>JAXQQM020082770.1:0-192022 GCA_034641835.2 Pinus albicaulis | reverse complement strand
TGAGGTTGACACGATATCGTATAACATGGTCAGGTTTTTTATCTCCATATGTGTGAGTGTCAACATTTTCTAACATCTCATTATCGATAGTGATTTCATCTGTACATATTCGAAAAAATAGTACATATTCAATAAATCACTAAATTAATAAATATTAGGAAAATTTTAAATATATCAATAGATCATAATATTTACATTTACATACCCGATTCAATTTATGCTTGAGGTTGATTTTCTTCTTCAATATTTTGAGGAGTATCTCTGTCTGTTTACATTAAAAAATATATTTTTCAAACTAGTTCATCAAATAAAAATTAAGCTTCACATTTTACATTAGGAAAATTTTAAAAATATATCAATAGATCATAATATTTACATTTACATACCTGCTTCAATTTCTTCTTGAGGTTGATTTTATTCTTCAATATTTTGAGGAATATATCTGTCTATTTACATTAAACAAAATATTTTTCAAACTAGTTCATCAAATAAAAATTAAGCTTCACATTTTACATTGGGAAAATTTTAAAAATATATCAATAGATCATAATATTTACATTTACATACCTTCTTCAATTTCTACTTGAGGTTGATTTTCTTCTTCAATATTTTGAGGAATATCTATGTCTATTTACATTAAACAAAATATTTTTCAAACTAGTTCATCAAATAAAAATTAAGCTTCAAATTTTACATTAGGAAAATTTTAAATATATATCAATAGATCATAATATTTACATTTACATACCTGCTTCAATTTCTACTTGAGGTTGATTTTCCTCTTCAATATTTGAGAGGGCTTCTAACTTTCTTTTGCGAGATTGTCTAGTCTCTTCTCTACGTGTCTCAGGGTCTCTTTTTCAATCATATTTTCTCGCACAAGTTCTTCGATTTCCCATGATAATAGGGTATGAAGTTCAAAAAATTTCCTTCAAAAAATTGGACAATAACTCAATTACAAAAAATATCACAAAAGATTTAATTTAAAAAAATTTAGTGTAAATTTTTTGCAAAAAATACATATTCCAATCCAAAACACTTACTTTAAAAAATTTGAGAGAAAAATGTCTTATAAAAATGAAACGAAGCTCAAAAGATTTACTTCAACTCAAAACACGTACATACCTCCAAGAAATGTATTTTGAATGTACGTCCAAGAAATTTTTTACAATTTTTGCCAAAATCACGCCGCCTCTAAGAAATGTCTTCCAAAAAAATTCTTTAAACCCAAAATTGTAAAATCAACCAAGAAATGCTCTTAAACTCAAACTTTGAAGAAAATTTTTTGAACCCAAACCAAGATCTTTGTAAAATGAGAAGAAGTGTGCGAAATGTGCGAAAATTGTGAATCATTTCGCGGCAATTTATATTGACGCGAAATGTGTTTTAGTAGGGGGCTCCGCAAAACTTTCCAGCCGACGGAGAGTTATACAAGAGTTCAGCCGAACTGTTGATCAAAATTTCGGCCGAACTATTAAGACGTTAGATTTAACGAGCCTTTGGCGTAAAAAATAGTTCGGCCGAACTTTGACTAAAAGTTCGGCCGAACTAACGCGTCACCAATTACGCAAAAACCAGGCTCTGAATAGGGTTCTAAAACTTTGGACTAATTAAACTCCATGAAAGGTTGTTAATTAACTGTCGGAACCAAGACAAGCATTTTTAGAATTGAATCTACTTTCAGGAAATATAACTTTTATGGAATTTCATAAACGTTTATTAATTTTAATTATTTTTCTAATAAAATGGGTGCAAACAATTTATGAGGGTCATTGTGATTCAGTGAAATCAAAATTTTGTATCTCCCAAAATACATTGTAAAAAAATTGAAAAAATTATGGGGCATTACATTGGTCCGTTGACTCTAATGGGTAGCTTTTATATTTTTAGTTTATAACTTATATGTTAAGAAATTTGTTGCCACGCGAAACATATCCAAAATACGCAGTTTTTCGTATTGGACCAGTTCAAAAAATTCTAGTAATTATGATATGCATCCATTGGCTTTGTAAATATGAAGAAAACAAAGTAGACTCTTTCTAGATTGTTGTAACACATTTTTTTTTTCAAAAACACAAATTTTCAATGAATACAACATTGCATCATAACATGACTTCTTATGAATCCTTTGATTGTGAAGAAACACACACTCAAAGAAACGCTAAGCTGACATATCAAATCTGCATAAAAAAATTTAAAAAAAAAAGTAATAGAAAGCTAACAAAATTTCTCACAACTTTTATTTTTATCGCAAAATGAAATTCTACACAGAAAAATTGTTATAGTTTGAAGTTGAAAAAAAGGAGCAAAGTGTAACTCATTGGAATTATGTAATTGGTTTATAGTCTAAAGAATTAAATCTGAAGGGTAATAAAAATCATGACATTAGTGTGATGATATAAAATGCATCAATCTCTAAATAATGATTGAAGGATACAACAAGTAAAATATAAGCGCCAATAATTATTGAACGAGAAGTTGATAATTTAATTAGACTAAAGTACAACAACTAATATGTTTGTCAAGTAGTATTTGTCATAGTGTGACGACTCACATTGAGTCTATAGTATGTGAATGGTATGAATTCCATAAAAAATAAAAAATAAAGAATAAATAAATAAAAAATAAAAAATAAAATAAAAATTGTTGGAAGCGGAGTTGTTACAAATGGTATCATGGCCCATGTTAAAACACTGGGCCTAAATGTGTGCTCACACCAGAGCATTAAAATCCGAAATTTTTTTTGCTGTAAATTGTTTTGTTTAAAATAATTATACGCTAATGGTTATTTATGTGTACAGTGAATTAGTGAAAAACTGTACAACTAAAACCATGAGTGAACATGATGCATTGTATGTGGATTTTGGTGGTGCAAAAAATTCACCATATCCTATTGCTCCTTTTCTTGCCATGACACTTCAGATGTAAAGAGAAATGATGCAACTTAAAACCCACAATGAAAGATTATCGCTAGCTAGCAAAGATCAAGAAAGGTTAATCAGAGAATGGACCTCTAGGACTAGTCACGAGGGTGAAGGTTCTCGTATAAAGAGAAAGGAAACTAAAAACCGCTACGAAGAATCGGGGGATGATGAAGCCTATAGACAATAGTATAGAAGGTAAAAGGAATTGCAAGGAGAATTCTGAAAAATCAAGCATCCCTCTTATGATGGTGAGAAGGAGGAATATGTAGAAGCTTGGCTTATAAACATGTTAAAATACTTCCAAGTTTATGAATATGGAAGTAACTTGAAAGCCAGCTTGGCTATTTACCAATTATAAGGAAAGGCTACCTTGTGGTCGGAGGAAACCAAAATGATGCATGTGATAGATGAGAAAACTGTCACTTGAGAAGATTTCCAAATCAAATTTAAATCTAGATATCTTAATGAACGATATTATGATGACAAAGCCAAAGAGTTTCATTAGCTTAGGTTGGAACAACTTACCATTGATGAGTTTGTTACCAAATTTAGAAACATGCTTCACTATGTACCTTATATAAGGGAAGATAAGGAAAAGGTACAAAGATTTTTAAATAGCCTACCTACTATCTAGAAGGAGAGGATAGAATTTTATAATCCCAAGACAATGGATGAAGTTGTGTGCAAGGAAAGACTGTGTTATTATCATTTCAAAGGCAGAAATGAACAAGCGAAAAACTAACAGAACAAAGAAAAGGGTGACTCTAGTGGAAAAAGAGTAAAACTAGCATACTTAAAGAACTTTGGGAAAAATCACCAAAAGAAGAAGTTTAACAAAACTGTTGGGAATATGATGCAGAGTGTTGTCCTTGATGGCAACCTACTTGATGAAGTTGTCCTTGATGGAAACTGACTTGTCCTATTTGTTAATGATGTAAATCTCATGTATCTACAGAGAAGTTCAGATGTAATAGAAAAAAGAAAAGTTGTAGAGAAAAAAGGTAAAGATAGGAGCAACACCTAAACTATCAATTGGAAAAATAGACAGAGAACAGATTGTTGATGGGCCGCAGCGAAATATTACAGAGGAGAATTAATTTTTGTTATGGGCAAAGTCTTTTTGCAGAAGAAATTTGAATAAAACAACCAAAGACTTTAAATTTCTGAAAAGGGAGGACAAGTGGTCCCCATCACTTTAGCGCAAATCACAAGATCACAAGTTTTGTGTTTAAATGTCTTGTTGATGTGGATATTTGCGATATGCGATCATCATGCCATCGCACGATCGCACCATCGCATATTACAAAGTGTTCCGCCATATCTTTGATTGCCAATTTGTGATACGATCCCATCGCAAATCACAAATGTTAACTGTGCACATTTTTTTTTGATCGCGCCATTGCATATCGCACATCGCAAATGGCCAACTGCGATGTGGGTCCAGGGTCAAGGATTGAAGTCTGGGTTAAAAATTCATTGAAATTTGATTAGAAGTAATGTTATGAGGGCAGTGTAAAGTTTTAAAATAACCAAAATTTTATATGAATATATATTACTGCTGAGTCAGCGGCACTAAGCGAAGGAAAGGGATCACATGTGGAATAAACAGTGAAAGCGGTTTCCGGTTTTCATCGCACCGCTCTCGACGGGCAAGCGGTATTTTAAATTTGGGAGTGATTCCATAGACTATTCAACACGTGGCATAGGCAAACCCCTAAAACCACCAATTAAAGTGTTCCATCACATGTTAATGTTCGATCAAAGAAGCTGAGCGATATTGTTGTGTGCTGTCAATTTGAAGGGAAGCCATCAGATGATGATCGCTTGATGAAGAGGCACGAACGATAATGAAGAGGTGCGAAGTTTACTTATGGTACCATGCGCGTATTGGATTGGCTACTGACTATATTTGTGCATCCAGGGTCAAAATTTTTTCATAAGATTATTTGTTTGAAAAGCGTTGATGAGAAGGGTTAACCTTAATCCCAAAGTTAAGCCCAAAAGTATTAAATTTATTATTTAATTACCAAGATCAATAGAACAGTGTGAGTTACTCAAGATATGGAGACCCTACTAGATTATCTATTTTAACCCTGTCCAAGAATACCATTAGCGATTCGTGGTTTTCACCCAAGGTTTTATTAAAAGTGAAAACTATATAAGGTGATGAGAATCATGAAGAAGTGTGTGCTTGAAAAAGGGTCGATAATAAACGAATCTCTTTTAGAGATATCTGTATGGATAAACTCTGATATATCTGAATCTATGGTGCACCTGTGAATATGATGATTGATCAAGATCTTTAGATCAGATGATGATTAATTCCTGGTTTAATCATGAAGAACGTATAAGGGTTGTGAATGAATACTTCAATCTGAAGTATATCTGTTTGGAATGGATAACATATTGTTGAATTAAGGATGCACCTCTAAAGAAAATAAATAAATCTAGTGGCCTGCAAGGTATGTTGTGTGGAAGCTATTGGATCCGGTTTGAATATTGATGAAATGTGGTCCGCAGTGGTGCTGAGGGTCGAAGCCTTCAGTGAGGGGCTTATATCTCCCTTCTAGTGGTAGCTGGTAAATGAGAACAGAGGGTAGTAGCACCCTTCCAAGAGATACTGGTGAACGAGAGTAGGGGGTAGTAGCTCCCTTCCAGGAGAGGCTGGTAAATGAGAGCAGGGGGTTGTAGCTCCCTTCCAGGAGAGGCTGGTAAACGAGAGAAGGTTGTAGCCTTCTGTAGGTAGGTGCCTGCATGCTGGTATGAGTCTGTGCTAGTACAATGTTGTAAGATCTTTTCTTTATAATAAATATTGAAGACTGAGACGACGACAGCGGTGGTTTTCTCCCGAATTGGGTTTCCACCTTAAATCCTGGTGTTCATGTGTGTTGCTTATGTGTGATGATTTATTCTGTTATTACTTCACATGTTTACTGCTTACTAAACATCTAATGAATGGATGATGCAATGATCTAAGTAAAGAATTATCTGCATAATGAGATCTCTGGTAATACGCAAGTTTCATTAAGGATATCCGCATATATACGCAACTTGGGATGAGTAAAGTAGTGTATGGGTTTAGAGAAAGAAAAATTTAAAAGTTTTCAATTTGCACTAAATACTGATTCACCTCCCCCTCTCAGTATTTTTCCAACAATTGGTATCAGAGGAGGTCCTTCTGCAGAAGCTTGATCGCTTAAAGGAGATCCGTCGCAATGGGAAGTCATGAAGGAATAATTTCTCTAAGGCCACCTCTATTCAATGGAAGTAATCTGTTATTCTGGAAGATATGAACAAAAGCATATTTTCAAAGTCTAGGTGCAGAAGTATGGGCAATCGTGGAAGAAGGTTATCAGTATCTGGGAATTATTGCTACTGATGCAACAGAAAGGAAGAAATATGAAATCAATGCCAAAGTAGTCAATGTTTTATTAGGAAGCATGTCTAAACCAGAATTTGCTAAAGTGATGCAGCTAAATTCAACAAAAGAAATATGGGATAAAATCATTCTAAGCTATGAAGGAGATACAGAGGTAAAAAGTGCAAAAATCCAAACTCTCAGAATTGAATATGAAAATTTAAGGATGCATAGTGATGAGAGTATTTCCAGTTTCTTTTTATGTCTACATGATATTGTAAATCGTATGAGAAGTTTGGGTGAAACCATAACTGATACTACTCTGGTGGAAAAAGTCTTAAGATCTTTGACTTCAAAATTTGAGTCAAAAGTATCAGCTATTGAAGAAAGGCAAGATCTGCAAACTCTTACTATTGTTCAACTACATGGTATTCTAACTGCTTTTGAAATGAGAAAAGAAGGTCCCTCTCAAATCAGAGAAGTTGCCTTTAAGGCATGTGAAAAAGGAAAAGAAAAGGAAGTTGTCAAGGAATCAAGTTACATATCAGAAGAAGAAGAAGCAAATTTTGTGAGAAGACTCCAACCAGGTACTGGAAGATTCAGAGGTAAGCTTCCCTTCAAGTGTTTTACTTGTGGAAGAGTTGGTCATTATGCTGCTAAATGTCCTTATGAAGAAAATCATGATAAAGGGAAACAATTTGAAAAGGGAAAGAGTTATTATACAAATGAAGATAATGATGAAATGTAAAATGAGGATGAAGAAGATTCTGACCAAGAGCTGCAAGTGCTCATGGCAAGGAAGCAAAAGAAGAAGGCTACTCAAAGAAAGGATATACCTCAGAAAACATGTGCAGCAGAAAATGAAGAAGATGAAACAGGTATTGATTGTTGTTCTTGTGATTCACTTTCTTGTGCATGCAATGGTGAAGATAGTGAATGTAACAGTATAAGTCTAGAAGAAAATCTCAAAATCAATGATGAAGATCCAGTCAAAAGGAAGGAATCTATCTACCAAGATATGATCTCTAGAATGAATGAAGTAACCAATCAAAGTGAAAGACTTGAAGCAGAAATCATCTCTCTGAAAAAAGATCTAGAAAAATCAAATAAGAAGAATGGAGAACTTCTACAAACATTTGAAGAACAAGAAAATGGGTTGAAGGAAGAGATTTTAAAATTGAATGATCAAGTAGAAGAAGGAAGAAAGATTGAAGAAAGTATGAAGAATAAATTCCAAAGATTGGAGGTTGAGGTAAACATTTTAAAAGGTAAATTAGAAGAAAAAGATAAACTCTTGAGGTTTCAAGATAGTACTAAGATTCTGGACAATATTCTTAGTAGTCAAAGGTCTCCTTCTTAAATTTGGTCTTGGTTTTCATGAAACTGTTAAAGGAGAATCTAGTTCACAAGGAAGTGCTAAAGATTCAGAGGATATCAATGCAAAACCTGAAGTGTTGGAAGAAAAAAAAGGTCGACCGAAAATCATGAACTCTTAAAAGAAATCATTCCCTCCTTTGATCAATAATGTTTAATGCTTTAAATGTCATAATTATGAGCATGTTATAGCGAATTGCAGAAGAAGATTGTTTCAGTCACAAACAAACAGATTTACATAGAAAGGTACTCAGGTTTCTTTAAGGGATATTGTTTTTCATGCAGAAAGTATGGTCATAAAGCAGCTGATTGCAACAGAAGAAAGAATAAAAAAACACATTATGATCCCTATGCTTATTTTTCTGGTCACGCAAGATTTTATGCTTGTAACAAGTATGGACATGTAGGAAAACAATGCAGGATGAATAGATCTGAGAAATTGGATAATTTCCAGCACACAATAAGAAATTTCAAGCAAAGCTGGAAAAAGAAGGAGGACCGGTCAGAAACGTAGGGAATATTGACCCTACTTCAGTCATCTATTTCTAAAAGTTTATTTATCATAATTACTGTAGGAGTGATGTGAGATACATTATAGGGATTAGTAATGTATCATCACAAGGGGAGAAATATATGGTGATTCATGATTGGTTTGTAAATTAAGTTGTGGATATTTCTAACAAATGCCATCCGATATTGAAAAGAACGGTACGGAGATACAAGTTCGGGGAGATGAAGGGTAGAAAGTAGAACGTGATTTTAGTTGAAATAATTGAGATGGCTCGAAACGAGCACGATTTCGGGGGAGCATTGTTGGCAAGGAAGGTAATGCATTTTGGCATTATGATGATTCCCCGAAATATGATCTCTCTTGAGGTATTTTGGTATTGGTTATAAAAATTCATATTTATAATTTGATGAAAAGGTTGTATTTGAGACTATGATGTGAAATTGTAATCGGTCTTCAGAAAAATTTTGTTCAAATTTGGCAAAAACCACTTTGGTTGGTGTGGTTGAGTCAAAATGTATGACCACTTGGTTGGAGTGCTTGGAGTCACATATGTAAATCCATTTGGTTGGATCATTGTTCTTAATGTCACGATCATGGTGATAGGAAAGGTCCGAGTCATGTACCTCATTAAAAATATAACGATATCCGAGGCGTGAACTCGGGGAGGCATGAGCGCTTCGGTGCAAACCGGATCTGCAGCTCTTCTTTTCGACGTGTGTGTTGGTTTGATGCCTTTCCATAATTTCAAGGAAGTATCATGGTACTATCTACTCTGTTGTGGTGATCAAACACCATCATGGTTGCACATCAAGTCCAAAGGGAAGTTGTTGTGCCCATATGATGCGGAAATCTTAATCCTTGATGACAACCTAGCAATGATAAAGTTAGTGCAACAACCCTACAGTGATTATCATAGTGAAGGCGACTTGTTCTATTTGTTAATGATGTAAATCTAATTTTATAAGAAAAAATTCCAAATTGACAGAAAATCAAAGTTATGGAAGAACAAAGATAAAGAACGGAGGATCATCTAAACTATCAATTGGAAAATAGTGGAAGAGCAGTTGATGACGGGCGCGCATTTGAAGTATTGCGAGAGGAGAATTAATTTTTGTTATGGGCGAAGTGTTTTGAAGAATGAAGACATTCGTAGTTCCAGTTAAGAGAGTAGAGTTTATTTAAAGATAGTCATTTTGGGTTTTAAACCCCTGAACAATAATATAGAAGAAAATTGAATAAAACGATAAAGAACTACATTGAAAAGGAGGAATACAGTGATCTACCATGCTTTAATGTAAGTTTTGAAGTTTAAATGTCTTTTTGATGTCAGATATTTGCGATGTGTAGTCTGCCATCCTGCAATTACCATCGCATATTATAGTATTCTGCTATGTTTGATTGTATTTGCGATGCGATCCCATCGCAATCCCCAAATGTTAACTTTACTTTTATTTGATCGTGCCATGCTGCACCATCGCACCATATATTAAAAAGTGTTCCACGATATGTTTTAATACCAATTTCTATGCGATCATTTGATATAAAAATCCTTCACTTTACTTTTTGTTTGATAAACGCCATTGCATATCTCACATCGCAATCGCATTGCGATGAGGGCCCGAGTCGGGTGAAAACCGAGTTTGTTTGGGGATTGAAGTGCGGGTTAAAAGTTCATTGAAATTTGATTAAAAGTCATGCAGGGAGCCTTTGCATGCCAAGTTAGCATCAACCGTTTGGCAGTGCCTCCACGGGGACCCACGGAGGGGTTTCGCAAACATATTTTGTTGGGTATTAAGGGTGTGGGTTCGATTTCCTTCGTATTATTGGTTGATAACCATTGTTGTTGGGTTATGCCATCAAGTGAAAGATTGAATATTATTGAAGGGCCGAAAGGTTATATGAATATATATTAATGCGAGTCGAGCGCTTACGTTAATTTTCTTAACCTTGGCTACTAGTATTATTTGGTGAAGATAAAATTACCTTTGGGCGATTCGTGCATGGAAGAATGAAGACTAGAAGTTTGTCCTGGATTGGTTCGATTTTAATATGTTGGATTATCTATTTTGACCCCATCCGGGAGGAAATACCATTGCTTGAGTTCGTGGTTTGACTCATGGTTTTACTAAAGGAAAAACTATATAAGGAAAATAGAGAATGAAATTGGCATGCAGGTGGCATTGTCAACAAATAATCCCTTTTATGAGATATACGGAAGCGATCGAACTATGTTGTACGATAACGATGAATCTATGATGCACCTGGAGTTGATCGAGGAAGTGATAAGCTCTAAGAAGATCGAACGAGAAATGATGAAGACTTTGACGAAGAGTACGATGAATAGAGGTAAAAATGCGAGTGGAATCAAAGGGATTATTTGAACTGTGTGGAATGAATTATCTCATTTGTTTCTTTGCTATTATTTGTTAATGATGTATTCTTACATATCTTGGTTGTTTGAATGTTGATTATGTTGTTGATTAAAGATCAAGTTGTTGGTTGATTGGTTGATGATTCAATGAATGAATTGATAGGGTTATAAGTTTCGAGTTGATGAATTTTGAGCTTAAATACGTAAAATTGGATCCGGTATGAAAATTGATGAAATGTGGTCCGCGGTGGTGCTAAGGGTCAAAGCCTTGATCAGGGGGTTGTAGCTCCCTTCAGGTGGTAGGCTGGTAAATGAAAAGCGAGGGGGTAGTAGCTTCCTTCAAAGAGAGGTTGGTAAAGGAGAGCGAGGGGTTGTAACTCTTCGGGAGAAATTGTTGGTAAACGAGAGAAGGTTGCTTAGCGTTCTTCGGGTGGGTGCCTACGTCTTTGGTATGATGCATAGCAGTACAAAATTATGCAGATGTTTTCTTTATGTGTCGTATTGAGCAGAAGACGATAACGATGGTTTTCTCCCATATTGGGTTTCCACCTTAAATCCTGGTGTTCATATGTGTGCTTATGTGTGGTGATTTATTACATTCTTCTTGCACATGTTTACTACTTACTAAGCATCTAATGAATGAATGATGCAATGATCTAAGTAAGAAATTATCTGCATGATGAGATCTCTGGTAATACGCAATTTTATAAATAATATCCGCGTGTGTCATAAGTTGATTCGATGAAGCATATGGATTTTAAATGTAGAAAAAGTAGAAAAGAGACTTTCAAATTAATTTCAAAATGCGGATTCACCCCCCCTTCTCGGTATTTTTCCCAAAAATTTCTATTCTAGTGGAGGACAATGTGATAGTTCCAGTTTGAGCACGATGCAACATCTTGGACCTAGGTGGTTTCTCTGATGCGTGATAGTTGAGCTCACGTGTCTAATAAACCCGAGAGGCAGTTTGTGTGGCCTAGACTTGTGTGTGGAGAATCATTTCAACAACAGATGATGACATTACATTGTTCTCCTATTACGTTTTCATTGTGGGGAAATGGACATATTTGGGCGATAGGTGGTAGCCCTTTTTTCCTTATGACAGTCTTTATTGGAAAAAGCGGAAGACCATAGTGGGTTGAAGTCCCTCGGTAGTTGAGAATAATAGTGGGCAGATTAGAGTAGTTCTATGTTAGATTTGTGAAAAAATTGACGAAAGTCTCGATGTGTTATGCCTTTGACTAGACTAAAGCTGGAAAATAGTTAGAAGATTTATAGGCGAGGTTTAGTGCGTATATGGTTGGGCTGATAGAGGCATGGTAGATGGGTGGAGAAGAATCGAGGGGCGGGTACGAGGGTGTGACAGAGGAGCTAGGAGAGTCTTCCACTGATCGAGATGGTTAGATTATCTTGTTGAAGGCTGATTGTTCTTGATGGAATGAAACGAAGCCTAGTTTTGTGTTAACATGCTGATGGATGTATGACGGATTATTATCCCTATTATGGGAACCATGAACTATTGCATTATTTAGTTTGATTTATATAACTAATTTGGGTTGAAATTGTAAAAATTTGTATAGATTTTGTGTGCCTGAAATGTATATTTACTAATGTTTATATTCTTTTTGTGAAAAAGTATTATCATTGTTTCTTGTGTTTTATAGCGTCGAGAGATTGCGAGATTCTATCCCAGGGCCAATATCGTGGAAAAATAATAAGGGTTCCGCCTGAGCAAGGCATATCAAATAGAGAGACTTGTCGGAGAAGCGAACTCATGGTTTTTATGGCATATTTTCTTCATTAGACGTCTTTGTAGTATTTTATGAAATTTGAAAATCAATCCGGAACCCTTGATAGGTGTGAATTCGTAACCATATTAACAATCTTTGTGGAATCAAGAATAACAGATCCCAATGCGAAACTACAAAAATACAGCGAGAATTTGTGGGGGCACGCAAGGTATTTTGCGATGAACCGAGCTTATTGGAGTGCGGACACGAGCCACTTATAAAGTTATGTTTTATATTATTTTTTGTTATCAAGCTGACTGGTTGATGGGAAATTTTCTTGGTTGTATTATAGATAGTGGTAATAGAATAATTTCAAGTGTTGAAAAGTATGTTGATTTCATGTGCACAATATTTGAGCCCGTGGAACTCATTGTGCCAAATTTACGGGCTGGGTGGTATTGGCATTTTGGACCATTGCAATATTGTTCAATGCTGTTGACAGAAACAATGGTATTATTTTAGTATATTGTACCGGTGATTGGATTATTTTTCAATAAAAATTGAGCTCCTAGTAATCTCAAAGCCTAATAGAAAATTTCCCTAGTATATTACAAAAATAGATCATTTCCAACAATAAAAATACTAGTCCTCTATCATATATCCTGTAAACAATACTCTATCATGATACCATAAGTATATACAAGAAGAAGGATGTTGGAAAAGTATACTTGCCTTCAATTCCTCCTCTTAAAAGATGTCCAATTAGGAATTATAGGGGGGGTTTCCCTGTCAGGGAACACATGAATAACAATTTAAGGAGAAAATCCTTACATTGATTTGAGATCCATTTTGTTACGAAATTATGATATCATTTAGTGAGCTCCATATTCATTACAATATAATATCATTTATCAAAATCTATGAATACTTGGAAAATATATTTAACTTCAACTTCTTCCATAACATCATCCAAAGATAAATATATCATATTTTCATCCTTTACATGTGAGGATGTATCGATGGATTCAGAACAAGTTTTATTTTAGGCAATAAATAATAAAGTTGATGATATTTCTACTCCTCTAATCTGGTATCAATGGTATTCGGGAGTTTCGGAGAATTGAGGAGTGAGAAGTGTTACAAAAGAATATGGAGGAGTAAATTTTTATTAGTGATTTGGAAAGACTCGTGAGTGAAAGAGTATGATGAAATTGATTTGAGGTCCTCTAAGGCAAAACACCCTTGTGAATTGAGTTCTTGAGAGAATAAATCCGAGAAAAACCCATTTTTAAATCTTTGAAGATTTTCATTGTGTTTTTCTCTAGGAAAGATTCTCTATCAAGATTAATTATTGTTGGAAAATTATTTTTAAATTTATCTGTATTAATTCTTGCATTAAATAATTCTAGGTCTGATGATTTAATTTTTGTTGACACCCATATCTTTGAAGACCAAATTCCATAACATTAATGGTTGGCATATGGCCCATTCTTTGGATTGTGAATGTTGGTTTTAAGACTGTTTCTTGCTTATTGTATAAATTACAAGAACCAACCCAAATTATCGTTTGGTAGTATCCATTCACAAGAATTATATACTAGTACAAAATTCACATATCATTTAATTTGTTGGTGCTCTTCTGTTGTGTGCTCTTGTATTGCACACTCTATACAAATGGTAGTGGGCACCTAGAACCCTTTTATGTTTGTTTATGATCAGATGACTCATCCTTGAGCATCTATTACATTATTAGCTCGGTGCCCACATTCTCTATTAAAGGTTTTGGTATCTGACCCATTCTGTGTTGTGTTGACTTTACAAATATAACACTCCTAGCAAACTCATCGACATAAATTACACCTACAACCATATGATGGTTCAAGCCAACATATCTATAAAATGTATGCACTAAGAGTATTCCTCATTCTTATGCATTTTTGAAATATTGTATAGCCATTCTCATGTATGAAGCACATGCACACACGCACGTTGGGAATGTGGTAAATATGAGTGAAATCCAAGTAGAAATATTGTTGCGGCTATCACATATTTGTGAATGGATAAGTAGCGATTTACCTTATTGACATAGTTATTATTAATGACTAATAAATATTCTCTTGGAATATGGTATACATAAATACCACATTTCCTAAATGTTGAACATTTCTACATTATTGAAACACACCATATTTACTGGTTGGTGGGAAATTTAAATTGTATACGAACAGAGGCTTTTCAATTGTGGAAGTTCCATTTGAATCTGGATCTGAAGACATGTGAATGGTAGATGGCAGACAACTTAGTGATGAAATATTATCCTTCACATTCATAACATGATAACGCAGTGAATGTAGATCTGATACAAACAGCAGGGATGGAAGAGGAATTGTATGAGATGGGGAACTACTTAAAAAGATTGTTGCAAAGACAACTAAATTGAAGGGAGAACAGTTTGAATATCAATGTTAGTTTTACAAGCCATAATAACCACTCTACACCCCCCCCAATCTACATTAGCTAGTGGAGATAAAGGAAATGCAACTTTATATAAGGTGATGATTAATTTTGTGGAAATGATAAATGTTGATTCGCTCTTTTGGTTGCTACGAATTGTGTAATTGATTGAGTAATTAACTGAAGGATAGATGAAATACACATAAAATTGAAAAACTGATATAAAGGTATCATATATATATAAAGTAGTGGCTATTACATAATGTTATACCGGAAAATGGAAAAACCATTATGATAAAAAATATTCGTTTCCTATTGCAATGCACTTCGAGGTGAATATGGAGACAACGATGAAAACATTTCTTTCAAGGATGTTAATCTTAATATTAATGATTGATATTGTATGGCTGATGGATATAACGATTTATAAAAACAAAAAATCAAAAAATCGAGTTGATATTTGCAACTGTAGGTAAAATATCCCAAAACAATTTTTCATTATAGTTATTATGTCCCGAACATATAAAATCATTATGTGTTATAGTTTACATAGTGGTATTGAAGTTCAAGATGAAGTGGTAAAACAATGAAGAAGGCTAAAATTTGTTGTCATTTTCTACAAAGGTTGAGCATCTTATGAGAGTGACATGAAGAAGATTTGGACATGTTGAGAAAATTTAGTTTTTATGAAAGTTCCATAGCCAGGTTTCCTCATTTGATTTACTAGTGTTTATGTTACCAACACAACATGGAATTGATGACCATTCAAAAATGTTGTAAAACATATTAGGGACTAATTTTGTTTTGTTGGATAAAAAACAAAATACTCATTTTCCATGATAATTTAGTGTGTATCTATTACATATAGGTGTAATCTGAATAGATTTGACTTGTACTTAAGGCCTAATCATTTAATTTATAGAATATGGTTATTTTATATTGGGAAAAAGAATGCAAACAAGCGTGTATTATCTTACTTTTATCGATAATATGACTAAGATCTCCTTGAACTTTAAAATGAATTAATAAAATTGGAGAGAATTGAAATGAGAATTTTCCATTTCACTAAGTTTGCAATAGTGGTTGCAATGTTGAACCTAAACTCATTGAAGTATATCAGGAGAAAGAGTACAAAAAAATAAAATAGGTGACAAATATTTATCTAAATGATGTGACTATTTTAGAAGATAGATTTTTACCCACCTCTTAGAAAGACATGGGATGAACTTGATTGAAATGGAAGTAGTTTTGAAGCTAGACAATGCTACTTTTGCTTATTATTCTTTGGTTGGGCGAGAATATAATCCAAGTTTGTAATCATATATTGCCTCGTTCTTTCGGTATATTAGGATAGCTTTCATATGCAACAGAATACTTTCCTAACAATTTTGATAAAATATTTCCATTCATTTTTACATTCTCCTACTTCTGTCTGTACAAAGATGCGGGTGAATGAAACCTTCTATTGTGCTTTCCTTCTACCTATCATGAGGCTTCTAGAAAACAAATATTTGGCATTGAGGCTTGAAAATAGAAAATGGGCAGGTGTTTCTAAAATTCTTTTTTGGTAATGCAACATTAAGTATTGAAAGACAAATATCAATAAATGCCATTCGGTATTAAGATGAATCTCAAAAATTTACTTTAAAAGTTATATTAATAGAATATGCAAAGGCTTCTTCAACCTTAATTTTGGTGGAAGGAAAGAAGTTGGGATAGGGATGTTATTTTCAACAATGCAAAGAGTTAGTAATTATTCACTATTTGTTCATTTTAAAGTAACTCAAACATGTATCAATTATAGTGTTAGTGTTAGAATATTTATTTAAAAAAAGCTGTGGTAATCATGTTTATGAAATCGAGAAAGAAACTCGGTAAAGTAATTAAAATGGTGAAGAGAAATTTCTGTGAATATAATAATTTTAGGGGATTAAATTTTTTAGAATATAATGATGGTCTTGGAAGAAAATATTTTGTTGTAGAAATGTGTTTGAAAAAGTTTCATCTATAGTAGGCAATGATGAAAAATTTCAACTCTTTATTTGAATAATTTGTTTGGAGTAGAGAATTTCCAGGTCCTCTCAATAAAGATTACAATTAAAGGAAGGCTTGAATGAGATCACTTCCATTATCATGACCATGTTGAATACATAGTAACCAAGGGATTGAATTTGCATACGAATACGAGTATGAGATGAAGAATTTTGGGATAAAAAAATAAAATTGGGACTAAACATCTCACGATATAAAATAAAATATGCATTCTATCTAAATTTTAAAAGATAAATAATTGTAACTATCACATCCCTTTAAAGTGGATACCTAATTTTGCTTCTTCTATATTACGATACTTAGTTTTAAACATGATACTGGTGGATGAACTCATTTATATTGTATTTTTCCTTGTCATGCTAAATATTGTTATAAGTTCTCTTAAATCAAATCTAAGGGAAACACTTTGAGGAAAAGGTAATAAAATCTTCTGATTCACTCCAATCCCTTCTCCATCCTTTCACTAATTTAGAGCTGTCAACACCTCATGCTACCCAAGTGAAATGATTTCCCCCATGTTTTTGTGAGCTCGAGCCCAAGAGCCGGCCTCGCTAATGCCAAGATAGTGTGAGTACAACTTTGAAGCAAAGTGTGATTTATGTGAGCATGGAGATTAATCTCCAACTAGTAGCAGCAGGCTTTGAGATATGAGTTTGAACAGCAAGAAATATGATGAAATTCTCACACAACCTGCATGTTATCACCCTTGTTCAAGCTCATTAGGGATCTTTGTGAGGGTGCCACCTTGTGCTGATAATATTTGTCATACCTTTGTGTCATGTGAATTGGTCAATTTCTTGGATGCAAATTCAATGCTAAAACTTCAGTTATTAGTTCTTGCATCAACCTAATTCCTAGATCTCCTTGGGGAACATGGGTGTTGTTGGTTTTGTACAATAATGAATTTAGGACCAAGGTATTTGAGATTTGGTTGAATATCTATGAGCTCTACTGTCAATGTTCTACGATTTAATTTCATTCAAGTCTTATAACGTACACCGCTATTTCATAGTCAAAACTATGTTGTATATTAAAGCAAGGTTTGTTGCTTTAACCATATTTAAAAGAAGAAGAACCAACATATTTTTGACCTTGAGTTGTTATCACATAGAAAAAGGGAGAGACAAAGAGTAAAATGGAAATATAAGTTCATATATTTCCAAAAGTCTATCTATCCTACCCACAAACTATTTTTAAAAATTGATTACAGAATTATGTAAAAAGACATTAGTAATCATTCTTGTAAACCTTTAAGTTCTTGCCCAACGGAAAAAATCTGGAATTCTTTAATTGGATGCTAGGGCTTGGGTTTAGAATATATCTACACCACATACTTCCACCTAAAATCCATGCGGGAGACTAATGCTATTTTATTTGCTACTTCTAATTTTCAGATAAATTTTAAAGTGGTGGTACCATAGGATAATCATGTTTTGGACCTTATTCACATCACATCTTACACAAAAGTTCTCTTATAGGCTATTACGAAGGCTTGAGAGAAATACCTAGAGTTAAATTTTTAGGGAGTTAGTATGATGGAGGCAGGGAACACCAAAGACATACCATGTACCTGTGAATTTTAGGGATTGGTGGTGATGGTGACTGGCATTTTGAGAGCTCGGTTGATCCTTTATTTTGGAGTGGGTAAGTCCATTGCATGGTTGGGTGAGGGCCTACAATCCCACATCATTGATGGATGCTATCCACATGATACCATATATGATTTCCATTGTGCCCAAGACTGGGGCCTTTGTGCCCACTAGAACCACGGCAGCGCCGAAGGTAGAGACATTGCTTGCACCTAGAGGGGATGGAGGACGTGGTTAGATGGGGGCTATATCCGGAGAGACCTTGGAAGAAGAATTTTTCATTCGTGCCAAGAAAATTGAGCACACAGGCCCAAGTGCACCAAGGAAAAGGCCACTACATTGAGGTGTGTTGTTCGAATAGTGAGTGGTTGAGGAGTTTGAGGTTCGAACAATCTGGGAGATGATGGAGGACCATCGTCAAGGGAACACCACCACCACTAGAGGGGAATATTTTCACCACCTCGGGTTCTTTCTTCACTTAAGGAGTTCCTAGTACTTGCTTGAGGGGTTGGGGGGGTGGTATGGGGGCAACGGTTTGATTGGGTAGACGGTGGGCCACACAGCTTTGTTGATTCGTAGATGGTGGAGTGTGAGGCACTAACAGAGCCATTTGAGGGATTCTGTTGGTGCCGGAGGAGGCGGACAATGTAGTAGATGAAGTATGCTCCTAGGTTGACTATGATGAGGAGAAATACCTAGTTACTAAGCACTTTTGTGGTTTATGTATCGCATATACCAACAAAATATTTATTTTTTGATGATTTTCTCATTAGAGAGGGTAACCCGCGGTTAATGACTGGGAATGGACTATTTGGGGCTAGATGGACTAGTATTGTTAAGGAGGATGCACTCTTCCCTATGAACAATTTAATCACACGAGATGGAGGTGGATCTAAACTTTGGGGACATAGAATGCGTAGTTGAGGCTGAGATTTTAGAGACATGGGTGACCAAGGCCAGTGCACCATACATACGAGCCCTATTCGGAGGCATCATGAGTTTTTTGGGATATCCCTCAAGGTGAAGAGTATGAGTGTTCAAACACACTGATTTGAATGAGGGAGTGAATGCGGTTATCACGACCTTGTATAGGCATCCAAAATCATATCGGAGTGATTGAGGGGTCCATTTATGAAAGTGTATATTGGATAACCTTGTGGGGCTAATTCAAGTCCCTTTGCTTCTTTTGTGGTGTGGAGAGTGAAGAAAGAAGGATGGGACACCCCCCATCATTAACTATGGGGCCCTCATGAAATACATGAAGAAATGTACCTATTCTATGCATTGATGAGTTGATGGATGATCTTAGAGGAGGTGAAATACTTCTCTAAGATAGATAGCTGCCAGAATACCACGAGATTCATGTGGTAAGAGGACATCCTAAAATTGCCTTTTGTTGCCACTATGGATGTTTGTTCTTGATGATGACTTTAGAGGTAACCAATACTCGGGCTACATTAGGTCCTATATGAAATAGACATTCCTTAGCGATTCTGAGAACTTTTTCTTTGTCTTCATTGACGACATACACATCTAGCTAGACGTGGGAGGGGCACCTTCAACATTTGGATGTAGTACTTCACATACTAGAGGAGCACTCAATTGTATGTCAATATTTCCAAATCTGATTTTGGATTGACAAATATGTTGTACCTTGGGCATGTGATTGGCTTAGACAAACATAGTAAAAATTACTAGGGAAGATGGGGCCATTTTGGATTGGCCAACGCCTGGTGTGGTGAGCTAATGGGGTTCTGGGAGTTGGTACATACACAAAGAGAGGGGGGAAATTCATGAGAGGATACTCATAGCTAAGCACCCCTCATGGACTTGTGTGAAGGAAGGGGTATTTGGAGTGGACAAGAGTGGCATAGGGCATTTTGAGCATCACAAGAAGGTCATGAGAGCATATGTTCTATTTTGGTTGTGCAACTTTTACCTCGACCATTTATATTCAAGCGTGATGCTTTAAGGTGAGGAGGCCATGTTGATTAAGGAGGCCACACGTTTGAGAGTAGAAAGTTTCTGCTGACCGAATTCATTTATGAAAGGAGATGTTGTGCATTGTAAACCTTGGACAATTTAGGCAAATTGCTTGGTGGGGAATGGATTCTGGTGAAGGTGATGACAACAATCATTGATTCATCACAGGTAGAATACATTCTGAGAAACATAAGTGGGTACGTAAGCTCCGGGATTACAATTTGAGATCGATTATGTAAATGGAAAGCACAACATAGTGGCATATGCACTTCCTCCCAGGGGCCCCAATATTGTCTCCTAATGGATGCATTGCACATGATCGGAAAGGCCCAAATCTTGGTTGAGTGTTCTAAGGAAAAAACATGCACAGCCAAGGATACTAGATGGCACACATGGGGATGATGAATTCGAGTGATGGATAATGATCTACTATAAATATTGAATATGTATAGTGTCTATCAATCAGAAAGAAATTTATACAAGAAAATTTATTTACAGCCTCTTACAATACATGCAGGTTTTTCTTAAAACACCATGCAATAAAATTTCTCTTGGTATGGGCTCAAGAGAGGGCATGGTGAGGCACATATAAGAGTGCATAACCTATCGGAGAAATGGGTGGAGTTTTCACACCCCTCTGGGTCTATTATGATCTCTTCTTATTTGAAGAGGAAGTGGGAAGTGTTTCCATGGATTTCATCACGAGAATTTCAATGATACAAAGGAGAAGTTACTCTACATGGTGGTATATCACTTGACTAGAATTTTCCCATTTCTTTGCGATCCCATTGAGATATTCAACCTCAGGTGGTAGATTTTTGTTTCGGGAGGTGTTTTGATTGTATTGGCTCCCAAAGAACATAGTTAATAAGCAGAGGACAATAACTTCATGGGAGACAACTATTGCGGTAGTTTGTTTTAAACTCTGCGAAGACCCAATATTATGCCCACCACCAACTACTCTACGGACGTATGGGAAGACTAATATAACAGAACAAATAGTTGGAGGGTTACCTACACAATTGAGACGCGCGACAACAAAGGGCTGCAGGTGGCTACATCATGGAGAAGTTCTACTACAACACTACTTACCACATTTCGGTGGTATGTCTCCCTTTAAATCACTTTATTGCTGAACAGTCCACTTTATTTTTATGACAGTATTTTGACATAGCATTGCCCGAGTTAAAGTTGGGTCCAGAAATACAAGAGTTTCTCAAGATTATTAAGGATAACTTCTGGGCGAAAAGTAAGTAAAAGATACTAATAAGCATAGGGTGGAGAGATATTTTGAGGTGGCGCATAGGCCCTACGTTTCGGCACTTAAATGTCACTCAGCAAAAAGTGCCAAAGAAGCTCGAAATGCTTCTTATATGGGCCATGCAAGCAGGAGAGTTGGAGAGGTAGCTTAAGTTGGCTTGGTCTTGGCTAGGTTCGAGTTTATCCACCTGACCAATAAACCCGCCAAATGCGGCCTTTCGAAATCACCTTCTTGTAGAGATCAAAGTCTTAGAAGTAGTATGGGTGGGTGGAACTAGGTTTGTTTTACTGGGGAAAAATAATGTGGTGGCCCTAAACATGTTTAATGCAAAACATGCCATGATAAGGAAACACATGTGCAAAAATATAGAAAAATACTTATAATATCAATATAGGTAATGAAATTAACGGATATATCCTGGGATCAATTCTCCTTGAGATGTATAATATATAATCATATCTTCACAATGCGCAATAAATCAATTGTATATTTCTCATGCATTGAACCATCAAAATACATTCATGCATAAAGACAAATCTACTACATGTGAGATAGAATTAAAGAATAAAAAAAATAAAGCGATCCCAAAGCATAAATAGTAAACACATAACCACAATGCTTCACCAAAACCCCGGTCTTTGTATTAGATTCAAACAATTAAGTACAAAGGCGGCTTTCCCTTTAAGTGCCCATACTGTGCACACGGCCAGTGAGTCACACATAGCCAGACTAGGTTTCCACGCACAGGCTATCGAGCCTTTATGCAAAAACCCATACTTACAAAAGTGTATAAAAAAGGCATAAACACTTAGATCCAACTTACATTACATGTCTTCATAGACTAGAATATTTCTATATTTATATCTATCCTTTTAACGATATTATGGTCATAAACCATGGTTTGGGGGCCCACAATTTACCTTTACAACCCAAGTGCAAAGAGGATTTTGACCCACCTAAATCCCCTTATTTTCATGTAGCGTGTATATATGCAAAAAATATGCAAAAATATACTAAAAAATGTGCAGGGAGACCACACTCCAATATGCCCCAACGAAACCTATGACTCATCACGAGTCAAGTTGCTCCTTCATCTTGGCTTGGAGCACAATGATAAATTTTTTTAGTGGCAACTTCCTTTATAAACTCTATTTATAATATCTCCCTAAACTTCAATGATCATTCTCTGTAGTGGGTCCTTCGATGGCCAATTCAATTCTTCTCTACCTTTGGTAATTCCATTAGTGTTCTATCCAAATTTTGCGATATACGCAGATCATCACCTCGAACCCATGTTGCATTCTTGCCTCCAAGAAAATATTCTCCCCGATGCAATTCCTCCAATATGTTTGAATTATGGCCTCTTATGGCGGGGCGGGGTGTTGTGCAATGATGATGGTAGGCACTACCCATTCAAATATCTACAAGATGCTACTCTTTGACATGCAACTCGTTAACATGGCTACTGCTCTCAGGGTCATTACGAACTGAAGTCGAGACACCAATTACTTCTGTCAAAATCTAACCACCTTTGTTGGTAGCAACGATGTTATCGGTGGCAGCATGCTTTACCTTGGCAACCCTCTTTTCCACTGACTTATCATAAATTATACGCATTTTACCAATTTAGTTTTCGATCCTTAATTTGATACTTGGTCATGCAACGGCGGTTTGAACCATTAACAAGGCCTTCAATGGAAAAACACCCCTTCTAATTTCTCTATTAGGGAAGGAAATTTGTGGGCTGGGACTATTGACACACCGCTCCACATGGTTAATATTTTCTTCATTAGGTCTGCTTTGAGCCTCAACACCATGCCTCCTCCTATATTCTTTTTCTTACGGTGTTCTTTAACCTATTTTGGGATTCTACTATATAGTGGTTTGGGCTTGGGCTTCACGAACTAGAGATCATACACAATCATACTATGGATCAAATGCAATTTTCACAGCAGGAAAACTGGGCAAGTTAATATTGATGTCACCACAACCTTGTAGTTTCGAGTGTTGGCGGGCCGATTCAAAATGGATCGTCGACTCGAGAATTTGAATCGAGACGACTATCTGGTAGGGTAGGACAATGAGTGGCTACCGCTAACGGTGCATGCATGCACTTGCAACTCGCTTGCTTTTGCAACGCTCACACAGACTCGGAGCTTGCTTGAACTTTCGACATGGATGGCACCCCATGAAGTGAAAATTTCTGTGCTATATTTCCTTAATTGTCCACTGTCCTCTATGGCGATGCTTACGACCTATTTTCTATTTCGTTGAGGTCATCTTCGATCAATGTTAGGATCTCATCACTTGTGTTGGAACCTTTAATTTTCTCTAGAACCTCCTTTGAGAAGCATGTGACTTGGAGAGTTTGAGCTTCCACATATCCTATTTCACTTGGATGCAGTACAATTCTTCTCATGTGTATTGTCTATTTCCAAATTAATCATTTGGCTAGTTGTGAGCAGTATGGATTATTTTTTGGTCTTCTAGAGTAAAAGTTAGGTCCTCATTACTAGTATAGTCCCTTATTGTTGTTAGTGTAAACCCCTTATTGTTATTATTTAACACCCTTGTAACCCCATATTATAATTATTATTTCCCTTAAATTATTATTTTTAGGTCAACTAGGATTACATTGTGTACATATTATGGACTCTTATATATAGAAAGGAGGTTTTGCAATTTGAATCATCCAAGAAATTTTTCATTAATGTAATGTGTTAGGTTTCCCCTAAAAGTGGCTTATTTCTAAGGCATTGATATCTTTTCTTCTCTCTTTGGGCTGCTTTCCTAAACATTTGGTATCGAGCTTGAGATTATAGGGTTTATTTGCTCATGGTCATCGTGGAATTTTCATTTTTTCTTTTTTTTCTGAAGGTTAGGAATATAAAATTTTACAGTGTGAAGACAAAATCGAGGAAACTTTCCCCAAAATTTCAAAGCTTTATTCACAATATTTTCGAGATATGATACGGCAAGTTAGGTCATGTTGCGAGCTCTAAATTTAATATAAAAACGAGTCATCATGGTATTTTCTCAATAAAGTTTTTTGAAGGTTCGAAGCTGAAATTTTTAAGTGAAAAGTCAGAAATCCTGAGGAACATCATCATAAAATTTGAGGTGATGGTTTAGCAATATTTTCGGAGATATGATGCAGCAGAGTTGGGCTTTTTTGAGTTTCTAAATTTCATCAAAGAGGTGATCGTGGGAAAAGCTTCATAGCTCTCTCTGACATCGGATTGGAATCTTGTAAGTGGCTACAAGTACACAAAAGTCATAGTTTTAGATTCGATCAATTTCCCGAGCCAAAAGGATGAAATAGTGACATGTGGAAAGTCGTACAAGTTTTCTCTCTTGAACCCGATTAAGAAATTGGATGTTATGTGGAATTGGACATAAATTTGCCTTGAAGAATTAATTAGCTCAGACACTGTGGAATTTGAAATAAAATTCAAGGGCTACTACGAAGTGAGTTCAAATATTGAGAATCACAATTAAAAGGAGATAATTTCAATTTCAATATTGAGCTCCTCAAAAGAAAGTAAAAAGTGTGTATTTGTTTTTCCAAATTGCATAAGTCTTGTTTGAAGAATCAAGTTCAATTGATTCCAAGGGTATATTGTAGAATAGATATCGACATTGGATTAAAAATGGTCCCCTAGAAAAATTCAACACCCTTTAAGCCTTTAGAAAGCTCTACTATGATTCATATGAGGAAGCGAAGAATGGCAACATGACATATCAAAATTACAAGATCAAGTGCAACAAATTTCCACTCTCTCACAAAGAGTATTAAAATGACATGGAAGTTTTGAAAGAAGGCATGGAAACTAAGATGGATGGTTTGAAGAAAGGCGTGGAATCTAAGATGGATGGTTTGAATAATGGCATGGAATCTAAGATAGATGGCATGGAAAATTTGGCATGGAATCTAAGATGGATGGCATGGAAGCTAAGATCGATGAGAAAATGGAAAACATGAAGAATGATCATGGGACATGGAAGGTTTGACAAAGTTGATACAAGAAATGTTTCCTAATGGTGAAAATATAGTAGAGGAAACTTATGATTAAGAACAAACTAAATGTTAATCGTGATTTCATAAAGAATATAATGTTGGCGATAAGACCCACCATATTCAAAATGGATATGAGGACGTTTGATGGAAAGGATCACGTAACATGGATAATACGGATGGAGCAATATTTTGATCTCAATAATGTGAAAAACACACAAAGATGCAGCATTGCAACTTTACATTTAGAACAAAATACATTTTTTGGTATCGATGGCTTTATACGGTAAAAATTATCCTTGGTGTTTTATGGAGAAATGATAGCACATTATGAGGATACAAAAAACTGACACCTTCTTTATCCAATTGATAAATCTCAAACAAAAGGGTTTAATGGGGGAGCACATTGAAGACTTCAAAAATTGAATATAAGGGTAACTAATATTCCCGGAGGAACATAAGTTAGTCTCTTCATAGGTACTTTCGGGTAACATCAACATATGATTCGCATTTTGGAATACGATTCATTGACATTCAAGTTGGCAAAAAAAAAATTGAATGTAAATTATAGCGACAAGGAAGCCTACCACTCACTTCTATAAAAGAGGGAAGTGTTTATACTCCTAGATTTCCGCAACCTACAAGATGGACACAACAAAAATTGGAAGAGAAAAGAGAAAAAGGGCTTCGCTATAGTTGTGGTAGTAGATACACTAAAGGTCATAAGTGTGTTGAGAAGAAATTATTTTACATAGTTTTTGAAGAGGAAGAAGAAAATGAACAAGAAGAGGATATACACGGAACTAGCAAGAAGAGGAAGAAATGAGTCGACCATATCTTGTAATGCATTGGCAAGAATTAACACTTCTCAGAAACTCTCTCTCAAGATAGAAGGACATATCATGAAGAAAAAGGTAATAGTGTTGATTGATTCGGTGAGTACCCATAATTTTATTCATTGTAAGGTAGCCAAGGAATTTAATTGTTTCCTATGCCAATGAGAATGTCAAGTGATGGTTGCAAATGGAGGAACTAGAAATTGCTCTGAAAATTCCATAATATCAAGCTAACTTGGGGAATATGTATTAAATAGTCTAATGCTTTCCATTTCTGTGGAGGTGCTGATGTTGTGCCGATACAATGGTTACAATCTTTGGGGGCAGTGGCTTTTAATTTTCTGAACTTTTCTTCATTTTTTTTCGAAGGAAAGGAAGTCGGATTATAGGCTATTGCGGGGAAGCCAAGAAAGATAATAAGCTCTAATGTAAGGACAAATATTCTAAAAAGAGGAAAGAACAGACATAATTGCACAATTATGTAATTAGGATGCCATCAAAATCATACGGTTTTGAGATGTGTAAAAAAGTCTTGGAAAATCATTCCAAGGTTTTGAAACTCAAGGACTCCCACCCTGTTGTGATCATGATCATGCCCTTCTTCTTCATTTGATTCCGGGAAGTTTTCCTCCAAACATCAGGCCTAATAGATATCCTCTTGTCCAAAAAGAGCGAAATTGAATGTATGATTGCGTAAATGTTAGAAGTATAATTCAACCTACTCAAAGTTCTTTCTTTATACGTAGTATTGGTACACAAGAAGAATGGATCATGGCTCATGTGTCTAGGTGTAGGGAGCTCAATAAGCCTCCACACCATTAAAGATAAATTTTCCCATTCCTATGATTATGAATTATTGCATGGAATTACATGCAGACATTATTTCGTTGGATCTTCGTTCGGTATTTATCATCAACAAATTAGAATGAAGGCGAAGATATTCCGAAAACAACATTTCAAACTCATGAGGTCATTATGAATTTTGGTCATGCCTTTTGGCCTTACCAATGCACCTTCTACATTTCAAAAAGAGGTTTATGATTGCATTTTCAAACCTTCCTTAGAAAAATTTTGCTAGTATTTTTGATGATATGCTAATCTACGGTAGGTACGGAAGGATCATGTTTAACATGTTGATAGAATTGCTCAAACTATTGCGGGAGAAACATGTTCTGCTACCATTTGTCAAATGTTTCTTTGGAGTACAAGAGGTGGAATATCTGTGATTAACATTGTATCTCACGATGGTGTGGAAGTGAACCCTAACAAAATTAAAGCCATTAAGAAATGGAAAGTCCCCATAACCATAAAGCGATTGTGAGGATTTCTCGGGTTAACGGGGTATTATCGAGATTTTGTTAAGAATTATGGGAAGACAACACCTCTAACAACATTATTGAAGAAATATGCATTTCTATGGACTCCTAAAGCAACTAAGGCCTTTGAACATCTTAAAGAAGCAATGTACGTAGCACAGTCTGCTTCTCTAGACTTCACAAAAACCTTTCTTGTAGAATGTGATGCCTCGGAAATGGAATTAGTGCTATTTTAATGCAATAAGAAGGCCATTGCTTTTGAAGATGTCCAATCAAAGGAAAGTATTTACATAAACCTATTTATGAGAAGGAAATATTAGCAATATTTCATGCACTAAAGAAATGGAGAACTTACCCTAATAGGAGAAGACATTTCAAGGGAAAAAATGATCATGATAGTCTTAAACACTTTTTGGAACAAAGACTATCTTTAGAAAGAAACAAAAATGGGTCACAAAGATGTTGGGTTATGATTTTGAAATAATATACAAAAAGGAAGCTAAATGTTGTTAGGCACTCTCAAGAAGAATGAAGAGGTGGAAGTATTGCTTTATGCCATTTCTATTATCCAACTTGATTAGATAATTGAAGCGAAGATGAATGGAAGAAGGGCAAAAGTGTAGGACACTCATTCAAAATTTGCAGCAAGATCCTAGTAAATTTGATACATTTAGTTGGAAAAATGATTCCTTATGGTACAAATGCTTGTAACCTGTACACTTAAGAATTCACAACTAAAACAAAATATTATTTTGGAATTGCACACTTCTCCTTTAGGAGGACACCTCAGGATTTTAAAAACTTACCATAGGGTAAAGAAAGAATTTTTTTGGGATGGCCTTAAATCTGATATTCAAAAGTTTGTGGTGGAATATTTGGTTTCTGACGAATAAAGTTGAGACAATTAGACCAAAGTTATTTAAACATATTCATTCCAAGTCAACGTTGGGAGGCAGATTTCCAATGGATTTTATCTGATTTCTAATTCTGAAGGAAATGTCATCATGGGTGGTTGATGAACACACACCAGTATGCAAACTTTTGTGCATTATCTCATCCATTTTAAGCAATCTGATTTGCTACTAAATTTATGGACACAATTCATACATGGAAACCCAAGGGTTATTGTGAGCGTAAGAGATCCCATTTATACTCGAAATTTTGGACGGAGTTATTTTCTTGTTTGGGTACTCAATTAACTCATAGCTCATCTTATCAACCTCAATGCGATGGTCAAAAAGTAAGGATAATCGTAAATTTTTGGAAGGATATCTTCATTGTTTTTGTATTTGGTAAAAAACACAATGGGTTAGAAGTGGTTACCTCTAGGCTGGCAAATGGTGGTATAACACTTCCTTCCATAATCTTGACAAAAATGACCCCATTATGGCACTTTATGAATGTCATCACCATCCATCACTCATTTTTAAGAGAAAATTAGAAGGTTCAAGAAGTGGAAGATCAGATCAAGCATCAACAAGAAGTTCTCCAAATCTTAAAGAACCGAATTTAACTAAGAAAATCAAATGAAACAACGGTCAACATAGAAGTGAGAGAAGTTTGATGTGGGGCTCGGTATTTTTAAACACAATATAAAAAAAAAAAATTTGCCTCAAGCAAGCTAAGAATGATAATAGACTATCACCAAATTACTATGGTCGGTACAAGGTGTTGCAAAATATTGGTACCATGGCATACAAATTGGAGCTTCATGCTTCTTCTGAGAATTATCCAATTTTCCATGTTTCTGTGTACTTAAAAGGTTATAGGTGAAAATATTCAGTTGACAATATTGCAAGAACTTGAAGGAAGGAAATATCATATTGGAACCTCAGGGTAAAACAAGAAATGACGGCTACGGAATCGATCAGTTAAGAGTATCTCCTTGATGGAAGAACTTGCAGTTCTACATGGGAGGATGAGAATTTTCCCAAAATCACCCGAGCTACTCCAAGCATTGAGGTTAGCCTTTTTTGAAGGAGAGAGGGCATGTTGGGTCCCTATATTACTAGTATAGTCCCTTATTGTTGTTAGTGTAAAACCATTATTATTATTATTGTGCCTTGTATGTATTGTTATTATTGTGCTGAATTATTTTTAGGTATTCTAAGTTACATTGTGGCCCCATGGACTCCTATATAGAAAGGGGTTTTGTAATTTGAATTATCCCAAGAATTGTTCAATCATGTAATGTTAGCGAGTTTCCCCCTCGAAGTGGCTTATTTATAAGGCATTGATATCTCTTTTCTTCTCTTTTTGGAGTGGTTTCTGTGAGAAGTCATGCTACATTTCCATGTATGTCCACATACATATGGTAGGCACGATCCCTGTCTTTCTATTTTGTTGAGTTCATCTTCGATCGGTATCGGGATCTCATCTAGAAGCTATATTTGGAACCTTTGGCAATTTTCTTTCTTGAACCTCCTGTGGCCCGAGAACCATGCCTTTGCCCTTGGAAGTCTCGGCTTCCACCTACTCCTCCTATTTGATTTATGTGACATAGTTCTTCTCATGTGTATTGTCTTTTTCCAAATTAATCATTTTGGCACACTGTTGTTGTAGTCGTATGGATTATTTTTACGTGGTATTTTATGTATTATTTGCATATAGTGCGAGGCTTTGGTAAGGCATCTTTGGAATAAAATTTGATGCTGGCTCCAACCATGCTAGCGGCCACTCTAGAGTGACATGCAAAATCATCCTTACTAAAAATATAGAGAAATTCATACCCACACACCTTCAACAACGCCTGTTACTCATATGTGCATGTTATTTAAAAAGTCACCTTAAAAATCTATGATCATCTTGTCACCTCGTACAAAGTGGAACAACCTTGGCTTGGATTGCACTACACAAAAGAGAGGAATGAACAATACCAAAATATCTTATTCTCCATATGTGTGCAAGGACAAAATAATTCTATAGTGGCATACCATAGGCTTCTATATTTTGATATATATCAAAAGCTATGTTTCGTTGATCTTCCAAAAAATTAGGGATATTGACGGGGTCCAGAATAGTACAAGTTATTTCCTCCTCTTGTTGTACGGTCTGTTCTCAAAAAGCTATTTACATAAATACAAAGACAAATTTCATTAATCCTTTTTCACACCGTTCCACAAGTGCGATTACTTGCACACGAACCTCATGGGGTCTAGATTTGTGCATCATCTTGCGTCCAAGATGAACGTTCAAAAATAAATTATCGGATCATTGCTCTCCCTTTTCGAATCCTCTGCTATGGTAGCAGAAACTTGGTACACTTCATTTTGATCTTATCGGCCACCCTTTTTCTTGTGTTTTCCTCCAAAATTGTTGCAGGATCTGTGCCTTGATCATGCGGTGGTGATCGATGGATCAACAAAGAATCCAATCGGTATGTGCTCTCCCGGCTAGAATGCTTCATCGCTTTGAGCGCAAGAAATTATCATACACATATATCATTTATCGGATTGCGCCCGAAATGAAACATTGAATAAGTTTAGAAGCGCTTCTTTGTGTAGACCCAACACGGAAGTAACAATGGCTCCAGGGTGCTGAGCCCTCATGGGACACATGATCTAGATAGGCAAGTGCGAGCCTAGGAAACTAATTAAATCAAATATGTCCCAATATTCCATATTCATTTGTGACACTTTGGAAAACATATCAAATTCAACGGGACATTTTTAGGATGTAAGAATATTAATTCTCACGCCACTTTCTCCATTTTGGAATTTCGACATACGCCTTGGGCGATGCATCATAGTTCGGCAAAAAGAGAATGGGGCACCCAACTTGAAAAATCACTCTTGCTCCTCCTGTCTTGTTAGGGGCACAAAATCATGAGTCTCTTTTGGTATGCCATAGTGAGAGCGACTTTGGACTCTTATTCCTGAGAGTTTGAGGTGCCGTGTCGACACTTCTTAGGTTTCGACATGTATCTTGGTGGTGGTGCGTGGTCCACTAGTGCGGTAGGATCCTCTCCGAGCACGTAGGTTGTCATAGTTGGTGGAATCATGCCTTCAAACACTAAATATGAAAATCCTCTATCTAAATCTTGGATCCAAACTAGTATAGATGTTAGAATGGCTACAACAACCAAAGAGCTCCAAGGAAGACAATTCACCTGAAAAATAAAGGAGCTATTACGTCAGTGGTCATATCTATAGTTTTAGCACATCCTCAACGGTCCCTTATGCATTAATGTCTCCAAAGATGAAAAAAAATTGTCAGAAGTGAATACGGCAAAATCCCTGCTAAATGAAACCTATATGATCCCATAAACGGTAATAAAAGCATGTTTTCCGGTTAATGTTCCTTCTTCTAATGTTTGGCACCTGCGACCCACTCAAACTCCTCACTGCTCTGCTATTGAGCATCGCACCTTCCTATGCATCCACATCTTCTGTGCGGATCAACCACTGCGGCCATATAGTCATTTGGTGTGCATAGGTTAATCTATATGGCTTCAATAAACTTCATTGAAATATGCGGGAAAATCTTTGATGGTGTGAACCCCCCTACACCTCCATCACTCATATCTTTAAAAATATATTTCATGTGCACCTTCAACTTCCCTGGGTGAGCGCGAAAACTTGTTCTCATAAACATGACCTAATCATCTTCCTTAATCACCTTTTTCCCAATGTCGTTGTCTATACATGCCATTTCGTGCACATTCGAACACCATTGGTGGTAATTGCAATAAAGATCTTCTTGAAGTGAGACTAGGCTAAAAATCGTTCCTCCATAACATATTCATACACGATATTTGTGAATACCTATGATGCATGGAAAAGGCAGGAAACCGTAAATCGATCAAAAAACACAAATTCTTTCCCATATATACATCTTGAGCGGTGTCAAGTCCAGTGAAATTTTACATGTGAACATATACCCATAGAGACTGTGAAAGTACGCCTCATCCAATGTTCTGGTTAGCATTGCACACATAGCGCGCCCGAGTCTCCAATATCTTTATTTGAATTCTTCCACCACACCATTTCTTGTGGACGAAACATAGGTGCGCTTCGATAGTGATCCCTAGGTACCCTTGGCTTCAATGGTTTCATTCAAAAAGTGCATACCTTCATTACATATTAGAATATTCGTTTAAGTAAAAGCGGTCCTGCGGCAGGACCAATCCTTTAGAGAAATGCTTTGTGCCCATACGATTACATAGTCAGGAAATGCATTAGTGATTATGTAATGTGCACCACTTTTCTTTCTGGAAGGTTGTCAATTGACCCATAGTCTGGGCCATTTTTCAATGCTTTCAAATTTCCATCTTTGGATGGGCATCTCATCTATGTCTGATAGTTCAGATATAAACATCACATTCTTGGAGATTCGCACTGCAACATCATTGTTATGTGGCCCACCATAACCTTGACTCACAAAATATTTATACGTTTCCTTCCTACATAACGACCACTAACGACCCTCCATGAGCTTCTACATCTAATATTTCATGCCTTTCATATTCCAAAACATATCTTCATAGAACTTCCTTGCACCATCTTGTCTAAGCGGCCATCAATAACGATTATAGTCTGTTGAATGCCTGTAATCCTATTCTGTTATACTTTGCATTCTTGGCCCACCGTTGAAAGTCGGAAATTGAATAATATTAGGAAAAATTCTCATCGACTATCTTGACGCAAAAAAATCCTCATCTAGCTAATCCATCCTCCAAGTTTTTAAGTTCTTCATAATGTATAATGCATGATATGGTGTGGTCCAACATTCAATCTTCCTTGTTCCACAATGATCTGAAAATCATAGTCTGTAATAGCAACCACCATCTATAGATCACTCCACCTTGCCTCTTATTATTCAGGAATTTCAAAAGCGAGTGATTTGTAAGCATCTTGAAATGTCTCTAACGAGCGATGGGGTAATTTCTGCTAGGTGCATACACCATCGCTAATCCTTCTCTTTCGAGGTTGAATAATTTTGTTTTTTTCTTGAGTTTTCGATAGGCATAGGAAATAGGGTGGTCGATATCTCTAGCTCCTCGCTACTAGAAAATAGCTCCAGCGTGATACGGAGGCATAAAAATGCACATGAAACACCTTAGACCAATTTGGAAAGACCACTATGAATTCGGTGATCGAGATTTTCGTTAACAAGTCAAAACTCTTCGGCATTCCTCATCAGTGAGTAGAATGTCACATCCTTCTTGAGAAAATTTTCCATGGGCGCAATTACCAGGGCCTTGCTAAATGAACCACATTAATGGCCGTTGTTCCACAATGTTGACGCAAGATTGTGGCAGTCTCGGTATCTCCACATTAACTATTAATGAAATTGTCCTACAAATCCTACATCAACATTTTGCTGTGGAGACAATGTGCTCAGAGTAGTATCCCGAATGGTACAAAAAATATGCATTTATTCAAGTTCGGTGACATCTAATATTTTCTACGAGGCATCAGCATTAAGCGCGGTTGGAGACATGATTTTTCAAGAGCCAAAAATAGTCCAATCATAAATGTAACTAGGTAACTTATTTATAAACACATAGAAGGTAAGCTACTACTATGCACAGAACATGGCATGTGGATTCTTCTAAGCCAAAGTATAATTATATCGAGAAAAGATCCCATTTTGTTGCAAGGTAGTCTTACTACGTCTTGGTGCAATCTCGTCCGATGGTACCTAAAAAACCCATTGTTGAATGAGTAACCTTGTCCTCGCATTATCCCGAGGATCTCATTAGAATAGAGTTGAGAATGGATGATGCATGCCTCTTTCAATTGCCATGTCTACACAAATCCTGATTTCCTTTTATCTTCTTGTCTTGTGCTACCATGGGCTCACCGATGAGGAGTCTTCTATTGGATCTATGATGCAGAAATCATATTATCCAACTCTTCTTTTACCTTCTTATTGCTGATTCCCAATCTCTATTAGCTCCACTTCTTTGGGTGGGCGTCATGTTTGAAAGTGATCTTCATGACTCCAAGTTCCCCAATTCTTCCTTTCAACTCTAAGAACTTTGTAGAGGCCAATCATGATACTCTGTCAGTAGCTCTGCATGACTTTTACTACTACATCATCATCCCAATAATCTCTAAGTCTGCCTGTCTTTTGCTCTTCGGACCCAATATTCAATGGCATCGAATATTTAGGGGTTTTAAGCATATAACTTTAAAACATTGATAGGGCCCAAAAGCGTAATTGCTTCAATTGAATTCAAGAATGATATTCCTTAGATCGTCTTCATTCTCTTCAATACAAGATTCATACAATTCATATCTAACTCTGTCGCATCTCATATTTGACGAAAGCACTCTATCCTTCAAGCTTTGTTGTGTGAAAGATAAATTCTTGAATATTATGCAATACTTTTAATATTGTTGAATCTCATATCAAAAACAGATGTTAGAATGAAACTCTTTGTGACGTAGATCATTTACTAGTAACTCACTTTATCTATCTCCATATACCAATTAGCGGTACCTTCCCCAATGTATGAATGAACATGTGTGGACCATTCAAGTCTCATTTCTATGCCCATACACACGATTCCATTTTCCAAATTTGTGTGGATCATCTATCCGAGTAGACTTCTTCCATTCTAATAGTTGGATATTTAAGAGTAATCTCATCATTCATGTGCATTCATCCCATTTATGTCTTCTTTATGCATCTCCACCATCGTCTTTGCTGGGTAGCATAATCGAACTCCAAGGCATGGAATATCATCATGCAGGAGAGTTTTTCAAGCTCTCCCTAAAAACATATTACCTCGATTAAACAATATCCATAATGTGGTAATTCATATACCTTAGATGTTATACCATGGAATAGATCTATTTACTTTATTGTAGCGTAGCAAATATGCTTCATGCAACTAGTTACGCCATTCTATAATTCTTCCTTGAGAATCTAAGAAGAAAGAGCTACACTTTTCCCATTGGAGCTTTACACATCATCCGTTGGTTGATCCAATCTTCTCTTACAGAGAGTCGACTTATAGCTCTCGTCGGTATAATCATCACCATGCAAAGGTTCTGTGTATCTTTTTTTCCTTGTGTAGGGTCTGGTAGGATTATTGACTCTCGTTTTATTCATATATTTTCATCATTACTTCTTTAGGTTTATGACACCATCCATATCAACATCCCGGTCCATTCCTAACAATGCAATATACGGATCGGTATCATTGTGATTAATATAATTTCAAATCTCAACCTGTAACACATTAATCTTGATTAAGACAATAAAGGCATTTAATGGAAAAGATATTGTTGGTTTCCTGCGCACTTGAATAGTGATCATTGACTTGGTTCTCCCATGTGCTGCCGGAGTTTTTTAGGTGAAGCACATCTCGGACCCCAGATATAGAATATTTGTCTATCATACCTACCAATCTCGATAGTGCCCGCATCTCCCTCCCCGTCTTCTTCTAATTCTTATATATTTTTTTTGACAACATTTTCTTGTATATTTTTTGGAGTATCCCTTCCACGTTTCAACAAAGCCTCCTTCGCGTTTGATCACGACCAATGTCTTATTTATACAGTGCCTTACAAATCCAAAGGTCAGTATTTGGATTTCATATCCTCATTAGTGGCTTCTGCACTCCTAGTGACCACATTAGGGCTAGGATCTTTGTCCCGGTTTTATGCTCTAACCATTTGAAGATTCTACGTCCAAATCGACATATTTTTCTGCTTCACGTTTTAGCAATTAAAATAAGTTAATATTCTATCACATGGTGAAACTATCTACAATACCTGGTTGATTGTACATATTTGAGTTACATGCATAGTTACAATCATCACCTCCGAATTTGTGGCAATGCTGCTCCCTTCCTCGACCAAGTAGTCCACCTCCTCTTCCTTTCCTCATTCTAAATCCATCGTGCCCTGAATGCAGGGATGTTGGCAGGCAGGGTTCGGTTTGCATCCTATATTATTTTTCTGACATCATATCTTAAGTTAGATAGCATTTCTCATCATGTCAGGTGACGAAAAAATCTCGCTTCGATTGCTTCATCTCAAGTTGATATTTTTAACCCTTGGAAAGAAATGTATTTCAAGAAAACTCGCAATAACGGATTGTGCACCATCATCAATTCGTATGACTCTTTGATGAGCTGTGTCCTCCCGAATTTAGATAATTATTGAATATGAGACATTAATCCTTACGGTGTGACAGGTACAGTCATGTCGAGTTGAAAAATTCTCAAAAAAGTGATTGCTGGAAGATAGATACCTTTAAAACAACCGGAAAAGACACTCATCGGCATGATTCGGCGCCATGAATGAGACTCAAATCCGACATCATATGTGAAAGTTATGCGGTTTGAAGTTTCGGTATCCTTCAAAAAATTAGTTGACCAAAGTTGACTTTCTTTGACTTTGGGGGAAAAATTAAAAAGAGAATATTCTTTGGAATATTCCAAATAATATTCCCCTATAATATTCCCCTACGGACGTACAGAATTAATGGTATTTCTCCTTATTTTTATATTGATTGACCCTTAATTTTGGCCATTCATTTGCCATGATGCATGAATGAAAGCACCACGTCAGCGGGCAAGTTCTGCAACGCCAACCAATAGGTGGAAATTTTGGTGGTCTAAAATTTTGTGACTCTACCCCGATTTGAACACCTGCCATAGCAAACACACACCTATTGTTAGGCCACAAGGGTGGTTCTTAACGAGTCAATGAGCCATGACATGTTGAAGTGTGAATTGAATTCTATCGATGGAAAATGGGGCCGGCCCACATTTTAATATGACCACTGTCGGTGGGGGGCTCGAAAGCGGTAAAAGGCAGTTCACGCTAACCATTAAAGCGCACCATTATTTGCTCCAAAGACGAGTTAATGCAAACGGTGGCTTAAATGTTCTTGATTCGACCATGGCCTAGGTACATCGTCCATATGACCTTCATCCCCCAAACATTTCAATTTAACAACTAGTGGTTACAGGCTGGGCCAGTTTACACCTTTTATAGCCTTGCTTAATTTCGGGTTAATCTAGAGTTACGTACACATTTATTGAAGTTTTCCAAGTGACATTAGGAAGAAAATTTATTGGGTCATAACTTCCTCAATATTGAACCAATTTGGACGAAATTTTGGTCAATTTTGGTTTCTTGAGCATCTAGAGTTTTTGGGATGGGGTGTAGAGTGAGCAAGGCTATTCCTCATCCATTTTTGCTTAAGGGAAAGAGGAAAGGGCCATAGGGTCATCAAGAAGATGGAGTTGTTTTGGGTTGTATGCTTGTTTGGTCAGAAATAAAGCCATTTTTTAGCTCTGTTATGTATGCAGAAGTCAATTTCTTGGATTTTTTTTCTGTTTTTAGTCATAAATTTCCTTTGTATAACTATTTTGAGCAACTATTAGAGGCAAGGACATACCCCTTTGAGGCCTTGGACCAGTAGGTCAGCCTAGGAGGGTGGGCCTCATCACTTTGATGTGTTATGCTGTAATTGAATTTCTTGCGTATTATTTATGATATAAAATGTTAAAAAATAAACTTAATTAACATTTCTGACACAAAAACTTGAAAACATTTTAAAAACATTTTATTTTAACACCAAGACATGCTGAAATACTTTTTACATTAATTTTAATGAAATGGATACTTTGCATAGAATTACAATGTTTCATTTTAGAATTGAATGGCATCAAATCTCGGGATTTGAGCCTTAAAAATATAGTTTTATAACATTTTCTTGTGCAAGAATGGCTTGTTTTCAAGTTTTGATGCTTACTAGGCCACAACAAGAGAGGTGAAGGACATGCTTGGTTAGTGTATAAAGTAATCCACAGCCAAGAAAGGGCTAGAAAACACCTCCAGAGCCATAGAAACGACCTCAATCATGTCTTCAAAGAGAAAGGAGAAGCTTCTAAAGACATTGAGCCCAAAGAAGAAGAATGGGTATTCCGAAAGGCTTTCCTAGACATGATAAAGATGGTAGAGATACTCTGCAAGAAAGGAATGATAGGCTTGTTGGAGAAGGGTTAGACACTAGAAAGGGTCTTCGGGGAGGAAGAAAATGATGACAAGTCAAAGAAAGGACATGGAGGTAATGGTGATCCCATCCCCATCTTCATCCTCTTCCTCTACATCGTCATCCTCCGCTTGGTCAAATCCAATCTCACAAGTCTAAAACCACAGGTAAAGTCCATTTTAAAGCTTGATGTGAAATTTGAGTTTCCTATGTTTAATGGTGAGGTAAATGTAGAGAAACTTGACAACGGGGATAGAACGGTTGGAAGTTTCGCTTGAGGATATAGAACCTTCATGAACTACAAGATTTTGTTCGCGTATTTGAGAATGGAAGGAGGCGGCATTGGTATGGTGGAAAGCCAAGACCAAGGATGGAAATTGAAAAACATGGTAAGATCACTTTATCATGGGCGAAATTTATTTACGCGGTTAAGAAAATTTTGTATCCATTAGCTCATTTTACAATTTGCTATGTGGAATTGGCAAGTTTTAGACAACTTAAAGGAAAAAGTGTTCAAATTACCTCAAGAGGTTAAACGAAGAAAAGTTTATTACTGGAATTTATTTTCATAGCCAAGAGACTTTGCTGAAACATATGGGTGGTTTACAACTATCTTATACATACTATCCTTGTTTAATCCTACTAGTCTAGACGAGGTTTGTCAAGCCACCCATTTAGAGGCTATAGGTAAACAATATTTTGATGGAATTAAGGGGTAGTGAATTTAAGGCAAAGATAAATACGGCAAATGCAAACTCTACAGAAAGAAAAAGGAAGTTATTTTTGTAAAAAACTATTAAAAAACAACCATGATGAAGACCATTCTTTGGAAACTTCACTTAGGAGCTAAAGCAGAAAAAATTTAAAACCAAAGATAATGCCAAAGAAAAGGGAAAAACAGTTTGCAACTACTAAACAAGACTTAGCATCGGGTAGGTAGTGAAATTAAAATCATAGCCATGGTACTAAAACCTCGAGAAAGAGGTTGTAAAAAAAATCATTTACAGCACTTTAAACTATCACATGACTCCAAATGAAGAGAGGAGGATACGAACATTTCATGTGAAGATAATCTCAAAACACACCAAGAATAGATAGCTATTTGATAGTGGGTCTCGATCAAATATCATCTCGGAAGAATTAGTCAAGAAGGCAGAGCTTGAGGCCATTACATCGAAATCCATATCCACTTGATTGGTTTGGCAAAATTCATTACAAGTCAAGAAAGTGCATGTTGCACTTCGCCATATGACTCATTATGTTGATTCGTTGAATGAATGTGGTACCGCTTAAACATTACAAGTGTGGTGTTGGGTATTCTATAATTATATGATGAAAAGCGGCCTTCACGCTACGAGAAAAAATATCAGCTATTCACGGATGGCAAGGGGTGAGAGCATCGGAAAAGCTGAGATGACTTTAGTGAATGCGGGGAAATTGAAAAAAGGAAACGTAATGCAAGTCAAAATATGACTTTGATGATTAAGAAAAGTTTTGTACATAATCACTTTTCATAGTATGCTAATGTAAATGATGTTTCTTCTGACGGTCATCTTTGGAAGAATAACGAATGTTGCTGAAAGTGTCTTTGGTGTTGATAGATGCAGAGAAAAAATTACGGTCACAGTGGGTACAAAATCATGAGAAGGAAAATCATGCAGAAAAAGAGGCACAAAGTTCAGCAAGTTACATTATTTACTGGTTTAAGTAATGAGTTGTTATGGTAAGAGAAAACTTAATCTGGCAATTTGACATAAGTATGGCTCATTGACAAGTGCATGAGATAGTTGTGGTGAATCTCAATTTCGGTGCCTTTTGAAGGTATACCATTATAGAAATAGTATGATTTTGCAATTATAATTATTTTTTACTATAATTTTAAAAATTTGCATGTGACTACAGTCAAAAGGTTAGCAGTTGATCAACATATTCAAAATTTTCGCAGAAGCCAATTTGAGTAAGCGAGAATATTTTAGTGGTTCGAGAGTTTGATGGGGCAAATCTCCTCATCTTGTTTGTAGTCAGAGGAAAACTTTGGGGTCCAAAAGCTTCCCATTTGGGAGGTGTGATTAAGTGATCATGTCGGTTGAAAAAATGCTAAAAATGGAGCAACTTGGAATGGGTTGCAACTTGAATGAATGGAAAGGCCTGCGTCCTTTGGCGGATTACGGCAACGAACGAGGGCTCAAATCAATCGTATGTGAGATTCTACGAGGTTTGAAGTTTAGGTATCCTTCAAAACAATTAGTTGACCAAGAAGTTGAATTTCTGAATTTGGAAAAATTAAAAGAGAGAGAGAATATTCTTTGGAATATTCCAAAGAATATTCTAAGATGTTACGTGGATGTGCAAAATTAAACAGTGGCTTCTCCTTATTTTTTGATTGGTTATTTGTGTAAATTTTTGGATAATTACGAGCATACATTATTATGGTGAGTGGAAATTTGGCGGTGTAAATTTTGTGACTCTACTAGATTTGAACACTTGACCTTGCAACAAACAACACGTGCCTACGTTAGGCCCACAACGGTGGTTCTTAACGATCAATGGAGCCATGACATATTTGAAGTTTTAATTGAATTCTATCAGAAGAACTGAGAATGGCCCACAAGGGCCACCCCACATTTAATATTACCACCATCGGGAACCGGGGGATCAAAAGCGGTGGGAATGGTTAATGCTAACACTTAAACTACACCATGTGACCACTCCAAAATCCGATTAATGCAAACGGTTGGCTTAAATGTTGCGGTTCCGCGACGCCTAGGGTGTCGGTCCATGTGACTTTCCACCCCCAAACATTTTAAATTTAACAAACGATCGTTACGCAATCTTGGAGAGGGTTTCTCCTTTTATTAAACCCTTTACCCAAATTTTACCGATCTAATCTAGAGTTAGCCCCACATTTAGTGGGGTTTTTAAATGATATTGGGCATAAATTTTGTTTGGGTCATAACTTCCTCAATATTGAACCAATTTGGATGAAATGTTGGTCAATTTTGAGTTTCTTGAGCATTTTGGAGTGTTTAGGATAGGTTGGAGTATGAAAATATGTTCTTCAGCCATTTGTAGAAAGGAAAGAATACATTAAATAATAGGGAAGATGGTACATTTTTGGTTGTACTTCCCCTTTGTTTGAGGTGAAAAAAAGCCATTTTTAGCTTATTTAAATATTACAAGAGTCAATTTCATAGATATTTTTTTCCTTTTTAGGCATATATTTCTACGGTATAACCATTTGAGAAACTTAATAGGGCGAGGACATGCCCATTGGTAGCCTTGGACCCGGTAGATGTAGCCCAGAGGGGTGAACTACCTCATCCAATTTGTTGTGTTATGCTATGGTGAATTTCTCTTCTTTGTGTATTTATGATAGAAAATGTTAAATAGTAAAATTAATTAATATTTCCTCACTGACGAGAAAAAACTCAAAAACAATTACGAAAAACATTTTTGTTTAACATACAGACATGGAGAATACTTTGCACATTAATTTTAATGAAATGCATACTTTGCATAAATTTACAAATATTTTCATTTTCAGATCCATGATTGCCCAAAAACTTACATTTTATGCACTATAACTTTGCACATACCTCCTTGTCAACATCTTTGCAGATTCTAAATCTCCAAAAGCATTGCTTCTAAGCCTACGAATCTATTGAGTTCCAAGCACCATGCCTTGGTGCCTCTTAATTTCATCGCAATATCCTAGTCTCAACCTACTTGCACAATCTTCTTGACCCAAGGGTTGGTAGCAGTTGGGGCAACATAGCCATAAACCACTCCCTTTTGTTTGGTATCATCGATAGTGGATACTATATACGATTGTACACTTTAGCCTCTCTTGCCTACATGGAATTCATTTACCTCATGGTGAACCTCTTTATTACATAACTTAGCTGATATGACTTAGGCTTTTTGAATTTTTATTTTAGGGAATCTTTCACTTCATCCGAGTTGCATTAGGGTTTTCTTGGACAAATCTGATATAAAGTCCAATGCACTATCTTTGGAAAGTAGTGGTATGCCACTATTCCTGTCATCAATATTGTTTTGTTGAGCTCTCCATATAGCGTTAGTCAAAAACAAAGTAGCAACATATTTATTTCAATGCAATCTAAAAGTAGGTATCTTCATAGAAACGACCATATACACGCCTAAGGAGACAGTTTTGGGTGTCCGTCCTGATGGACGCTTTGTGAGATGAGTGTGGAAGTGGGCGTGTGAGTCCCGAAAGATGGTCATGGATTTTTTATCATTCTAATTTGATCAAACCTATTCTTAGGATACTTCCTCACCTTGAGTGGCATATTCACTAGAGCTAATGGTCTCTAGTTCACCATCACCCTATCGAAATATCATTTGAGAAGAATATATAAATAAATCATTTTAAGGTCTTAAGATAAAGTCTTTGCTAACGGCAGCCTTGTGACTCTTAGGGACATTCATGCGGTATGTTGGCTTGGAGAGCCTACCCACATAATAAAATCTTCAACAATAACTTCAAAGGGTGCGAACTTACCTAGGACCCTTGAAAAATGTTCTTTTCTTCATGGAAATGCCTTTAAAATGATCAATGGAAAATTGATTCGAGAAATCCTCCCAAGACACGATTGATCCAATCATCTATCGCACGGGTAATCTTATTCTTTGTCCTTTATAATTTCCGGAGTGTGGAGATGATAGTGACAAGGGGTCATCCTTTGTGTAGGTATTGAATTCGGTTAATCAGACAGCACTCATAGGCTCGATTTGCAAATACTGAAAAGTAATATCTCATGAACTTTTGTATACATGTACTTATGGACCACGGTATTTTAGAACTTTTGATTCTATTGGATTGCAAAATCAAAGATATTTCTATTAAACCAGTATGAAATTAATTCTACGAAGGGTACCACAACATCAATTCTCCTCAAAATGATCGTAGTCCGAAAACAAAACCATTTGGCTTGAGAGGGTCTTGACCTAGAGTTCGAGTTCCATCGTGCAACCATGACCCTCCAACCTGCGGCCCTTTCGGCAATGAATTTCTTGTGTGCAGATCCAATTCTCACTCAAAGAGTATGGGGGGGTGTTGGAACTAGGTTTAGAGCCTAAGAAAAGAAATAAAGTGTTGGACCTAAAGAAGTTTAATGTAGAAACTATTGTGGGTCAGAGAAGAGATGCGGCATAAGCCCATAACAATACTTATCATATCAATATGGGTAATCATTAGGGAGATTTTGAGATTAAAATGGGCCTCCCTAAGGCTTATAAAATAATAGTGGAAAAAATCAAAGTAAGATTTGATGACATCATTAAATTACAGGGAAAAATGAAAAAACTACTTTTTCATTGTATATTTTAGTTTATCTCCCAAAGTTTTTACTCAAATTTCGAGCGGGAGTGTACTTTCTAGTTGGATGCAAAAATTTAATTCATATCAAAGGAGTACCCATGTAACATATACTTTTCGATGGGTCCCTACTACACTGAAAAATGAGAATACATTAAAAAACGTGATTGTAATCACGCTTTTTTTTTTTAATGTAACACGTTTTTTTTAAATTAGCGCGTGGCTCACGCCTGTAATTACTCCTTGGATGAGGTAGAATTTTGCATCCCAAAAACCACTACAGTGGTAAAAATTATAGAATAAGTTAATACGAAGTTAAAAAAAGTAATTTTAATTTATTATTTTTTAATATTTTGCCCTTCTATTAAAAAATGGTAAATCATCCCCCACTGATTGTTATGTATCTTAGATCTATTGGTTGTTATAAAGTTTATTTTTTCTATACATTTTCTTAAGAGGCCCATTTAGACCTCCAATTACAATAGTGATTAACAGGACAAATCACGGATAAACTCATCGTATATTTATAATTTAAAAACCATATCTTGACCAATGTGGTAAATTAAGGAGATGTATCCATGTATTCAACCATAAACAAACATTCTTGCATAAAGAACAAATCTACTCACACGAGATAAAATTAAGAGTAACAAAAATGAAAGTGATATCAAAGTAGAAACGATATAAACACATAACACAATTCTTCTCCATAACCGGTCTTCGTATTAGATTCGAATAGTTAATTACAAACAAAAAATTCCCTTATAACTACCCGTGCACACCCTGGGTTAGTGGAGTACGCACCGACAGGGGAAGGTCTCCGCACACATAGCAGCCAACGACCTTTCTACCCAAAAACCCTTACTTAAAAAAGTGTATTATAGGCATAAACACTTAGATCCAACACATTACACTGTCTTAATGAAAGCTAGACTCTTTGTATATTTATGCTCTATTTTATTTGCATCAATACTATTATCTAAAATCATGGCTTGGGGCCCTGAGTTTACCTTACATCCCAATTACATAAAAGAGGGACTTTGACCGCCCCAAAGCCCCCTTGACCTTTTGTAACATGCATATCTGGGCTTATATACCAAAATATACTAAAAAATGTATCACATGGGACCACCATCACTCTTCGAGTTGGAGTTACCCTGTAGAGCGAGGATTCATAACATATTTCATGTCTCTTTCTTGAAAAAAGGATTGGGAAGCATGTTACGACGGTCAATGAGTTCCTCCATTGGATGATGACGGAAATACGATATTGACACGAGACCATATTGGAGACTAGGGAGAGGAAGATAAGAAACGGGGGTCATCCGAGCACGATGAAGTGGAAATACATACTGGTTGAGGATGCCATATGGGAAAATGAGCAGATTTTGCGGCACCCGGTTTACATTTTCTTGGGATAAGCAACGTTTGGGATGGAGAACTATAATGTCCTTCCTAAATAATTTTGTGAATAGTACCACAAATTTTACATTTTCTAATTTTGAGGGCCTAAGATAATTAGGAGAGGAAACATAGGACAAGGAGGTCAAAATTTTTGACCCACATATAGAGAATGTGGCGGCCCTCCTAATATGCACTCCCCTTGAGGAGATAGAAATTGTGACTGCCAAGGGAAAGTGCGAATTTCCTATTGAGGGGCCAACATGGAGAAGTTAACATAAATTATAAATAGGAGAGGAGAAGCAACATTTGAGGGATTTTGATAATTTGACAACTGAAGTCTTGCTATAGTTGTATAGCATAGTTACATAGTGTTGTTCAACACGAGGGTCTGGAGGGCTTGACTTTCTTTGGTGGACTGCGACCCCCACCACCCCGAGTTATTCATCACTTTTAGGAGTTGGAGATAGGACCGTGCATGGTCGGTTGCAGGTCAACTAAGATGCGGGTTTAGGAGGCCACACGGAGAGGTTGAGGAGGAAGAGATGGAGTTGGAGTTGTAGCATTGTCAGTAAGTTTTTGTTAAATATGGGGAAATGGAGAAGATTTTGAGGGTAGAATTCAACATACAAAATCACTTGATTTTCCGGAGAGCATAAACTATGTTAACATACCCATAAATTGCGCGATCATTGTGAAAGCACAGTGTTGGGGTTTGTGAGGGTTTTGAGGAGGGCGGGTTTTCTTGAGGTTGGTTTGGGTGCAATTGAAAGAATGTTCCAACCATTTTGGGATAGTCATTCTGACATCATTCACGGTTCTAGTTTTTCTCACTTAGAGGGTGTGTAAAGGAATTTGGAGCCGTTTTTTGAGCATCAAACCATGGCTTTTTTAGGTTTTTTTGTGTTTTGACAAAGTTCACATGAATAATTTATAAAATTTTCTAAGTAGTTAGGAGGAATCAGTTAAGGTATCAACACAACCAACGGTGAAAAAATCACAAAGGGCTAGTGCAGAATTTTTTGTGGGAAAATTCCGAAGCTTATTTGGCATTGATAAAAAAAACATCCACCTAAGGCTTGTAGCTTGCCTTTTGAAAGCTAGGGTGCACAATTAATTTTTATATTGCACTCCCACAGATCTTATAATAAAATTTTCCCATATTGTTGTGTTTAGGGGCATTGCAATGGTGCACATGGTGCTGTGAAAAATATTTGTGATGGGTTTATTACATGTTTTGTCGGTCTTAATTTTCCATTAGGAATATTACACCTTAAAGATAGATCAACATATCCAGCCATATTTGAAACAAAATTAAGTAATCCTTGTGATTAGTGGACATTCTTTAAATTACACATGAAGAGCCTAGGAGACACCTTCCTTGGGTGACTAAAATGATAACATACTTTGAGCATCCTTTAGGTTCATAATAAGTTCAGTCATGATGAAATTAATTGATAATTCTTGAAGCCTTTGTTGGGAAACAAAGTCCTCTTAAAACATAGTTGAGGACTTACTTGATTGTTTTGTTGAAAGTAATCACCACTTAATTATTATAGTTGAATACTAGCACATAAAGACTTGTTTTATTGGAGAAGTTTTCCTTGGAGAATAGCCATAAGATAAACACCCGAAGACATGTTTTGTTGGTACAGCCATAAATTTTTTATGGCAGGACATGAATTTTTTTTGTAGGGGTAGATAAGAAATCACTTTCGAGACCTATCTTGAATACATTTTTATAGTTATTTGAAGTTTTTGATGGATACGACGCATTATTGAAGTCACCTTAAGGGATTGAGAAAAACAGACGTTTGGATCCCTAGAGGATTGTAGTCGTCTGTACAAAGGTTGGAGCTTGGATTTTTGGTTGAATATTAGAGTCCTGTTCCGGGTTGAAGCGTCGAAGGAGTTAAAGGAATTTGTTCTTAGAAGTTGTAACTTGGGTTTTTAGAGTCCTCAAATTCATTAAAGAGAAATTCTGTTCTTGGTTCACATCTTTTGCATTTTGTTTAAATAATGATGATTTTGGATTTGCATAATATAACAATTTTAAATATTGATTCAATCCTCTCAATAGTTCCAGCACTACCACACCTTACATTTTTTCCACCTTGTAATGTTCCATTGACATGCCACAATAAATTTTCACAATGCAATGTCATTGTTGGTAATATAGTTTTTATGATGAAGGAAATCTAACATGTGTTAGAGTTCCTTCACCTTGGAATGTTCTTACTAAAAATGCGATTTTGTTTGTGCTAAAATGAAATATAGCATGCACTACATTTATTTTGGCATGCAATGTTATTCTTGGTAGTGTGCTTGTATTTTTGCTACATTTAAAGCTAACTTACTCGTTAAATTTCTTTCACCTTGCAATGTTGTTATTGGAAATATTCTTGTGTTTCGGCTAGAAACTATGCTATATTTCTTTTGCTACTTGCAATATTTTTATTTTTCTATTTGGTTATTTATGATAGAGGAGATCTAGAACGTGTTAGGAGATTTCCTTCACCTTGAAAATGTTATTGGAAATTTTCTTGTTTGGGCTAGAGATGTGCTAGATTTCTTCTTTTTTTCTACAATATTGTTGTTGTCAATTTGGTTCTTTATTATAGAAGGGAAATCTAGCATGTGTTACATTCCTCACCTTGGCAATGTGCTTGTGTTTTTGTTGGAAAATATAACATGCGCTGGGTTTCTTTGCCTGATATTGTTTTGGTAGTATGCTTCTATTTACTGTAAACTAACCTTCATTAAATTTATTTTACCTTGAGAATTTATTGGAAATTTGTATGTTTATTATAAATTTGTTCTAGATATGTTTTTCCATACAATGTTCTTGTGGAAATATGCTTTTGTTTATGGTGGAAAAAAATATAACACTAGATTTCGTTCACTACAACGTTGTTGTGTGCTTGTGCTTGTCTTATGCTTAAATATAGCAAGTGTTGATTTCTTCACCTTGCAATTTTTGTGTGGAAACACGCTGGCAATTTTGGCCTCAGAAATCTGGCATGCATGGTTATTTTCACTATAATACTGGTTGTTGACAATATGCTTTTGTTTATGAAGTAAATCTACCATGTGCTACTTTTATCTAGAAGAAATTTTTATTAAGTTTGTGTTTTGTGCACAGAAGGAAATCTAGCCGTTCTTTCACTTCTATGGAAGGTTTATTGACAATGTGTTTGTATATGCCATTAGGAAAGTCTGGTGTGCACTATGTTCTTGTTTAAATGATATTTTTGTTGAGATTTCATCCCATTACGATACTGAAGAAAATCCTAGCATGCGCCATATTTCCTTGAACAATGATGTTATTGACAATATGTATGATTAATGCTAAAGGAAATAGCATGTTCGTTTCTTTGCCTAAATTTTATTGGTATAATATGTTTGTTTTCATGCTATAAAATCATATGGCGCTAGATTCTTAACCCCTACAATGTTATGTGTTTGTGTTTGTGCTAGAAGGAAATCTACCACACATCAGATTTCTTTTGTCTTGCATAAGGTGTTTTTGACAATATGCTTGTAAGAAAATCTAATATGCAGTATGTTTCTTTCATCCTACAATATTGTTATGTGCTTGTGTTTGCGAGAGAAGGAAATCTAGCATGTGTTAGATTTCATTCACCTTGCAATGTTGTTATTGGTGACATGTTTGTGTTTGAGATATAAGTACAAATAGCATGTTAGATTTAATTCACCTTGCAATATTGTGATTGGAAATATGCTTATGTTTGTGATAGAAGAAAATCTAGCATGATATAGATTTCTTTTACCCTACAATATTGATGTTGCCAATATGTTTGTGTATGGTTGGAGGAATTCTAGCATGCACTAAATTTATTTTGCAATGCAATATTGGTGTTAGCAACATGCTTGTGTTTGTACTAGAATAAAATCTAGTATGCAATAGATTTATTTCACAATGCAATATTGTTGTTAGCAACATGCTTGTGTTTGTGCTAGAATGAAATATAACTTGCATTGGATTTCATTTGCAATGCAATATTGTTGGAAATGTACTTGTGTTTGTGCTTGAAGGAATTCTATCATGCATTGGATTTCGTTTGCCCTACAATTTTATTGTTGGAAATGTGCTAGAAGTAAATCAAGCATAGGTTAGATATCTTCCACCCTGCAATGTTGTTTCTGGCAATGTGATTGTGTTTTTTCTAGAAGAAACTCTAGAATGTGTAAGATTTATTTTACTTTGCAATGTTTTTGTGAGTAACACGCTTCTATTCATGCTAGAAGGAGATTTAGCATGTGGTGGATTTCATTCACCTTAGAATATTGTTGTTGGAAATGTGCTTGTGTTTGTGCTAGAAGGAAATCTAGCATGTGCTAGATTTATTTGACCATGTAATGTTACTTCTAGCAATATGCCTATGTTTGTAGTAGAAGGAATGATATCGATTGTTAGATTTCATTTGAGGTGCAATGTTGTTGTTCGAAATGGGCTTCTAATTATGATAAAAGGAAAGCTAGCACACATTATATTTCCTTCATAATGTAATGTTGTTATGTTGGAAGGTTATAATGTGTTAAATTTCCTTCATCTTGCAATGTTATTGTTGAAAATGTGTTTGTGTTTGTGATAGAAGTAAATCTTGTATCTGTTAGATTTTTTTTCACAATGCAACGTTATTGTTGGAAATGTGCTTGTATTTGTGTTGGAAGGAATTATAAAATGCACTAGATTTATTTGTTCTTGTTCCAAAAGGAAAACTATCAAGATTTCACCCTCACTAAGGTTAGTGCTCTGATATTGTTCTTGGCAGTGCATTTGTGATTATGAAAGAAGGATACCTAGTGATTACTAGCTTTCTTCTAGACACCATTACACTTATGCAACCAATGCTCTAGGGGTGACATTGTCTCAATAATCACAATGGTTAGAGTTATAGCTTTTGATGTGCCCTTTTATTGAATTTGGAACAATTTATGGAGATCAATGATAGTGTAAAAGAATTGTATATAGATATATGTTGTTGTTGGCACTACATTTGTGCTTGAGTTGGAAGGAAAGATAATTGTGTAGCTTTCCTTTTGGCACAAGCACAATAATCTAATCATAATTATTTGATCCATGGAGAATAATGTGATCTTTGTATAATTTTGAAGTTTATGAATAAATGTATTATTGAGGTATACTATATTTTACTTCCGATGCACATGTATGCAACTATAAAGTATCAAGCACAATTTTTTAACATGTATTGTTTTTCTCTCTATTTTTTTGTATAGTTATGAACTTCAAAATTTTTTTTTACTAATGTTTGGATGCATAAGATAAGACTCTTCCTCATCAACATAAAAATGTAGGAAAAATCACATCTACACTTTCGAGGACCTAAAGTTAACATTCCTTTGTATCCATCCTAAATAGTATGTCCTTAGATGTGTATAGGGAGGTAGTGCTAACATTGGAACTAAAGATTTGTAAAATGCAATTTCTTTTCTTTTGAACTAAAGAAAAACTCTAGTTTGGCTTTTGATTATCAAGTTCAAACATCAAACATCCTCATTAAGTGAAAATATAATTTCTCCTTTTCATGGGGCTTTTAGACATCTTATGTAGCATCAATCTTGGAATTTCTTAGATTTTCCAAAGGACCATGTTTTGGTTCTTCAACTTCTACAAATTTTTTATGATCATTATTTATACACATGCATTAAGACTACAAGTGTCATTTCTGAAGTTAAATAGGAACTTGGTGGTTTGATATGAGCTGACATTTGTCATTCAAAACTTTTATTTGGAAGAGAACCTCTAGTTTGGCTTTTGATTATCAAGTTCAAACATCAAACATCCTCACTAAGTGAAAATAAAATTTCTCCTTTTCATGGGGCTTTTAGACATCTTATGTAGCATCAATCTTGGAATTTCTTAGATTTTCCAATGGACCATGTTTTGGTTCTTCAACTTCTACAAATTTCTAATGATCATTATTCATACACATGCATTAAGACTACAAGTGTCATTTCTGAAGTTAAATAGGAACTTGGAGGTTTGACATGAGCTAATATTTGTCATTCTATGATACTATCTACATCTCTAATTGCATGGTCTTCATATATGTTTTTTGTCTAATTTGCATGTGAAGTACTTTTTGGTAGTAGGCACTAGATGGTGGGGAGCAATGTTTCATTACATACAATATGACTACCATACTATTTACATTACTGCATCTATATTAATTTTTTGGAATTTGTGTGTTTTTGCGAAAATATAAAATCACACTTTACATGGTTCAACCTTTTAATTACAATTTATGATTTGATTGTTGTTACAGAATTGGTACAAGCTAGAATGGAAAATATAATTTTGGCAAAAGGGGACTATGTTGATCTCTTTATTAATGATCAAGTCGTTGGGCAAGGAAGGGTCGAATCTACAGAGTCAGGAACTTATTATGTCGGATAAAGGGTTAATGCATGTTATGTTGCAATTTTGATAATTGATGTCACTCAACCACATTTGATTGAGGATGTTGATGAAGGGGACCTACATCCATGGAAGATCATGGATTTGAGGCATAACATAGGTAAATCAAAATATTGGAGCATGTGTTCAAATATTATTGATAGTATAATACTTTTTTTTTTGAGTAAATACTAACCTTATTTACATTCGTTTATAGGTGCATATGTTTCTTCTACAGTTTCTATTGAAGACAAGGTAGATCTTCTACAACATCGTGTTAAGGTGGATGAGGGCTCCATATTCAATACAGAGCTTGGATATAAAGTGCATGGAAAGATGGTAAAGAAAGGAAGCATAGTGGTTAAAATTGAGGTGTTAAAACATGATGTTTCTCTACCACATCCAATAGGATTTGAGCATAGGGGTGCATTGGAATCTTATGATATTTGGCCATAATCAGATTTGCAACCTCACCGTCATGATCATGCCATAAATATTCCCCAAGATAGGGTTAGATTCATATGTACATAAAAATTCTCACTAAGTGAATATAATTTCTCCTTTTCATGGGGCTTTTAGTCATCTTATGAAGCATCAATCTTGGAATTTCTTAGATTTTCCAATGCAACATGTTTTGGTTCTTCAACTTCTACAAATTTCTTATGATCATTATTCATACACATGCATTAAGACTACAAGTGTCATTTATGAAGTTAAATAGGAACTTGGTGGTTTGATATGAGCTGACATTTTTCATTCTATGATACTATCTACATCTCTAATTGCATGGTCTTCATATATGTTTTTTGTGTAATTTGCATGTAAAGTAATTTTTGCTAGTAGGCGCTAGATGGTGGGGAACAATGTTTCATTACATACAATATGACTACCATACTATTTAAATTATTGCATCTATATTAATTTTTTGAAAGTTGCATGTTTTTGCGAAAATATAAAATCACACTTTACATGGTTCAAACTTTTACTTACAATTTATGATTTAATTGTTGTTATAGAATTGGTACAAGCTAGAATGGAAAATATAATTTTGGCAAAAGGGAACTATGTTGATCTCCTTATTAATGATCAAGTCATTGGGCTATGAAGCGTCGAATTTATAGAGTCTGTAACTTATAATGCCAAAGAAATGGTTAATGCATGTTATGTTGCAATTTTCCTAATTGATGTCACTCAACCACATTTGATTGAGGACGTTGATGAAGGGGACATACATCCATGGAAGATCATGGATTTGAGGCACAACATAGGTAAATCAAAATATTGAAGCATGTGTTCAAATATTATTGATAGTATAATACTTTTTTTTTGAGTAAACACTAACCTTATTTACATTCGTTTATAGGTGCAAATGTTCTACATTTTCTATTGGAGACAAGGTAGACCTTCTACAACATGGAGTGGAGGTGGGTGAGGGCTCCATATTCAATACAGAGCTTGGACATATAGTGCATGGAAAAATGGTAAAGAAAGGATGCATAGTGGTTAAAATTGAGAAGGTGTTAAAACACGATGTTGCTCTACCACATCCAATAGGATTTGAGCATACACTAGGGGGTGCATTGGAATCTTATGAGATTTGACCATAATAAAATTTTCAACCTCATTGTCATGATCCTGCCATAAATATTTCCCAAGATAGGGTTAGATTCATATGTACAAAGGTTTCTCTTACACATGAATGCATGGGAACAAGAATGTGCATTGCCAAAGGAATGCTAGTTAATGTTCGCAAGGATGACATTGTTGAAGGTGAAACACTAGGTGAAATGGAATTTGATGTTTTTTGGAAGAGATAGATGGAAATTGTGAAATATGAAGAATTAGGGATACGTCTATACATTGTTTGGTTAGATGGCCAATAAATAATTTGGTGGACAACAAATGTGTGATATTAATGGTTAAGGAAAAGTTCAAGGAGCCACCCAAGGAAATGGTGATATGGGGTGTTATAGAGGACACAAATCCCTTAAAAAAATGGGATGGGTCTCTTTGTAATGAAAAATATATAAACTCAATTGATATGCATGTAACAAGGCCATATAAAAAGTATTAAACGAGTTATGGCTACAACAAAAATTATAAAATGTCAAACAAAAATGGATGAAGAGAAAGAAATTCGACTTTTGGCAGCAGATGTATGTTGTAGAAAATATTGTCTTCAACATGTGGATAGGAAGACCATTGCAGGTGCTAGAAGGGGTATGAGACATAAATAAAAATGGTATTAGGGAATGTCTTGAATTCACTCATGTCAAGGAGCCATGGCCATGGCCTACCACCTATTGCTAGATATGTAAAGGACATGAGATTTAATCGGAATATTATTTGTAAGAAAGCATGTTATAAGATACATAATATTCCTCAAAGCACATTCTATAACTACCAACATTATTTCCAACATGGACAGATCAAATCTATTCATGCTAACACCAACACATGCAAAGCACAGACACACAACGTGGCAACCATAGAAATATTGCACAAAATTGTAATGGATAATTCAGATTTTTCACCAAACCAAACATGTCAAGTTGAAGAATATGGAACATCTGCTCCTTTAAGGTTGCTTCCTTCGACTTACACAAAAAATTCTTTGTTAAAATAGATCAATGAGGCTCTTCAAAAGCTCAATTTCCCATCAATATCACAGTCAACAATGAGCAAGTTTTGGAATATTAAGTTTCGAGATGTGGCATTTTCAAAGAACACCAACTTCAGTAAAAGCAATGAATGTATTGTGTTGAAAGCACAGATGATGTCAACAAATACAAAAGATTTGGAAGAAAAGGCACGAGGTAAGTTGAACAAACATAACAAGATTGTTATGTGTGGAAGATATTGCTACTATGTCCATAGAATTATGTCAGAGCGGTTTCCAAAGAATTATTTGAGCATTATCCATGATAAAATGGATAATACAAAGACTTCAATCCCAAGGCTATGTGTCAAACCAAAATCTATTGTAGGAACAAATGTAGGTTTGTCATTGATAGATATGCTAACACATGGGCATAAGACATGAGGTTTTGGTCATTTCTCCCAACCATTTGTACATATGGGATCACAATTTACTATTACATCCCTTGAAAAGTGCTTAAGGGACCTTGAAGACCCAAAAATTGATATGTATGGTGATCTACTTTATGAGAGCGGAAGTTCAAGAAACCCACTTACAAATGCATTACTTGACACCTCTATTTACTCAAAATTTCAAGTGTACAAGGACGATTTTATATCTCATGGAAGGTCAAAGAGTCAAAATGTTATTTTAAACCTCTTTCTCCACATTTGTTGTTACAATTGGACAATGCAACAAGTGATAATAAGAATCACTATCTTTTCATGTTTCTATCACTTTTAACTGCACTTGGTGTCTTGATCACTACTGAGGACCCATGAAGACATAGATGGAACCTACTAAAGAATTTCTTCCAACCTAAAAAGTATCTTTACTTGAAATGATGGATACATATCACATAATTGAAGAAAATCGAGTGTTTCCACCTAAACTTATTGACAAGGTCTATGACTTCAAAAGTTTCCTTAATGGATACATCAAGGAGGGAAAAAATTCACTAGTTGGACATCTTAATGTTAAATAATTCCAATTTGTTGTACTCAATGATATTCCAGTACTAAGGTACAAAGAATCCATTAGAGATATTGAGTGGTAAGAATCAGTTGAGTTATGGAATATAGATGATGAAGTTTGACCTATAATTCCCATAGGGAACCCATCTTTCTCAGCTTCCAAAAATAATGATGACACTTATTTAAAAGAACTAAAGGAAGGGATAATATCATACATAAAAATGTGGAAAGACACTATCAGGAATGGGGATACACCAATTATTAGAGAGGAATGGACAAATAAAGTAGTGTATTGGGAAAGAGTTCTTGATACATTAGATGGAATCTATAATGATCATAGAATAATAGATGGAAGTGATTCATCTTCTGAGGATTTCTGGCCCAAGACAAGGCACATTGTTGATGTTGATTGTAATGCACTCCATGTAATCTCAAGTATTATGGATGAGGATTTTGATAATGCAATAGATGAACCAATATATGTTGGACCCCAAATGCAACAAGCCAAAGCCAACATTCAATCCAATGATTGATGTTGAGAAAGGAAAGATGTTTCTAGTTAGATAAGGAAATGAGGATGCAGGAGAGATGATTTGGATTGAAAAATCCATCTCAGATATATTTAGGGATAATGAAAGTGACAATATTCATGTAAAGGTTGATTGGTGGAAGAAAATACAATGGAAAATTTGTAGAGCAATATTGGATACCAAATCTTGATGACACAAAACTTGACTCTATTCCAATTAATACCATAGTGTGGGCATGGATGTCAAAGATAGAACATTGCAAGAAGACCAAGATAAATAAATATGGTGCAGAAGTTGTTCTTGACCTACTTGAGCGAATATCTTAATATTAGGTTTATATGATTCATGAATGTAATTTTTTTTTTTAAGGATCTATTAATATACATTTTGACACGGTTTTCAATATTTGTTGTATATCAAATATTTTCTTCATATTATTTTTGGAGAAGTTTTATATTATTTAGTATTTCAATGTAATCATGTGGTGATACAAATGACATGACAATGCCATAAAATATTTAAGTTTTCAAAGCCTTGTTTGACAAACATGGCTTCTCACCATATCAAATATGCATAATCAAATTCAATAATGCACTTAAAATCAACATCTTCTAAACTTGGTCTATTAAAACAATAGTGGAGTAGCTAATTAGTATTCTATTTTAATATTAATATAAACCATTTAAACACTTACTAAAAAAATTAAAACAATAGTGGAGTAGCTAATTAATATTCTATTTTAATATTAATATAAACCATTTAAATGCTTAATAAAAAAATGTTAGACAGTTGTAATAATGTTTGAAGCTGTTGCACTCTAATTTATAAAAAAACGATTTTGATCATTGAACGACACAACTAGACTTATAAAATATTTCCTCTTATAGATTTTGAAGTGATGCCAACATTGTACTAGTATAATAAATTTGTACTCAACACAGGAAAAGTAGTTAATGTCAATTTAAAGTGGTCAATAATAGTAAGAAACAAATTATTAATATATTGTTAAATAACTTAATACTAGGTAAGATTTTTTTTACAAAATCAAATAACTTAATACTAGGTAAGATTTTTTTTACAAAATCTATTATTCACTAGTCAAATTTAATACATAAATTTAGATATTCATGATAATAGAAATAATGTAAAGAATCTAATATGTTCTTTTCAATATGATATCCTTAAACACTCCAGGAATAAAAACTAAACATTTGTAATAAATAGTTTAGTCGTTTTTTTTCTCTTTCTTCTTGTATTTGAAAATAATCAAATTGTATTACTTTCTTAGTATTCTATTTCATGATTGATTTTGATAATTAAAATGATTAGTAATTGAGCCTAGCTCATTCTACAACCTAGTATGAGGGGATGTGCAATCCTATTAAATTAAAAATAAAAAATAAAAAATTTGTTCTAAATAGAAAAATAATGTCGACTATAAGTAAAGAAAAAATGAATATGTTGTAAAGTAATTATAAGCTAAAAAAAAATGTGAATCAAGGGATGTGTAAGTTTGTGAATCAGGGGATTATCAAAATATTTTAGGGAGATATTCAAATAAATTATTTGAAGATATATCTTTTATGTGGATATCAACTTCATATATAACTATATATAGAAAAAACATAAGTTCGAAGAAATTTGGTCTCTCTAGACTCATGTTAAATCCGTATTTAAGATGGATATATGCTGGTATATATTGGACACATTACTATGATAATTTGTCATTAAATAACTTTATACTTACAATATATCTTTCATATTAATCTATTATTCATCAAGTAAGTCTCAATTAAATTAGTTTTTAACACAAAGTACAAATAATAAATAATAAATAAATTATACTACTACTCTCATTCAACATTTAATTTTATCCTAAAAAAATATTTTCTTTGTCAACTCTAAAATGGTTCAAACTTCCTACAATAGTATGTATTATCATCCACTAAGACCAAATATGGTATATAAGAAGCTATAAAGATAGTACTCAAAATTCTTTACAATTTTATTGTTATGCTAAAAAAGCATTAAAAGAGTATTTCAAGATCATCATAATTTTGTTTAGTTAAAAGATCAAGAAGGTTGGTAGAGCCACAAATATTTTGAAATTTAAATCCAATATGAGTATAAACTGGATTATCTAAGGGGGTTTTTCATCTTCAACCATATTACTAGTGTTGCAAAGGTGACAAACTTTTAAATTGTGCCAACCTTGTCCTAGTAATAATCATAACTTAACACATACATGATATGCACATACATGATATGTTACTATATAATATTATAATTAAATGGGTTAATAATAGTAACATACACAATAATGCACTTAAAAACATCTTCTAAACTTGGTCTATTAAAACAATAGTGGGGTAGCTAATTAGTATTCTATTTAATATAAAAAAATTAAACACTTGATGAAAAAAATTAGACATTTGTAATAATGTTTGAAGTGATTTTTCCTTAATATTCCTTATTATAATTGATATAAATCAAATTTGTTGTTTTTTTGCACCCTAATTTATAAAAAAATGATTTTGATCATTGAACAACACAACTAGACTTATAAAATATTTCTTTTTATAGATTTTGAAGTGGTGCCAACATCGTGCTAGTATAATAAATGTGTACTCAACATAGGAAAAGTAGTTAGTTTCAATTTAAAATGGTCAATAATAATAAGAAACACAATATTAATATATTGTTAAATAACTTTATAGTAGGTAAGATTTTTTTTGCAAAATATATTATTCATCAATCAAATTTAATACATAAATATAAATATTCATGATAATAGAAATAATGTAAGGAATCTAAGTTTTAGATGAATGTCAAAATGCTCTTTTTCAATATAATATCCTCAAAGACTCGAGGAATAAAATCTAAACATTTGTAATAAATAGTTTAGTCAATTTTCTCTCTTTCCTCTTGTATTTGAAAATAAGAAAACTATGTTACTTTGTTACTATTCTAATTTATGATTGATTTTGATAATTAAAATGATTAGTAATTGAGCGGAGAGGGCAGGTTCATTCTAGTGTGGGATGTGTAAGTTTGTCTGTTCCTTGCTCTTTTAAATTAAAAATAAAAAATAAAAAATATGTTCTAAATAGGAAAATAATATATGCTATAATTAAAGAAAAATGAATATGTTGTAAAGTAATTAGAAGTAAAAAAAATGTATGTAATGATGAGGGTGATAATGATGAGGGTGATAATGATGATTATCATCTACTAAGACCAAATATGGTATATAATAAGCCATAAATATATTACTCAAAATACTTCAGAATTTTATTGTTATGTTGAAAAAGAATTAAAAGAAGTGTTTCAAGATCATCATAATTTTGTTTAGATAAAAGATCAAGAAGGTTGGTAGCACCACAAATATTTTGAAATTTAAATCCAATATGAGTATAAACTGGATGATCTAAGAGGGTTTTTCATCTTCAACCATATTACTAGTGTCGTAAAGGTGATAGAGTTTTAAATTATGTCAACCTTGTCTTAGTAATAATAGTAACTTAACACATACATGATATTTACTATATCAGATTATAATTAAATGAGTTAATAATAGTAACATACACAACATTATTTTCATAAAGTTAATAATAGCAACATACACAACATTATTTCATAAGATAAACTTAACAAACTTAGCTTTTAGTACAAACCATAAAAAATCTTAAATGAGATAATGTAAAGAATCCAAGATTAAGATGTGAAAGATTTTCTTTTGCAAGTTTATATAAATTTGTTTTATATATTTTACCATGATAATTTTTTCACCAAAAATGGTGAATATCTACATTAAAATTAGTAAACTAAGTGATTTTATAATTCCACATTTTGAAAAAACTTCATCTAGTTAAAGTTCTAAATTCTAGATCAACTGAATACTTCCAAATTTAATGAAATATGTGTAATATCTCCTTATAGGTTTACTCAAATTTCAAATTTAGAGATTCATTAGATGCGAAATGAAATTACACATCCAATAAGTACCCATTATGCATACTTTGAGAGGACCCACATTAATAAAAATTGCATATACATTAAAAAACGTGTTAAAATACGTTTTCTTAATGTATCTACAATTTTTATCAAGGAGAGTTTTCTTAAAAGTATGGATAATGGGTACTCGTTGGATGTGGAATTTAATTCTTCATCTAATGAATCTCTAAATTTTAAATTTGAGTAAAGAAGATAAAAATTAGTTTGTTTTGTTGGAGTCAAAACAATGTTCCATTTGGTAATGGTTTCAACACATGCCCCACCTCATCAGATCGACGACCAAAAAAAATGGAAGGCACAATACCAGGAGGAACACACCAATGGGCGGTAACCTGGAAATAATTTGGTCACATCACTTGGTTGCAAAGGGTTGGCCCATTCAACACCCAAGTGCTTAACAACCACGGGAGAGATTCAAGTCCACACAATCAATGCACCAACGAGCGGTGGAGAGGCAAGTTCGTTGGTCACAACACCTAGTTTCCAAGGCGACTAAAAACTAACATTCAAGTGTTTATCAATCTACCTAGATTGGAAGAAAAGCTTAGGAGTAAATACGAACACTAATGATGAAGAAAAATGTAGTGGCTAACAAGCTAAGCCAGAGGTCCTAGCACCTGGTCATAGGGAGCTTGGCATAAGTGCTTATCAGACTACCTCATCCACAAAAGGTGCATGAAACATAATAGGTAGTGAGTTATGACTGACACACATGGCATCCAGGTGGTAGTGACATAGCGCATGCTATGACATGGCTCAAATGATGATGTGGCAACACATGAGGGTTTCAAGAGGCAGGTGGATTTGGAATTTTTGATAGGCCAAGTAGAAGTTTGGTGGGTGACACATGGCAGGTACACATCAGTAGAAGAAACATGGAATACTCTGATTGGTCGAAAATAATGACATGGATGACACCTGATAGGTGATGTGGATGACACATGGTAGGTGATGTGGATGAAATTAGGTAGGTGATGTAGATAAAAAGTGGCACATGGTGATTAGTACACATGGATATTAGGTGGCAGATAGAAGATATATCAATGATGTGGTAGAGCCTCAGGATTCATGTCGGGAGACTATTTGGAAGGGCTTCACAATATTAAGATATTTCGACATTTTCTGTATCTTTTCATGTTGGGGCCATCAATCACTACCCATTACCCATCGGTATAGAAACAATACATTGTGAATTCCATCCACCAATAGAGAATGAAGAAGACCACCTGATGGGAAAATATTTGTTAAGTACAACACTATCAAGCAATGACCCTGTCTATCGGACTGCCCGGATAAAAGAATTACGCACTAGTAAGCGAGTGGTGAGCAGTGAGCTGAAAATCGCTAGTCACAACCCTTAGTCGTAGGAGTTAGCATATGAGTGTCGAAGGGCCTATCAACCATCAACCATTGATGCAACAAGTATTGAGTTGACAAAGTAGTGAGCGACAGACGATGGGCCAATAAGCGCTTATGGAGTTTAGGTCCAGGTTATGGCTTGTGGACATATGAAGACATACACCAAAATAAAATAAGTTATAGAACTCTCATGCCATTGACGAGTTCATAAGTGACAAGGTGTGATTTTTCAATAAATTCAAAGGAATATTTCCATGGGTAAATACCATATATTTATACCCATGGTAATTAAAGGGCCAAATCTTTAAAATAAGAAGAGAATGACACAATACAGTGAGACATCCTAATAAGAAATTAATGCATGAGTAATAAAGAATATCGGGGACATAATATTTCAATTGTGAGAAAGATGAGTAACATATCTGAAGTCGGTGTGTGAGGTGCAGTGGAAAAAGAACCAATGTCTGTGATTTGCATAAGTGTAGTAATGTGGGCCTCTGCGATGAGAGAAGAATTCAATGAATAATAGTGCGAGGCTGAGAAAAATAATTGCAAAGACAAGAGTGGATCTAAGTTGTTGGTATGAGCATGTTTGTATTACAATTAAACATCTAGCTGTGTGAGAGCTAAAGAAATGATAGTGGTGGAAGTTAGAAGCTTAAAATGAAAAGAATTTGCTTGTAGGTTTGAGTTTGAAAATAGATTAAAGAGGAATATTCTTGGGAAATAAGGTTGGTTTATGCACATCAGGGAGTGGTTTCTTCCTTAGGTTGGATCCTGTAAAGTTCAAGAAGTGGGTGCTTCCTAAAGTTTGGTGCCTTTAAAGTTCAGGGGGTTGGGGGTGTCTCTTTCAAGTTGGTGCTTGTAAATTCATGGGATGGGTGTCTCCTTCAGTTTGAAACCATAAAATTTGATGTAACAGTAGGTTTCATCCTACAACAACATTCAAACATATGTCACTGTGGTTTTCTCCCTTTATGGGTTTCCACATACATCTAGTGTTTCTATGCATTGTTTACATAATTGATTGTTAAATGAGTTGAACTATTGGATATTGTTAATAATTGTTAAAATTTGCCATTATTTTGATCCACCCCCCAGTATAATCATATTTCCAACAATTAGTAGTGTAACAAGTTCCTTTTGGAAAAATTTAACAGTTGGAAGCAAGATCTTTCTAAGATATTGGCCAACAAAAGGAAGAGTAAGAAGAATTCATCCTAAAAGAAGATAGATCAAATCAAAGTCTATTATTGATCCAGGGTAAAATCTTGAATTCCCCTTAACCAAGACCTTTTAATTCGGCTGATAAATAGAATTGCATTTAATTAAAACGTTAAAGAACTGAAATGAACAATTGTAGCTGTAAATACGAGGAACATAAATGAACAAGATCAGCAATCATAAGAACACATCGTTTGATGACGGAGTTCGTCCAGGAGGGACTACATCTCCGGGCCTTGGTGTCAAGATGGTGTAGGCCGCTGCATTATGTGTTGTAAGAAGAGATGTACATGGATGTGTTTCCCTATGACATACAAGGAAAAATTGCCCTCACGCGGGAGTGGCTTGACTTCTTTAAGAGATGTTCCACTATAGAACTCTCATACATAAAGAAAGACTCCTATCAGTATGACCATAGCTGACATGTAGCAAATAAGAGTATCCCGCCAATCCTGGCAAACAAGGGATCTCAAAAATACACATATGAAAAAGGAGCATCCCGCCAATGTGGCATAAAAGGGACTCATACACAACACAAATCCATGGCTGAAAGTACATCAATAACAACACAAAGCAAGATCCCACGACTCATGTATCAACCGGGATCTGCAAGACATAATGCATCTCAACGAGAAATAAATGAAGAAGTACATGGAATACACATCATATACCTCATGCTGCCATTTGCTGAAGGCTGAGCAGCTCTGCGGCAGAATCTGAAAGCACCATCAATCTTGTGGCGTCGAGAAAGTGGAAAACGACTGCTCACATGCAAAAATCCGACACCGGCATAGTCCACTTCCAAAAGTGGCTGGAAAATCAAAAAATCAGATGTAGAAACTGAGCACGCCATCAGACTCGTGGCGCTGAGTAGTGCTGAAACGACATAAAATTTGTCCCATTTGGACAAAGTCAAAATTTCGCCCTCCTCAAAGTTGGCCTCAATCAGGGTTCCGCCTGCCTCTTTCTGGGCTCATGGTTCCACTGCACCTGCAATTAAAAAATATTAAAACCTCGGACTGCGTGCGCGATCTCCCGCTCCTCCATGGCCTGGGCGCACTTGTAAAAAGACGATTTTCTATAAACAATTGTGGGCGGAATTTCCCAAGCGCCACCGTTGGCGTGTTGGTTAAAGATCCACATTATGAGGGCAGAGGTCGGGTGGTCAAATCCCGACCCCTCCAAATAAAGGTGGAAATATATTTTTTGTAAACACCGCATTTAAATTTAAAACCCGTTGTTCGAATTTATTACTAAGTGGAGGGGTGGGGCTCGCATTGGGCGGCCCGCCCCCAACCACCTCCGTTAAATATATACCACAACTATTTCTTTTTTTGGTTTGGGATTCGTTATGTGTTGGCCCGGGATGTGGAGCCGCCGCGTGGGCAGACCGGCAGACCCGCCGGTGGTGGGTTCGACTCCCACCGGCTCCAATATATATATATCATATATATGTTGAATACGTTTTGGTTGCCCGGTTGCATGGGGTCCGGCGGGGGTCATGGCCCATCGGCCCATTTTTTAATATATTTTTTGTTTATATAAAACAAATCATGCCTTTTGAAAAATTCGGTTTTGGACCGAAGGAGGCAATTTAAACAGGCCACAATTTCACCCGGAATCTGGCCTAAGCTTGCCGGAATCCGGTGGCCGGAAAAAGTCTAATTTGTGCCTTCCTTAAGGCTGTCCAGTGACCAAGTCAACCTGGAACTTTGACCGCTTATAACTTCTTCATACGGACTCGGAATTGAGTGCCGTCTGCGCCATTGGATTCAGAAAGATGAGATCGACAACATGAGCCTAGTTTGAGAATATTTTGAACACTTTGATTTTTGAGCCTTGTACTCAAGCCTCTTGTACCTGTACCTGATTATTCCACCTGGATCAAACCTCCCCACTGAGGAGCTTTTGGTCCTCCAAAAGCATCAAGCTTTACGTATCATCAACTGTCTGCAACTGTCGTTGAAAGGTGCATCCCCACATGACTCCTTCACCTGGCGTACTTCGGAATCAAGATGCAAAGCCATCATGTACAACTGCTACAATGTGATGTCTGAAAAGGCACATCCCTTGAATATTCCTTCAGCTTACGTACCTCAAAGTCAAGATGCAAAGCCAACACCTGCAACTGCTGAAATGCAAATGTCTGAAAAGGCACATCCCATGAAGACTCCTTCACCTCACGTACTTCGGAATCGAGATGCAAAGCCAACACCTGCAACTGCTGAAATGCAAATGTCTGAAAAGGCATATCCCATGAAGACTCCTTCACCTCACGTACTTCGGAATCGAGATGCAAAACCAACACCTGCAACTGTTGAAATGCAAATGTCTGAAAAGGCACATCCCATGAAGACTCCTTCACCTCACGTACTTCGGAATCAAGATGCAAAGCCAACACCTGCAACTTCTGCAACGAACATTACATTCTCAATGTGACCAATAATGACCCAGATGTTTCCATACTTGCCACGAGTTTATAACATGTACTCGGTGGTCAAGCTTACAGCAAAATGGAAATCATACATCAACAAAATTACAAGACCAGACCTCATCGTCGCATTTCAAAGTGATGGCAAAACTCCTCATCACTTTTACATGAAAGAAATGCATCAGACGACTCATACAACATGACCAAAACATAATCGTCGCATCTCAAAGTGATGGCAACATATCATCACTTTTACATGAAAGAGATCTAACACACGACTCGTAAAACAAGGCCAAAAAGAAATGTCATGGTCGCTTAAACGAGTGATGGAAACACGTCATCACTTTCATAATAAAAATGCGACAAATGACTTACAAGCATGGCCATGACAAGCTTAACATCTCTAGAAAAAAAAAACAATCTAGAAGAACCACTTCTCATTTATTAAAATGAGTGGAACATCTCCCTGTGGTGAACTTGCTTGTCGATCAGCTCTTTCGACTGGTGTATGCATGGGCTCTTTGGCTTTACGGCGCTGTTTTGGATGAATTTTCCAGCATGTGGCTCTTTGGTGGCCACTTCGGTCGCAATGGGTGCAAAAGTTCTTTTTCCTCCAAACCTGCTTAACTGATTTCTTTTCATGTTGGGGAGAAAGCTTTTCGTGCCTCTTCCTCCTTTGTACTGCCATCCTCTTCTAGCACTTAGAAATCACATGGTTATTTAAACCACAAAATAAACAAGTTTTACGATGCCATATTTTACGACCATGGTTATCGACATTCTTGTAGTCAAAATGCACTCTGGAATAATGAGACTTAGTATACCTTCTGTGGTGGTCTATGGTGCCATCATGATGATGGGAGCTCGCCTCGGTTCCTTCACTGCAATGTGCACTACCATGGAATGATGGCGAAGTGTCCCTATCATTCCTCTTCCTTGGAGAGTTCATCAGTATCTGTTTTCCCTTGATGTCCTTCGAACATCCTTCACCATTGTACCCCAAACCTGCATAACGAGGTCGTTGCACAACCTCCAATGGTTCGGTGATGCCTTGGCCACGAATGCCAAGTCCTCCTCCTCTGTACCCCATTTTAGTGAGGAGCCTCATGCCGGTACCTGTGATGGGTATCTCCACACTTCCAACTGAAATTATATCATGTGAAGAAACTGAAGAAAAATCAACATTGTTTACCTTAGGTGTTGATTGCGAAACAGATGAAGAAAGTTGTTGTAAGCCTTCGTCGCGCTTCACTTCTGTCACTGCCTCTGACACGGCTTGTAGCTGAAGCTGCATCTGCTGCATCTCCTCCTTCTCTTTCTGTAGGAATGCTTTTAAGGCATCATGATCTCTCTGAAGAGTTTCGTTGTTGTGTTTCAAATCTTCCCACGCCTCTGTCGTGGCTTGCAACTGAAGCTGCAACTGCTGCTTCTCCTCCTTCTCTTCATGTAGGAACACCTTCAAGGCATCATGATCTGCTTGCAGAATTTCATTGTTGCGCTTCCAATCTTCCCACGCTTCTGTTGTGGCTTGCAAATGAAGCTGCAACTGTTGTTTTTCCTCCTCCTCTTTGTGTAGGAGGGTCTTCAATTCTTCGTTCTCTGCTGCTTGTTTTTCGTAAGCCTCGTACAGTATGTCCGCTTTCTCGGACACCCTGAGCATGGTTTCGTAGATGTCCTTGACACTTTCCATGGCTCAACTCAGCAAACGTTCAATGTTCATGCCTGCAATCCAATCAGCAAGAATACCTGCTCCGATACCACTTGATCCAGGGTAAAATCTTGAATTCCCCTTAACCAAGACCTTTTAATTCGGCTGATAAATAGAATTGCATTTAATTAAAACGTTAAAGAACTGAAATGAACAATTGTAGCTGTAAATACGAGGAACATAAATGAACAAGATCAGCAATCATAAGAACACATCGTTTGATGACGGAGTTCGTCCAGGAGGGACTACATCTCCGGGCCTTGGTGTCAAGATGGTGTAGGCCGCTACATTATGTGTTGTAAGAAGATATGTACATGGATGTGTTTCCCTATGACATACAAGGAAAAATTTCCCTCACGCAGGAGTGGATTGACTTCTTTAAGAGATGTTCCACTGTAGAACTCTCATACATAAAGAAAGACTCCTATCAGTATGACCATAGCTGACATGTAGCAAATAAGAGTATCCCGCCAATCCTGGCAAACAAGGGATCTCAAAAATACACATATGAAAAAGGAGCATCCCGCCAATGTGGCATAAAAGGGACTCATACACAACACAAATCCATGGCTGAAAGTACATCAATAACAACACAAAGCAAGATCCCACGACTCATGTATCAACCGGGATCTGCAAGACATAATGCATCTCAACGAGAAATAAATGAAGAAGTACATGGAATACACATCATATACCTCATGCTGCCATTTGCTGAAGGCTGAGCAGCTCTGTGGCAGAATCTGAAAGCACCATCAATCTTGTGGCGTCAAGAAAGTGGAAAACGACTGCTCACATGTGCAAATCTGACACCGGCATAACCCACTTCCAAAAGTGGCTGAAAAATCGAAAACTCAGATGCAGAAACTGAGCACGCCATCAGACTCGTGGCGCTGAGTAGTGCTGAAATGACATAAAATTTGTCCCATTTGGACAAAGTCAAAATTTCGCCCTCCTCAAAGTTGGCCTCAATCAGGGTTCCGCCTGCCTCTTTCTGGCTCATGGTTCCACTGCACCTGCAATTAAAAAATATTAAAACCTCAGACTGCGTGCGCGCTCTCCCGCTCCTCCATGGCCTGGGCGCACTTGTAAAAAGACGAGTTTATATAAACAATTGTGGGCGGAATTTCCCAAGCGCCACCGTTGGCGTGTTGGTTAAAGATCCACATTATGAGGGCGGAGGTCGGGTGGTCAAATCCCGACCCCTCCAAATAAAGGTGGAAATATATTTTTTGTAAACACTGCATTTAAATTTAAAACCCGTCGTTCGAATTTATTACTAAGTGGAGGGGTGGGGCTCGCATTGGGCGGCCCGCCCCCAACCACCTCCGTTAAATATATACCACAACTATTTCTTTTTTTGGTTTGGGATTCGTTATGTGTTGGCCCGGGATGTGGAGCCGCCGCGTGGGCGGACCGGCAGACCCGCCGGTGGTGGGTTCGACTCCCACCGGCGCCAATATATATATATATATCATATATATGTTGAATACGTTTTGGTTTCCCGGTTGCATGGGGTCCGGCGGGGGTCATGGCCCGTCGGCCCATTTTTTAATATATTTTTTGTTTATATAAAACAAATCATGCCTTTTGAAAAATTCGGTTTTGGACCGAAGGAGGCAATTTAAACAGGCCACAATTTCACCCGGAATCTGGCCTAAGCTTGCCGGAATCCGGTGGCCAGAAAAAGTCTAATTTGTGCCTTCCTTAAGGCTGTCTAGTGACCAAGTCAACCTGGAACTTTGACCGCTTATAACTTCTTCATACGGACTCGGAATTGAGTGCCGTCTGTGCAATTGGATTCAGAAAGATGAGATCGACAACATGAGCCTAGTTCGAGAATCTTTTGAACACTTTTATTTTTGAGCCTTGTACTCAAGCCTCTTGTACCTGTACCTGATTATTCCACCTGGATCAATTATTGTAATAGAAATATACTAGATGCAAAAGAAGTGGAATCCATCTCAAGAGGATCTACAAAGGAAAACAATGATAAAGTGGTCAATAATAAGGTAGATACTCACAGAGAGCTCACTGCTGCTTTAGACATAAATAAATCACAAGGGACTATGGTTAATATGGAGGGATTGCACCTAGGAAAAACACCATTATTGAATGGAACACTATATGCTCATTGAAAGGGAAGGATGAAGGCTTATTTAATGGATATTAGCTTGGATGTATGGATTTTTGTAGTAGATTGAAAGAAGAATGAATATAATGAAAAATCCATGAAAGATATCCTAAGTGGACTATCAACATTAGATTGAAAAAGTAAAACATTGTGAGACTGAAAAATAAATGTTAGATAAGCTACAATGTATTTATAAGAGAGATGACACATGCACTGCATATGAAATGAACATAAAGAAGTCATCTCGAAAGGAAGAGGATTCCCCAATCATGAATGCTCAAGTTTTTGATCATCAAAAGAATAATCTGTATTCAGAGGGTGATTCCAAAGTAGAATCTGAAGAAGATGCAACACAATCCACATGTAAGTTGATTTTCTGTTGTAATTGTAAAAAACCAGACATCTTGCTTTTAAATTTTCATATGCTAGTTTAGAAAATGGTAAAGGAGAACTTGAAACTGAGAGAACATCCCATGAAGAACATTGTCCATCTAAAAGGGATAATAGTTGTACTAATAGTGATTGTGATAATTCCCTTGATGTAGTGAAGAAACCTAGAAGAAAGAAAAAAAGGTAGAAGGATCCTTATGAGAAGATATATTTTAGAAGAAAACTTATCTTTGCTTTAGAATAGATTAAAAGACTCACAATAACATATCATAGATAGAAGAAATCACTACAAGACTATGAGAATGAGGAACTAGATGTTTATAAATTAAAAAAAACAAGTGTTGTCTTGAAGATTGTGTTAGAAGAGTCAAGAGAGTGAATGAATTATGAATAATCAACTAAATGAATGAGAAGGTCATTATGAAGCAACCTGGATTGTTTCACTAATAAATTATCAAGAATCAACCAATGATCAACTAAATCAATATATGAATTTTGATTAGAGTACCGAGATTTTAGATGGTATTCTCAATAATCAAAGATCTCCTCTCATCAAAATTGGTCTGGGTTATGAAGGAGAACCAAGCGTTAATAAATTTGAAGACAAAGAACCAATCAACTATGTTGATGCAGTCAAAGGACCCAATTACCAGTGGCAAGGGAAAGTTTATAACAACCATTAAAAGTACCAAAAATAGCAATACAACTCTACAACAACACTTTTATAACAACAATTTGATTAACCACTATCAAAGTATCTGGGAAACATGATCCCAAGTATCAAAGTATTTTCTGTGGCTATTGATTTTTTTGAAATACTTTTGGACACAAGGAAATATATTGTATACATTATGCAAGAAATGAGAATGAGTAAGAGAAGCAAGATATCATACAATATCTCAAGGAATGGTTATGTAAGCAACTACAGAGGTTATAGTAAGAATTATTTTGGAAATTACAATTAATTTTCCCCTTTATTAGATCTTATTGAATGCTACACATAAAAATTTTGGGAATAAATCAAATATTGTAGAAGTCAGTTGTTTGATCCTTTAAAGAAAACCAAACAGAAATAATTCCCTCATGGATTTGAAGCAAATGTGATTAACAGAAATCAGAAGACAAATATATGGAAAAGAAAGAAAGAACAACAAGAGAAATGCAACTTACTATTGTTTGCTCGAGATACACATGATCAATGGTATATAGGAAATAGATGATCTCGTCATATGACAGGAGATAAGAGTAGATATCACTCTCTAAAGGAATTCAAGCATGGCAGATTTATTCTTGGAAATGATACATCTACCAAAGTCGTAGGAAAAGGAAAACCTAACCTTGATAATAAAAGGACTAATGATGTCAATGTTCTTCTTGTCAAATATTTAAAGAATAACATTATGAGTGTGAGTCAAATGGTTGATGGAGGACATGAAGTCATGTTCAACTCTAAAGGATGTAGAATAAGGAGGGAGACTCTGGAAAATTAGTAGTAAAATACATCAGGACTCCAAATAGTGATATTTTTTTGAACCAATTTTAAAATAGTTTTTGAGTCCACCAGTGAACGTGTTTATGGAACATTATGTTGCTAAGACTGATATCCTAATTTGGGGATCTGTTATAGCAAACAAATTTAAAACATATTGTGGTTATGCCAATATGGGAAGTTTTATTACTTTAAGTAGAAATAGTGGGTTTTCTAAAAGTGTAGGCATCAAACATTTTTAGGGAACCTTGGCCCAAAGTGAATGTTGTTGTCTAGATATTTTTGACAGGCTACGTAATGTAACAAGGTTGATGCAGGACTTGCTATGTTGTTGTTCAAAGAGTTTCTGCAACATAGTTGCAGTTGTTGTTCAAAGAGTTTTCGCAACTCAGTTGTAGTTGTTAGTTGTTGAAACTATGTCATGGCTACTCTCTGTTATAGTGGTGGCTACTCTCTTGTACTTCCACAACTTTGTTTTTTGTTGTTGAAACTACATTGCAACAACTCACTTGCAGAAACTCTCTTGTACTTTGAAGCAACTCTCTTGTACTTTGCGGCAACTCACTTGCGATAACTCTCTTGCACTTTGCGGCAACTCCTCTGTAATTTGTTTAGTGTTGTTGTTAAAACAAAGTATTGTATATGGAAACTAATATTTATAAAAACTCTTTCTAATAGATATATACAAACTCTTTTTAATTCTTTTAATATAAAATATGTATAACATATTATGAAGACTTTAGAAAATGTTATATTATATTTTATAATTCAACATTTTTATGATATTTATCAGTATCATTATTTTTTGTTATTGAACTAAAAAATAACATGAAAAAATCATTAAGGTTTTCTTAGTCTTTTTTGAAATTTAAGCATAATAAAAATTTTACCCATTAATAAAATATTGTGTTAAAATAAAATTAGAATTTTTTAAAATTTTCATTAATAAACTATTAAAAATTTTAATTGCCGTCTTCATAATATTGTTATATTAGTTCTATGCATAATTGGTGTGTGTTATGTGCAATGAGGGACCCCTAATACACACTATAAAAGGGTAAAAATATTTGGCATTGAATTCTCTTGGCTCCAATGCCCATCCTTCCAAGACAATATTTCCAAATGGTTGCAACCAAATTAATGGGGACAATACTTCATAATGGTTGTAACCAAATTAATGGGGATTCTTGGAAGGATGGGAATTGGAGCCAAGAGAATTCAATGTGAAATATTTTTATCCTTTTATGCATAATTAGTGTGTATTAGGGGTCCCTCATTGAACCTAACACACACCAATTATGCAAAGAACTAATTGTACAAAGAATATGTTAGCACTGGTATTTGTATCTCACCCACCCCGCCTTATTTTACTATGATTTCACCTCATCTCCGTCATCATCATTGACCTCGCTTCGTTTTTTGCTATTTTCATTTTTTTCCCCAATATCCAAACATTTCATTTCATTAGTTAACTTATCCAAGTTGTTACCCCAAACCCAAACTTCATTTACTATATAGCCTAAACTATATTTAAAGCCCATAGTTTAGCGCTTTGACTCATATTTAAACCCCAAAACCCACATACATAACCTTTTGGGACTTATTACTTTATAAACCCACTTATATTAAAGTCCGAAATTTTAATGTTATAGCTCCGCCCACCCATCGAACAGCCGTGTTATATAAAATTATACCATAAACCTTACCACATTATATATTACATATTATATATATAACAAACTGCCGTTTAAAACCTTTGGTAGGACCCCTTACCTTCATCGCATATCAGCCATCGCAAAAAATCGTTACAACATTCATGTGACATGCTCCAAAACATCGATGCGATATTACATGGGACCCTTACCTGCCTACTGCCACGTCGCTCCCATCGCATATCACATATCTTAATACCAAGCATTCATCGCTATCCATCTCCAAATGCGATTTGTGATCGTCGATAACCCTGATCCCCGGTTACGGTATGAAATAAGCCCCCTTTGCTGATCTACGATAAGCTTTGACCCCGAGTTTCGAAAGCCTTTGACTTTGCGATTTGCGATATTGCAAATCACAAATCTCAATTCTTACCCCACATTTCTCCTATTAACAAATATTCCCGATTTGCGATTTGTAATTGGCCCACCATTACCTGCTCATGTCACTAGCCTTATCACATATTGCAAATTCTATGTGCCAAGACCATTTTAGTCTGCTCCAGCTCTTGCGATTACGATATTCTTCTCTACCTTGTATTTAATACTTCCGCCATTTCACTGCTATACTCTGCTAACCTCTGCTCCACGCCTTTATTTACCAAATATATCCAAAAGGTTTGTTAATATAACATCTTTTGGGAACCACCAATCTAATCATCCGTGCTAAATCTATCCACAAGGTTTTTCGCCAGTTCAAAGGGATTCTATCTATTTTTAAAGGAAAAGAAGTTTGCATTATTTACAAAAAGAAAAAGGATTTTCTCTTAAAATAATTCCACCTGTTGTCATATTAAAAAGGCAGATTCAGCTCAACAGTCAGCATAATAAAACATATTATCAACATTTATCCCTGTTCTCAAGGTGCAGATCCGCAAGGGAGATTCCTCCAAATTCTTCCAGATCATGAATTTGAAGACTTGGGCAAGCAGTTCAATTTATTTTAAGAAAATAAACAATTTTATGTTCCTAGAGGTTAGGAATTAGCTTTGCCGTTAGAAATCATTTTGGATCTGAGATTTTCCTCAGATTTTTTAAATTTGTCTATAAATTGCATAAATCCAATGTAATATGATGGGAATGGTTGGTGTTGGAATCAGTGGATGTTTGCTAGTTGATCAAGGAAACTTTGTTCTCAGTTTGGCCAAACTAATAAAGAGGAGTTGCAGCTACATTTATGGGATACTTGTGGTATTTAATGTCTATCATAGTTTCTTATTCAGTATCATATATTTGAAAGTATTGTGTTCATGTTCACTTTAATTTCTATTTTATGATCTTCTACAAGTTAGAAATTCAGAATACATGTTTTCCATGCTCTGTTTTGGGTAACCGATCATATTTTGTTCATCTTCTTCTGTCTGAGAAAAATACATCTCTTATGCTTTTCTCAGCCTTCTTACAGTTTCAAAACCATTCCACAACCGTTTCCTTCAAGTGATTGGCATTGTACCTACCTTGTCCCACTGATCCCTGCAACCCTAATTCCTTTGCCATGACCTAGCTTTCCTTGAACTAATTCCTTCATCCAGTGATTTCCCAACCAAAACAATTCAAAACAACCCCCTGCACTCTATACCTAGCCTAAAAACCCTAATTTCTCCATCCCTCCTAGATGTGACCCTTTTGGAGAGAGATCTCTCTGACTTGATAGGGCTAGTTATCAAGTCAAAATCTTGGTTTGTGGTTACCTCTGTTGGGATTCCTTCCTCAGCCTTGGGAATCTAGTGGAGTGATAACAGAATATAGCACAAATATAACAATATTATGAAGAAACCAATTGAAATTTTAATAGTTTATTAATGGAAAATTTTAATAATTCTAAATTTATTTTAACACAATTTTTTTTAATGAGTAAAATTTGTATTATGCTTAAATTTTCAAAAAGGGCTAAGAAAATCTTCATGAATTTTTCATGTTATTTTTTAGTTAAATATTAAAAAATAATGATAATGATAAATATCATAAAAAATTTCAATTATAAAAGATAATATAACATTTTCTAAAATCTTCATAATATTTTATACATATTTTATATTAAAATAATTAAAAAGAGTTGGTATACATCTATTATAAAGAGTTTTTATAAATATTAATTTTCATATGCAATACTTTGTTTTAACAACAACACTAAAAAAAATTATAGAGGAGTTTCTACAAAGTACAAGAGAGTTTCCGCAAGTGAGTTGCCGCAAAGTACAAAAGACTTGCCCCAAAGTACAAGAGAGTGTCCATAAGTGAGTTGTTACAACCTAGTTTCAACAACAAACAACAAAGTTGCGGAAGTACAAGAGAGTAGCCACGATTATACAGGGAGTATTCACAACATAATTTCAACAATGAAAAACTACAACTGTGTTGCAACAACTCTTTTAACAACAACTACAACTATGTTTTTCAAGCTTCTGTGGTTATCGTTAATTGAAGAAATCTCCAGATTATCCACATTGTTATAAAACAATGGTCGAAGTTTCGAATCCCAACGGGGATCCATCTTCAGGACAAGATGTTGAATGAAGAATGAAAGAAGGATGAAAAGGTCAAGGTTTTAAATAGGATAAGGTTGCAGTCACGACACTCTTTGAGAAAATGGAGGTCCGCGACCCTTCTTTCAATATTAATTCAAGATTTTTTTAAATAACAAATATCTTCCCAAGACTCCCCTCCGTGTAGGGAAATAGTTATGGTTTTCAAGCTTCTGTGATTATCGTTAATTGAATAAATCTCCGGATTATCCACAGTGTTATAAAAAAATGGTCGACATTTCGAATCCCAACTGGGATCCATCTTCAGGACAAGATGTTGAATGAAGAATGAAAGAAGGATGAACTACAACTATGTTGCGACAACTCTTTGAATAACACAATAGAAAATCCTCTAACAACCTTGTTACATTACATAGCCAGTCAAACTCTCTGGAAAAAAACATTCACATTGGGCCAATGTTTTCTAAAAATGTTTGATGCCTACACTTTTAGAGGTCAAACTCTCTCGACAACAAAATTCACATTGGGCCAAGGTTTTCTAAAAAATTTTGATGCCCGCACTGTTAGAAAACTCACTATTTCTACTTAAATTAGTAAAATTTCCGATATTGGCATATGTTTTAAATTTGTTCGCTATAGCAGATCCCCAACATAATGTTCCAAAAACACATTCATTCGCGGACTCAAAAACTATTTTAAAACTAGTTCAAAAAAATTTCACCTTCCATTCAAATTTGAATAAGTATGTGGATCACTTGGAAAGTTCACAATTTTATGTTTTGATATACACCTTTAGCAGAGTTTCTTTGTTTTATTTTGCACATTGTTTAAATTAACACTATCGTTACTTTAACTTTTCTTGAACAGTTATAAGTTTACAACAAAATAGCACTTTATCTAAGTGGATTTTTATGTTGATCTAAGTAGCACTAGCACCAATATCATCAACCAAACCACACACAACTATGTCTAAATTAAATTCACACATTATTTCATTCATTTTGTATAAAATTTAAGTCGTTTTATTGAATAGGGCTTGCAAGGTCTGCGCTTTTAGATTTCTAAGCTATGATTTATTTTTCTCAAAAACTTTTGAGACATTAAATTTTGCAATCGTGTTAAATTTATAATTTTAAAAATCAATTTTTTTTTCCCAGAAAATTAAACCAATGAAATAATGTGTGAATTTACAAATAAACTCCATTAAAAGAAAAATTCTACAACTTCCATTTTTTTCAAATAGTCCAATGGACACATAAGCTTTATAATTTTAAAAGTCACAATGTTTTGGCCCAGAAAATTAAACCAATAAAATAATATGTGAATTTAGAAATAAACTCCATTCGAAAAAAATTCTACAACATCCATTTTTTTATAATAATCCATTGGACATATAAGCTTTCCATTGAATTATCATTTGAAAAAAATAACAATTTCGTTTATTAAAAGGAAACAATTACCATTTCATAAACATGAAGTAATTTCTGGGTAACTAGAAGTTCAACATCGACAAATCCTTCACGTAGAAGCCTTCCAACAACATAAAGTATTCATACCCATGCCTTAAAAATCACCAATGAGAAGATATTTCAAATTATGCCATAAATTCTTCCAAACCGCTACTTGGAATATGAAATAGAGAAAAATAAAATTCAAACAAGCAAGTCCCCAAGAATGCCCGACCCTGCAATTTAGGAATTTGACCACTACCCCCCAACATCAAACGAAAATATCAATAATGGGAAATCACCTAAAGATCCAACAAATCCCACCTGCATAATCACGACTCCATTATTGAAAAATATTGAATGGAGCTTTAAAATTCGTAGATGTAGATTCTTTACAACCTCAACCTGGACCAATCAAGGAAATTTGATTCTGTAAATGTAAATTATTTCATCCTTTGTTTGGATTCCATCAATGTAGATTCATTACATCCTCAGCCTGGAACAATCAAGGAAAAGTTTCAATTCTATAAATTCTTTACATCCTTTTTTTGAATTTCTATAGATGTAGTTTCTTTTCATCCTCAGCGTGGAACAATGAAGGGAAAAATTCATTACAACCTCTGTTTGGATTTCTGTATATGTAGTTTCTTTTCATCCTCAGCCTAGAACAATGAAGGGAAAAAATCGATTACGTAATATAAATATACATTCTTTACATTTGTTATGATAGGATTCTGTAAATGTAGATTCCAAAGAAAAAAAAACGCCCAGATTTTACAGAGTCATAGATACAGATATTTTGGTCCCAAATTTCCTTCTCTTCGCCTCCCTCACAAGCATTCTTCAATTAAATGGTTAAATAATTCGAAATAAATTTAATTTGCAATCCCGCCACTTTAAAATTTCAAATTGAATTGGATGGATCATGACATGGTATCATGGCTTATGGATGTAAAATGTTGGAAAATAGTGGAAGATAACAATGGAGTCGGGTTGATGATACCTCAACAGAACAAACAACCAGTGGTAGAAATACATCCTGTCATGCTAGAGGTGAGACAAACGAAGCATTTGGGAGACGGAGAGGGAGATGGATGACCCGTCGAGAGTTGATGGGGATTAGCCGGAGTAGTCTCGCCGACGACGGGACGACACAAAACCCAAAGGGAATTTTGTCGAATAGATAGACTACTCCTAAGAGAATTATCAAAAGAACAAATAGAAGTTTGAGATTTTAAGAGGCCATAGATTTGAAGGATATGCAAGTTTTAAAAATAAACTTAAATCTCTAAAATCCATGATGGTGATCCCAATGATAAATATTATAAATGTTAATGAAAGGTTTAGTGTTACACAATATTTTGTCTCCATCCTTGTTGGAACAGGGTTCCCTAAGCTGCATTTTTTATATAATTTTGTAATAGTTGGTCTTGCGTAGGGGTTTTAAGGTGGGTTAAAGCCCCCAATGTTTTGTAATGGGTCAAAGGGTATACCTAGGGTCCGCAAACCATGGTTTGCAGACCATACGATAGCAAAGGCTATGATGATATAAATGGATAGATAGTTGGGTCTAGTAGGTAAGTAAGTAATATTGATGCTGCGGATGAACTGTTGAGATCCGTCTTGGGTTGTTTTGGGTAAGGAATCTTGCTGGCTGTGTGCACGGACATCCTCAGTCCTGCTGTGTGCGGGCTATGTCTTAGGTTTGTAATTGGGTTTCTGGATATTAATGAATGCAGAATCTATTTGAAGTATCTTTATGATATCTGGATTGGTCGTGTTTATTACTGAAGTGCCCCTGTTTTATTTAAATAAGCTATGATTTTGTCTGTGATCTATTAATTAGTTGCGATTATAATATTATGTGATAATAATTACTGATGCACACATGGATGTGAATGTGTTGTTCTGATCTATTAATAATAGTAGCTCTGTTTAGGGTTACATGTTGAATATACTGTTAAAGGCTCGATAATAGGCTTGTCTATGTGCGAACTTGATAAAACTCAGTGAGGTCTGCCTTAATTACTCACTCTCTCTTAGGGTGCGGAAACCTGGTTCCAACACCCTCCCATACTACTTCAAGTGAGACCTTGGCTTGCGAAAGTAGGTCATTGCCGAAAGGGCCAGTAGTATAGGGGTTTGTTGGCAAACCTTAACTCTGAACTTGGGTCAGGACCCCTGAAGCCAACAAATGGTTTTGTTGCCAAGACTGGGAACATTTTGAGAGAGACATCAAGTAATTCCACGAGGCTGTTGGAGACCTAAGAAATTGGAGCTCGAAGACTGGTTCGAAAGACAGATTCAGGAATTTTATGTAAAAGATAATCGCAGCACGAAGCTAACAGCTAAGAGGTGGAAGAACAAATACATTTTCACTGAAGTATATGAGCTCCAGGAGTGGTTAGCAAGGCTCGTAGAATTCCAAACGTGTTGGAAAGATGATAAGATTACGTATTGGACTCTGGAATTGATTCAACAGTTGGAGAAGACTGACAACACAATCACCCATACCGTAGATTATTGGGTGGATAGCATGCTAGGAGGGTTTGTAATAGAATTCGCAGTCTATCAGTTCGTATCCTACTCTGAGGCGGAGTGGAGGTTCTTCAAAGGATTCCGAGGTAAGTTCTTGCGAAAATTTCCATTGCTAATTAAAATATTGTTGTGCGAAAAGGGCATTCTGTGTAGCCACATCGAATGAATGACCTCTGATCAGAGCGAGAGTACAACACGAAGTGGTAAGTACTACCGAACCAACTGAGAAGGGTATAGATCCATCTACAACCCATTAAGAGATTCGGTTGCACACACAGTTAGTCCTCCAGCTACACCACCTTCGAGTCAGCATAAGGGTAAGAACTCCCCCACACCTCCGCCACCATCGGAAGAAGATATGGCTGCACACATGAAGCTACCCACCTTCAAGGGCATAGGAGACGAAGATATGGACCGATTTTGGTCCATAGCAGAATCAGTATGGATTTCGCAGAATGTGGCTAGTGATGTTGTAAAGAGGGCGCAACTATCCCTCACCTTTGAAGGAAGGGCCCTGGATTGGTACATAGGGTACATATGCCAGCATGCAGATCCATCTATTCAAGAGATTAAGAATGCTTTAAAACAACAGTTCCAGAAGCCTAAATCTTACTTTTAGTTAATGGTTACTTGAAATAATTTATACAAGGACCCACTAAGTCAGTATGGGAGGCTAATCAGCAGCTAAATAAGGTTATCAGGGATGGGGAATTTCAGTATGATAGCAGAAAATAAAAGGAATGGTTCATCACCATGCTATTACCTCACCTACGTGGACCTATGGGTCAGCAAGTGATTGGGATGCAAGAGAAAGCCTTGGAGATTTCTATGAAGCTAGAAGTAGCGCCAAGAGACGATGCCCAGTTTGGGGTACAACAGATCCAGGGGAAGTTAGAGGTAATGCACCTTGAAATCTAGAATCTACGGAAAGAGTGAGGAAAAGAAGCTATCCAAGACGTATGGTGCATAATATGCATGGTGTCCGACGACCCCAAGGATCAGTGCCCTCTACTAGCGGACTACATGTAGGCTGGGGGGCCCATCCCATTGCGTCCTAAAGAGACTGCGGGACCAAGCGGCCCAACGCTATGGTGTGCTGACTGTCACGTAGCTGGACTGCATGATACCAACCATTGCCCCCATCTTGGTGCTTATGTTCCAGATTTGAAGCAACAATGGTGCCGATTCTCCTCATCTGTGGGACATGACGAACATAACTGTCGAACATATGAATTATTGATAGAACGCGGAAACCTATACAGAGTAAAGGCTGACCCTTCTTCACCACTATCTCCCTCATGTAAAGGAGGCTCCCCAGCCAGATTCAGGGGAGGGGAAAGAGGTGGAAGCGCAGGTCGGGGAAGAGGGAAATTGATCTGTTATAACTGTGGAGAAGTAGGACACTTCGCAAGGGACTGTCCAAACCCTGCGTGACAATATTGCTGATATTGTAGACAATTGGATCATGTGATCGAAGATTGTCCAGTACTAATAGTGAAAATGTAGGAAAAACAACATACACCAACGCAAAATGCGCAAAGGGTTAAGGTAGAACCGTGTGATGAAGGACCCAGTATTAATGTCATAACACGCAGTAGCATGGATACTGGAGGAGTTGAGGAAAGGGTTGCAGCTGAACCCTTTATCCGGAAAGTTGCTATCAAACAGGAAAGCTTGGACCTACAGAAGGAGAAAGAAACCTTCATCGAAGCTCGCAAAGACTTTACCAAGGATGAGGCATCTACTTCCAAGGCTCCAACAAGCCTAAGAGGAGACGACGAAGTTAAACCATTCCTACAGGCATGTATGAAGCTACTACACAACCAGAAGGTAGTAGAAAATCTTCAAGCACTAATATACAGTTGCGCAGAGATAACTGACCCTCCCACAAAAGTTAAAGATTTTCACAAAATATACAAGAATAAGAAACGCATTGGTCGGGAAATGTAGCTAACAACGTAGATCGATGATTATGAGATGGATTAGATCATCCTAGATCTGGGATCTGATGCAAACATCCTGCCCAAGTAGACATGGCAAAGGATGGGAGAACCTAAGCTGGAATGGTCTACTATATAACTGTGCATGGCTAACCAACAGAAGATTATACCATTGGGGAGACTATCCAAGATTGTGGTAGATATCATAGGGGTTAAGGTACGTGCGTATTTTGAAGTAATTCAGATTGTGGAAGATGCTGACCCTTATCCTGCACTCTTGGGACTAGATTGGGCGATAGATATGGGAGGTGTTATCAACTTGAAGAAAAGGAGCATGGTTTTTGAGAATGAGGGTATGAGAGTGATAGTCCCTCTAGACCCAACGGAAGGAGAGTGGTATACAAAACCTATGCGCGAAGAAGAAAACGTGGATCATATTTATAAAATAAACGCCCGGGAGGGGGATTGGATTAATCCTACAACTGATGGTGTGTTTTGCTGGGAAAAAGACAGTGAATGCCTCTCTGACTCTGATGGGGAGATCGAAAATTGGCAGAATTAGTTACATGATGTGTTTGCACTACGATGTCTTAGGATCACGAAGAGCTTTCGGTGTATCTCCTCAGAGGTAAGAGAGTTGCCCTACTTTGATGGTTCTGGTAGTATTAGGGATTTTTTGAGAACATTTGAAGCGGAAGTCCCAAGGGAGCGATGAATGTGGGCGCTTAACCTAGCCATACGCGCAACCCCTACGCGGTGGTGGGAAACTCATAAGGGGACGTTCCAGGATTAGGAGGAATTTCGTGAGATGATGATCCTACAGTTCGAGCCCCTGGTTCACCTATGCATGGAGACTTTCCTTGGCCAAGGAGACCTGCACAAGCACATGGCTGCATGGATGGAGGCATGGTGTGAAAGGACCAGGAAAGAATGGGTCCACCTGTTTATTTGTGCCTTGGGGCCAATTCCCACTACATGGTATCTAGATGCATAACTACATCAGTGTACCTGCTACTAGGAGACCATGAAGGACAATTTTGTGGTGACATTCGGGTTGACAGGCGGAACTAAGGCATTAGACGAGGCCCTATAGGATATAGATGCCCTAGTATTTGATGAATCACGTCGTCGTGTGGAGTATGGGGCACTAGCTTGGGATACATAGATGCAAGATATTGTTAACTGCCGCAATCTATCAATGGAGGAATGTGATGAAGACCCGTGAAATATCACTATCCCGGAACCAGAGGGAGAACGCGCAGTTGTTGGACCCCCATTGTAGACCGTCAATGTGACCAAACCTCTTAAGCTAAGGGAAGTCAACATTGGAACAGAAGAACAACCTAAGCTAGCTAAAATTGGGGACTACTGGGATGATGATACTGCTGGGAAAGTCGCGGAGCTTCTCACGGAGTACCAGGACTTGTTTCCTACTAAATTATCAGAACTCAAGGGTATTATAGGGGACCTAGGGGTCATGTGCATCACTTTAAAACCAGATGCATGCCCTATTAAGCAACGACCTTACCGATTGAATCCCAAGTATAAACGAAAAGTCAGGGAAGAAATTGACAAAATGATAGCTGCAGGTATCATTGAACTAGTAGAACATTCAGACTGGGTAAGCCCTATGGTGGTCCAGAAGAAAAATACTAAAGGAGAAATAGGAATCTGTGTTGACCTGCGCAAACTGAACAATGCCTACATCCATGATCCCTTCCCTACGCCATTCTCTGACGAAATTCTCGATAGTGTGGGAGGGCAGGAAGCGTACTCGTTCACTGACGAGTTCTCGGGCTACCATCAGATCAGGATCACACCTAAAGATCACAGTAAAACTGCGTTCGCCACTGAATGGGGATCCTTCCTGCACACCGTCATACCGTTTGGGCTCAATAATTCCCTTGCCATATTTTCGCGGGTAGTGGTTGCAGTATTCAAGGAGTTCATCCACAAGTTCTTAGAGGTATATTTTGATGATTGGAAATTATTTGGTTTGGTAAAGAAGCATGTCTCGAACCTACACATGATGTTGGATGCTTGTAGAAAGCACCAAATTTCCCTGAATATTAAGAAGTGCATATTTTGTGTACCTTTCGGAATCTTGTTAGGCCACATAGTCTATCGGCAGGGACTGAAGGTTGACCCCGCCAAGGTAGCAGTTCTCATCAACCTGGCAGTTCCTAAAACTGAGAAATAGTTGTGCTCCATCCTTGGGCACATAGGCTACTACAGGAAGTTCATTCAAGGGTACGCACTTATCACGACACCCATGGAGAAGTTGCTAAAGGAGGATGTTTCGTTTTTTTGGGACGCGGTGTGTCAGCAGAGCTTTGAGTTGCTCAAGGAAAAGATGGTCTCTGCACCTATTGTCATATTTCCTGACTAGGTGGAGGTTTTCCATGTCCATGTAGATGCTTAAGGGATTGCATTAGGAGCTGTCCTTACACAACCCGGGGAAGGGGACATTGACCACCCGGTTGCATTTGCTAGTAGAAAACTCTCTAGTGCAGAGCGTAACTACTGAGCGCAAGGGGCTGGCCTTGGTATATGCCCTGCAGAAATACCAACATTATTTTTTGGGAGGACTCTTAAAGATGTTCATGGATCACTCATCTTTGAAGTACCTAGTGAATAAGCCTGTGTTGGGGGGGGAAGATTTGCCAATGGCTACTTCTATTTCAAGAACATGACTTTGAGGTCATCGTGAAGCTGAGAAAACTAAATGTTGGGCCGGACCACTTGTCCCGAATCGAGAGTGGTGAAGAACTGACCAACCTAGAAGAAGGATTACCCGATGCATAGCTATTTTCTACTAAGGTGGTTGATGCGCACTTTGCCAATATCATTCACTTCTTAACTACGGGGATGGCGCCTGTAGAATATTCGGTAAAACATAAAAAGGAGCTGGTAACCTGCGCAACGGACTTTACCATAATAGCAGGCCACTTGTATAAGCTGGGAGCTGATGAGGTACTGTGAAGATATGTTCTGGAGAATGAAAGACAAGCCATCTCAGCAGAAGCCCATAGAGGCGTAGTAGGAGGTCACTATGCAGGGAAAGCGACGACGTATAATATCTTGAGAGCTGGGCTATGGTGGCCCACACTGCATAGTGACTCTCATGACTATTGCAAAGCCTATAACACATCCCAAAGGACAGGAAGGTTGTCATGCAGGGACGAAATGCCCTTACAGCCACAGATGGCCCTGCAAGCGTTTGACAAATGGGCCATAGACTTCGTTGGGCCCATCAACCCACCAGGGAAGAAGACAAGTGCCTGCTATATTATCACGGCAACTAATTATGTAACCAGATGGGCCGAAGCACCAGCTATGAAGGATTGTACTGTAGACACCGTTGCACACTTTATCTCTGAACATATTCTAACTAGGTTTGGTTGTCTGAAGATCTTGATGAGCGATAGAGGTACACATTTTCTTAATGAAACAATACAGGCTTTGACTGAAGAATTTTGGATCCACTATGCAAAAATTACCCCATATCACCCGCAGGCGAATGGAACCGTGGAAGCTTTTAATAAAATTCTGGAACAGGCGCTGACCAAGATCTACAATGTCGATCGAAGTGATTGGGACATGCGCATCTCATCGGTCCTTTGGGCCTATCGAACCACCTGCAAGAAATTGACTGGGAAAACACCATTTTGGATGGTTTATGGAAAGGAGGCCATTATGCCCATGGAATATATTGTTCCTAGCCTATGCATCACAACCTTTACAAACATGGCAAAGCCTGATATCATGGAGGAACGCTTAGCGTAGCTATTTTCCTTGGAGGAAGATCGATTTATTACTAACTTTCATCAGCAAGTTCAAAAGGCCCAGGAAAAAGCATGGCATGATTGACATAATCGGCGAAAGATCTTTTTGGAAGGAGAATTGGTCCTGCTATACGATAGCTAGTTTATGAAACATCCGGGGAAGTTCCATCAGCATTGACTAGGGCCCTATATGGTAAAGGAAATCACTGACGGAGGAGTTGTTTGGTTAGCTACATTACGCGGTGACATTATACCAGGATATGTTAATGGCATCCGGCTCAAACCGTACTGGATCAAATGACTATATGACCGGCGTAGCTATATTGGGAAAAATATGCGCAGGCAGGAGGAAAAACACAGGCAAGCCCGTTATATGTGCAGGGTTCGATCATAGGTCTGGAAGCCTGGGGAGGTGTGTTGGGAGCGTAGGGATCGATCACAAGTCTGGAAGATCGGGGAGGTGCGCTGGGAGCACAGGGGTCGATCATAGGTTTGGAAGCCCTGAAAGGTGCGATAGGAGCGCAAGGGTCGATTGTAGGTTTGGAAGCCCGGGGAGGTGTGATGAGAGCACAAGGGTAATACATAGCTGCGAAAACTAGCCATTGGAACAGTAAAACTGGGTAAAAATAAAATTTTACCGTTGAAGGGAGCGGGCAGTTGATAATTAATGAGGCGATTTCCAAAGAATTTTTACCATTTTCTTGATCGTAAGTTTCAGATAAGCCTCATCCAACCGTTGGTCACTATCCAAAGCTATAAAAGAAGGAGGGTAGATCAGAAGTGGGTTCCGTGCATTCTAAAAATCTTATGTATTGCAAAATTCCGTAACTATTGTGCTCTGTTAATGTTTGGGCGAGCTTCCCCTTCTGATAGTAGCAATCCAGAATTTGTCTTCCGAGCGATAATGACCGCGACCAATCCAACTCAATCGTCGCAGATTGTGGCCTCTACTGATGAAGTATTGGAGGTCACCCCTGAAGTTGAAGAGGTTGTGTCCACACCAACCAAGGGGAAGTAGGTGGAGAAAAAGAAGGGTAAGGGGAAATGCCATGAGAAAGGGTAGGGGAGGGTTGCGAAATGGGCTGGAGGGAAGCCACACACCTCCCATCGAAATGTGAAATCCCCCCGAGCGGTACCCTAGGCACGCTCGCCTAACCCAATGAAGTGACCTATGTCTGCTCAGGAAGAGGCCCAGATTCCTGAACCAATCACTTGGCTGCCACCCTATGCTTGGCCTCGCCAGCCCTCGGTGCGCACGCCTAATAACCTTGAAAGTATGCCCACCTATCTGCAAATTCCACTGATTCCGGGTGAAGTCCCCATAATTTTAGAAGTGCATGGCAAGATCGCCTCAATTAAGTTCGACGACCATGACCTGGCCAACTTGGAGGCCTTCCCAGAATTGGCACCTAAGTTGTACCTTGAAAGAATACTGGAAGACGAATTAGGGTCGTCCCAATTCCGTGGTCGCGTGGGCTAGAAAAATAGTGTTTACTAAACTTGCTGCGAATGCCTCATTTTGGCCGATACAGTATAACCAACCGGATTGCGTGATAGCTGCTAGCCCTGATCCATGATGGCAACTTATGGATCCAGGACCGTATTCCCATTGATGCCACCCTCATTCACCGCATTACTGGTCTCCCCATGGAGGGGCCAAATCCCATGGAGCGCATCAGCAAGAAGTATGAGCAACAGATCGCCAACAAGGTGTGAGAGGATTACCACATTGAATAGAATACTAGGGGATTCCTAATCAACACCATTGCTGACCCAGAAGTGCACATGGGTACCCTGTTGTTGGCTTGTAAGATGATGCACAAGTTCCAAGCCACGACCGTCCCCGCTTATGTAATTCAGTTGGCTGGCCGCTGCAAAAAGGGGGTTTGCTTCAACTGGTCCCAGTTCCTTTGCAACAAATTTTTGGAGAATGAGCATGAGGCCTAGGATCATGGAAGGTAATTCTACTATTCTTGGCTGCTGCTCCTAATTGCGTTGGTCACATGGGAATCCCTTGAAGACTCGACCCTCCATGAGCTTGAACCAGACATGTGCAAGGGGGCACGATACGCAAATTTGTGGGATTCGAAGGATGAGCAACTCATTGAGGATAACAAAGTATTTTAGGTCCTATTTCAGAGCGGGCTTGTAGCATCAATTCACTCCCGGCCACGCTTGTCATCGATGGTCTACGACAAATACAAGAGAATCACAACGTTACAGGTCACGATGTATAATGTGCAGATAATGGTTCGTAAGGATCCAGCTTTGGTATCGCTGCCTTACATGGTCGCCGATGAGAAATTCGGTAGGCTCATTGCCACTTGGCTGCCACACTGGAAATTGGGTTCAAATCAGGTCCGACTAACACTACTCGTACCAGCACAGCCCCAAAGACCACCCCGCTTGATCCTGCCAAGAATGCAGAAGGACGTGGCCTGGAGGACTCCACCAGGAAAAAGGACACAACACAGGGCATAGAGCAGAAATCGCAGTAGGAGATGGACACAGAAGGTCTGGATACGCAGGGTGTTGATCCCCCGTGACTAGGTACAGAATGGATTTTTGACCCTCTCAAGGGTTAGCAAAAGAAACGACGAGCTACGAGGCCCGGTAGGGAGACCGAAGTTACTTTGACAGAGGAAGACTAGGAGAAAATCACATATGCAGTCACCCTCACCTCTGAAGACAGATGGCTCGCTTTGGAAGAGCAGCAAAAGACCACAGTCACTGCCTTACAATCTGAGATCCAAGCTTTGCAGCTTAAGGCCAATACCCTGCAGATGATCATGACTCAAATGTGGCTGCCCCCAGCAACCAGCACTGAGCTAATCATCACGACTGAGAGCTGCCTCTACCCCCTGCCAGGCGCAACACTCTCCCTGTGTCCACCTTCCTTGAGTGTGCAAGTCCAAGCCTGTGCAGAACTACAATTGGATTTGACCTGGCTTCCACACGAACCGATGCAGGTCCTCCATACATCCTTCTTTGAGGAGATCCAACATAGAGACTACCGGGTGCATCAGCAGCTCAGTACAGCTGAGCATACAATTTTTGAAAAAACCGCTGAGGTTTCCCAAGCGCAGGTTGCATGCACCCTTGCCACCACATAGCAGACCGAGTTGGAATGTCTAATCAGCAAGCTATGCGTAGATGTGACTGAAGATATACTGGCCTTTGCCACCCCCCAAGAAAAGCTTGAGGGACTTGTTTTCGCCTTGAAAGCTTCTAGGACTGAGATTCAGAATGTCAAGACTGAGGTGGAGCAACAGATTGCTGCGTTGCAGGCCAAATTGCAGCCAGAAACTCTGCATGAGGTACAAGCCTAGCGATCTGCGCTGGTCACAGAAGCCACGAATACCATTATAGCCCAGATCTCTTAAGGTCCATAATTTCTTGAGACAGCTATGCGGCTGTGGTCTAAGGTACACCGCGATCCTCTCCTGCACGAATTTACTCTAGAGCTACGGCAGAAGGAGGAAGAATTTGAGAAATTGGAAGCTACTATGCCCACTCTGATCCCCACTCAACACCTAGAACATATGCGAGCCATCCATACACTCATAGATGATTTGGAAGTGCTTTTCCACAAGAATAAATTTTTAAGTGACCACCTCAAACCATGGGCCGATGAAGCCCTTAAGCTATCACGGGAAGTGGATGTTACAGTTAAACAATTGAATCAGACCCTGGAAAGTGTCATTGCCACTACTGAAGGCCCAACTTCGTAGAAGTTTGTGGATATTGCACAAAAAATTCTCGTGCATAATGAAGGAGTGCTACCCCCTCTGTTCTATGCAATCAATCATCTTCGGGCGAATATGCAAACCCCACGGCCGCTGTGACTCAAGATGAGTCACAAGATTGTGTTGGGGGCCTATTGGAATGGGGTTCCTAAGCTGCATTTTTGATATAATTTTCTAATAGTTGGTCTTGCATACGGGTTTTGGGGTGCGTTAAAGCCCCCAATTTTTTGTAATGGATCAAAGGGTAGACCTAGGGTCCGCAAACCATGGTTTACGGACCATAGGATAACAAAGGTTACGATGATATAAATGGATAGATAGTTGGGTCTAGTAGGTAAGTAATAAATATTGATGTTGCGGATGAACTGTTGAGATCTGTCTTCAGTTTTTTTGGGTAAGGACTCCTACTGGCTGTGTGCGCAGAGATCCTAAGTCTTGCTATGTGCAAACCCCGCTGGCTATGTGCGCAGGTTGTGTCTTGGGTTTGTAATTGGGTTTTTGGATATTAATGAATGCAGAATCTATTTGAAGTATCTTTATGATATCTGGATTGGTCTCGTTTATTATTGAAGTGCCTCTGTTTTATTTAAATAAGTTGTGATTGTGTCTGCAATCTATGAATTAGTTGCGATTATAATATTCTGTGATAATAATTGCTGATGCACACGTGGATGCGAATGTTTTGATCTGATATATTAATAATAGTAGTTATGTTTAGGGTTACATGCTGAATATATTTTTAAAGGCTCGATAATAGTCTTGTCTTTGTGCGAACTTGATAGAACTCAGTGAGGTTTGCCTTAATTACCCACTCTCTCTCAGGGTGTGGAAACCTGGTTCCAGCACCCTCCCATACTACTTCAGGTGAGACCTTGGCCTACGAAAGTAGGTCATTGACAAAAGGGCCAGTAGTATAAGGGTTTGTTGGAAAACCTTAACTCTGAACCTGGGTTAGGACCCCTGAAGCCAACAGTCCCTGCAATCCCCATCCCGAATATTGGAGGACCATTTCAGTGACCCCTATGTACTGTCATACATTGCCATTAATGTTATTGCATCCCTTAGCATGTTAAGATCATAATCTATGTTGATAATTCCTTAATCAGACCTTCAAAAGAATATGATTTTGGGTCGACGTAGATAGGCAGTTATGGCCTTGTGCCCATGGAGAAATTAACACTGGGCCCTGCACCCTTTGGTGCTCTGTCTAAGAAGGGCACCCACGCCGAGCTGATTTTGGAAAGTTTGTTTAAATAGAAACTAATCTTCCATGCTTAAAAACTTCGTGAGCGGAGTCATCATGGTTTGTTCGACTGAATCATGTCAAGTTCCTCCCTTTGGCTTGTTAGTTCCTATAATTGTGCAACTCCCCAAAGGGATAGACCTCTCCTCCACCATATGTGGGATCCCAAACCACCTCCTCATCTCCTATAAATTCTTCCTCCTCACAGTTGAATAGTCTTTAGTATAGCTGGTGTGTTGAAGAAGCAGAGAAGAATCCATTGTTGAGAGAGTTTAAGCCCATTCCTCATTGAGTCGAATGCTTGAGATGTGCCCGAATGAACCAGTTGAAAGAGATACGCAACATCAAGGCATAAGGTTGTAAACTTCTTTTTTATTTATCAATAATACATGACTAGTTTCTGGTTCCAACTTTGTTTCCATTTATATGGAAAGTGTTTATCTCTCCTTGACTAGCTGAATAGCTGCAGATGAATGTATATGCTTGTATGCTGCCATCGTTTGTTTGATCTTTGTGGAGACGCGTGAACATTGTCACCAACACAGAGCGCAAGGCATGAAGACAAAGATCAAAGGATCGTTGTCGCGTGCCACGAAAAAATCATTGGACTGAGGTAGGATATCTGTTTCGGTCCATATTTAATTTATTAGGAGTCCAGTGTGTTCCCTTGTTGCTAGAACCACCCTAGGGCTAGAGGGATCACCTATGTCCACAGAGGGGATATGCCTGCTCAAAAAGTTGGTGACTCCACTGGGGAACAGTGTGTCTGTCGTCTCTTGTTGATTCATTTTGGAATTTTTCTTGTCTGTCTGACTTTGGTCATATTTCCATTTCTCTTCTTTGTTTTCCTTATTTGACTGTTTTAAGCCACTTCACCTATTCTCAGAGTGATAAGCCTGGTCCTTTCTCAGTTGCCTTTTCTCCTTTCTTGTGTTTCCCTACTCGGCGCTAATGTTTTCATTTCAGTCGCGCTGATTGGCGTGGGTTACCTGTGTTAAGGGTGTGATTTCCCCTGTTCAGCGCGGATTATGATTGAACAGTCGCACCAAATCCTGTAGGTTTGGGTTTAGGCCTCTTGTTAGGTAAACTTCACTCGGGATAGAGTCAATGTTGACTAGGGTAAATAGTAGTGGTTTTGGGGCACATGGTATTGTGCATCCACGGTTTTCAACCCATGGTATTAAATATAATGGAGCCTATAAAATGCTGGGAATACTTCATGATAATGTAGGCCTGGAGGTGAGCGGTGAAGGCTCACTTGGCCGGATTGGCCAGGGTTTTGGCCAATGCTTAATGAAATTTCATTGGTTGGGTTTTGCCCCAGATTTGGGGGTTTTCCCGGATAAACATATTTTTTTATGTTTATGATTTTTTGCTGGCTTTTTATGTTTACTCATCTCAATAAATTTGTTTATTATTTCTGCCGTAATTTCTAACAACTGGTATCATAGCCAAATTTGGCTTCAAAAGGGCACTTTTGTAGCCAAGGGTTTTATTGGCCTATGAATGGAGATATGATTTGTTGCACCGATGCAAATCTGGATCTGGAACATAGGGGTTTATAAGGCCTGATGAAATCATTGCAAGTTGTTTACAGATATGATATGGAAGCGGGTGAAAGATTGTGTTGTGCCTAGGCTAAGACTTTGGAGAACCAAGTACGTGGAATTTGAAGCATGAGAGAGTTCACAGCTCTGGTGATAGTAAAATCCATAGAGGAATCAAAGACGTGCTATCGGACCAAGGTAAATCTAGCAATGTCGCAGGGGTTGCTAGGTAGTTGTTTTGGTGAAGTGGAAAGCATCACATGGCTCTAGAGGGGGCTGAACCAATGGAGGTTACCAACTGTATGGAGTAGCTACAAATCAAATTCGATGGGAGAAAATTCGATCTGGTTATCTCTAGTGGATATTTGACTTCATTGAGAATGATTTTTGTATGAATGGGGCCGCAGAGGGCCTTGGATGAATGTATTGGCATCTGGAGTTCTTTGGATGCTTGAAGGACGCAAATGCTATGTGAGTTTCTCATGCCAGACAAAAAATCGGCCTCGAAGAACGAATCGAGCATGGCAGAACGAACAGGAGCTTGTGGAAGAAATGGATGGTCACATGATTAGTAGGAGCATTCGATGGGTCTTGGCATGGTGAAGAGCGGCTATGTCGAGATTCTCATGGCCTCAGGTGTGGGTTGGAGTCCGTCAAACAAGTAGAGCCAAGGCGCCTTGCAAGAAGCGATACGTGCATAGGAAGATAAGCACAATCTGTGAGCAGGAAGTTTTGATGAATATAAATCCCCGCGCTTTCAACCGTCATCGAAAAAAAAAATGCGTGGGGAAATTTCCATATCTGCTGAAAAAATGGTGTCGGATTTAAGATGCACAAGAAAGATCCAAGTCATTTATTTCTCTGGCGTAGGTGACATAGGTGTGCAAACAAGTTTTGGCGTGGAATCCTTGATGGTGAAGGAGTATAAATTTTATATACTTTAGATGGCTACGAGCAGCGCATTTATTATGGAGGCCATGGTAGCACCAGTGGTGGAGTTGGTGGCTGTGGAGGCCATAATGGCATCTTTGCCTTGTTAGGAGCCGAATGAGAATCCACGAATATTTTGCACCGTGGTCAAGAGTATGTCATTAATGGTGTTTCATGGTCAACAACGACAAATCATAATGAATGAGGAGAGTTTTTGTAGCAGCAAAAGAGTAGTTATGGACAGAAAACGTGTTGGTTTGGATGCAAGTTGTGTAAGATAAAATGCAGTGGGCGTGAGAGGTGCATGCCTTTGTTAAAAGGATCGAGAACTCTGTTAGAGATCATAATAGACAGGAAATTCTATGTTGTAGATCCGTGAGGAGATAAATACCCTCGGAGAAAATATTTCGACAAGAGTTGGATTGTTTCCTATGGGTGTGGACGTGCTAGCGAAATAGAGAGTATTGTGTGTTTTGAAGACTCCAAAATTCACCTTATATATAACCAAGGGATAGTGGATTCAAGCATTGGTTATAGGTCATTGAAGTCAAAGCAATGTGTGAGAGAGGATGTGTTAAAATAGCAACAATGAAAAAAAAATATTATTATAGTGGAGTTAATTATTATATGTAAATGGGCATACTGTTGTAAGACCTGGTATGGCATGCATACCCCTGGGTAATGGTAAAGTCTGGGTTAGATCTAGGTGATAAGGGGGATTTCAAGTTAACAATTACCCTGGGTAAAAATTTGAGGTGGAAGAGCTAGACTGAGTAAGGTTGTCTCACTTAGCAGTTTTGGCTGGCTTTAGTCAATAAACCCCAAGTCAAGTTTAAGGGGGGAATTGTTAGGTAAAATTGACTCGGGATAGAGTCAATGTTAACTAGGGTAAATAGTAGTGGTTTTGGGGCACATGGTATTGTGCACCCACAATTTTCAGCCCATGGTATTTCATTTAATGGAGCCTATAAAAGGCTGGGAAGACTTCATTGTAATGTAGGCCTGGAGGTGAGCGGTGAAGGCTCACTTGGCCGGATTGGCCAGGGTTTTGGCCAATGCTTAATGAAATTTCATTGGCTGGGTTTTGCCCCAGATTTGGGGGTTTTCCCGGATAAACATCTTTGTTTATGTTTATGATTTGTTGCTAGCTATTTTATGGTTTTTTGTTCCTCTCGGTAAATTTATTATTTCTCCAGTAAATTCTAAAACCTCTTTTCTGAGTTTTCCAGTACATCTTACCCTCTAGATTGGTTTCTCCTCTCTATATTATTTCACTTGGATTGTTTTTGACTTCCCTGTATCATTCTCTTAAGTTGATTGTCTCTCATTTGATCGGTGTGGATTTACTTTCCTAGGTTTTCTAGGTGTCCTTGATTGCTTGTTTGGCCACATGTCACCTGAGCTTTCGAGTTGTGTATGAGTCAGTTTAGTCTTTCAGTTTTTCAGCTTTTTGTCTGATCGCTTGGTATTTTCTTTCAATTCTACGTTTCGTAGGATTATCGAACTGTCATCTTGGTGTATGTTTGACCCTCCCTCTGTCACCCTGAGCGTAGATCACATTGCTCATTGAGTCGCTCTGAAAGTCCTTTCTTTGTGTGCAGAAATTCCTGTCTGGTTTTGATTGTGTTTCATATTCGTTTTGAGATTGGTCTCTTTGTGTTTGATCATTTCATTTGAGTTGCTCAAAGTTAGTGTTTGTTTTGTCCTTTTAGTGTAACAATGCATTATTGCTTCTCATTCATATAAAAGAACAAAATTTGCATTCTTTCTCTCTATTTGAAAATGAAAAGTACTCTTTTGCATTAGTAGCTTTCTCATTTAAAAAGTGAACAACAAAAGATAAATTCTTTCATTCTTTGCTTTGGCTGTGTTAGTAGCATTAGGAAATTCCTTCTTGCATTCTATTGACTGTTGCTTTGTTGTGAACTTCTATCCCTCTCTTAGCTAGTTATTCATCGAATTGGAATGATATTCTTTCTCATGCAGTTGTGCATTAGGGATTTGAGATTACATTCGGTAAGGCCTTGAAGCTGAAACATAATTTCAAGATAAAATTTAAAATGAACTCAATCAACCTAAGGAAGCATTGAAACTTAACGCTCACATTTAGAGGTCTAGGCTAGTGACGTGTTCCAGCATCGTTAAACCTAGTAGTTGTTGTTCTCCATCTGGAATTAGACTGCACTATCATGGACTTGAGCTCCCCGTACCGTCAAGTATATAAAGGGAGACCCTCATAGGTTGCAATCCTTTATCCATAGGAAGTTGAGTTTGCCACCCTGTAACCATGATACACTAAACACAACATTTGGGGAGACTTCCTGCATGTACATTAAGTCCTTGGTCATTTCTCTTTCATTTCATCACCAAGGTGTATATTGCAGTTCACGGGAGCTTGGTACACCCTCTTGCTTGAGTTCTTGAGTAGTCATTTTGATCTTTCCGTGACTCTGGAAATATCATCGAGCAATTTTTCTTTCAATCTCATCCAAACTGAAAGTGACTGGAGTCACCTTTTGTCCTTTTCTCGACTGTTAAAATATGAAAAGGCAGAGTTTTGTTTCAGTGTCAAAATAGATTACCCAGGATCACACGCCCACTAAATTTATTTTCTTGGCATGTTCATAGGTAATTCCTTAAGTGATTGGTCTTAAAGCCTCAAATTGATTATCTCTTTTTCTTTCCTTCTCTTTGAGACAAAGTCACGGTGGCGAAACCACCAGTTTCGTCGTCCTCTTCATTACCTCATAGTGAATAATATTCCCCCGAAATTTCTTCGGAGACATCTCAGTCTATTAGGACTCTAGGTTACTAGCGGCTATTACTCCGAGTATTCAACCTCTAGCTACTCAATCCCCTCCTGAGGAACCATTTGATATCAATTGGAAATCTCTAGACACTTGGGCCTTTTTTAGGGAAGATACCTCTCTACCCTCGAAACTGCTTGAGTCACTTTTATCGCGTGATTTACTTACCACCGCTTGTCGCCTTTTCACCGACACCATGTCTTCATCCGATATGGATGCCACAAGTCCTATTAATAGTGAAGAGACTTATGTTTCTACAAGGGAATATCATTTTCTCTCCGGAGAATTTTCCTTCTTCACAACCTTAAACTCTCTCGGTTGGTTATCGTTCGTTGAGTCAATTAATTTCTAGTGCTACATTTTTGTATCAGAATCCACTATGGTCGAGTACGACGGCCTCTTCTGCAGGGTTGTTCGTGTCAGTTCCATCCTCCTTGACTCTCGTTGCTTCGAAGATGGTTACATCTGTCCCAACCCAGCCCACTGCTTGTGTGGCTTCCTCCACACCATCCACTAGTGTGATTCTGTCATTTCCATAATCTTCTGTTGTCAGTGGAATGCTTCCTTATGCTTCCGCGATGTCTGTTGGACCCATTGTGAGTGGATCACAACCTCACGTATCGGGAATCCATCAACCTACTGGTAGTGCACCTATCTCCTCTAATAAGATTCCTAGAGGTTTGATGTACGATAAATATGTGATGGCCATTCAAAAACATAATTACTTCCCCCATGGTTCTCAGTAGGTTCAAGTTCCCATTAATCCTCTGCATTACTATGATGAGCACGAAAACCACATCTATTACCATGGGCCCATTCCACACATTCCATTGTATGTTCATATGCCACAGATACCAGTTAACCCCAACCAGTTTACGTTCCTATAGGGGCAACCCTACAGTCCACAAGGACAACCTTTGGTCCAACAGGGACAACCCTACAGTCCTGCTAGTCAACCTTATGTTCAGAAAGGAGCACCTTATGCTCCTCAGGGGAAAACCTGTCCACCTCAGGGACAACCTTTTGTGCAACTGAACCAGCCTTACGTTCAGCAAGGCCCATCTCTTGTACAACAAGGCCAACCCTCCATTGTTTAGCCGGGCCAACCTAGTTTTCAGGGGAAACTTGGCTCATCTCAACCTTTAGGTCAACTTGGTCTTCATGGGCAACCTTGTCCACTTCCTTTAGGTCAACCTACACCCTAGGGAAAACCTATTCAACCTCAATATCCAGGTCAACCTACACCCCAGGGGAAACCTATTCAACCTCAGTATCCGAGTCAACCTGCACTCTAGGGACAACCCGTGCAGCCTCAGGGCCCACCTTTCATTCCTCAAGGTCAACCTTCACTGGTACAAGGTCCACCCCAAGGCGCTACTCACATTCAGCAACAAAATATATATGTTGCTTAAACAGGACCTTAGTGGTTAACTCAAAATCACTACCTTGCTCCTCAACTGTTTTATGGGCAGAATTATCGAAATTACAACCCCTATGGACAAAATCCTCAAGAACAAAACATATGGGCTTAGAATTTCTCCCGACCTGGTTGGAACCCCATGGTAAGTCTCTATCAAAGGCCTGCAATGCCTTTCAATCTGCAATTTCCATTCCTTGCTACACTGGAACTGCCCGATGTGTCAAAATTAACGAATTATCCCATCCTTCATAATCCATATTGGCCCCCAGTTCCTACCAATATTCCTGGTGATTGTCCCAAATTTGAAGGCAAGTACAGAGAAGACCCCCAGGCGCATGTTATTACATACCATCTATGGTGCTACTTTAACTCCTGGGTTGATGATTCAATTTGTTTATGTCTTTTCCAAAGGACTCTCACTAGTGTCATTGCAAAGTGGTACATTGAGCTCTCCCGCGGCATCTTTCAATATTTCAACTTTCTAACCATGGCATTTATCATGCAATTTCAATTACCTATTTGTTATGAAACTGGGATGCACCTCCTTACATCCTTGAAACAGGATTGGGTTACTCATATCTTTGATCATATTCATAAATGGAGGCAGTGTCGTCTTCTGATCAAGTTTTAGATCCCTGATCAACTTCTGACTGATTGGTTCACTACCTCTTTTATCGGTCTAATTTCCAAGGACATCAATATGGGGGCATGTGTTACTGAGGAACAAGCCATCACTCGTGCTCAGTACCTCAATCTCATGTACTCTCAATCTAGCATGTTGTATGAAATCTTGCCCGATGCTCCGCGACATGGAACTTCCAAAGCACCAACGATGCCATCTGTCGATGGTACCATTGGTTTTGTGTCTCAGACTTCTCATAATTCTTCTCCCAATCCTACGAAGCAAAAATCTACTTCTTCCACTAATACTGCTTCTCATCCACTTTTGAATCCTAGTAAGACTGTGGAAGTGAATGTTGTCTAGTCCACCTCGGTGGATAAAGATTCCAAAGGTAAGAAAAAGGGGAAAGGTAAGGCCAAAGCTGATACCCCAAAACAGGCTTCTCCTAAACCTAATGTTGATGATGGTTAGAAATGTAAACTGAAGTACCCTTGTCTGATATGTGACAATGAGCACTACACCAAGGACTGTCCATGACAGGTCAAGGTGATTCGATTGCTCAAAGGAACTCAAGGCACTCAAGGTTGTGCTTAAAGAACCATTCCCATCACAACAAACTCAGATGGTGGAACAACCTTAGTCCTCCACCCCTTTTGGCTCTCAGGTTTTCATGATGAATGGCCCTGCACCTGTATCCATTGCTACCAGATCGAAAGATTATACCAAACCACATCATGCAACAGGGAAAGAGATCGCATATGGTCCTTCTCCCCCGCCTGCTTCTGGCCCTCTTCACTTTGAAAGGCCGAGTCCTGAGCCTGTTGTACGACCACCCTCTAAAGGCGTGCTCCATAAATCTTCATATAACCCAAACGCGCGTGTCGCTCATCATTACAGTATTGTTGAGGATTTGGCGCAGGTGTCATCCGCTATGTCTGCATTGGAAGTACTTCAGAGCTGTATCTTACAACGAAAGGCCTTTCTATCTGCTATCGGAGGGGTGGACCCCGCCGATTCAAGCCTTATTACCTTTTATCTGGAAAATTTCGTTCCACATATCCCTCACCAGCTTGCACTGATTATCCAAGTTGGGATTAATGGAAATAATATCCATCAAGCGGTCGTGGACGAGGGTGCATCTACTTGCATCATGTCCTCTGCATGTTGGAAATCCATTGGTTCTTTGGCTCTCAATCAGTCTCCAAACACTTTAGAAGCTTTCGACGGAAGGTAATCTCCCCCTCTAGGTGTTCTCGCCAGCTTACCTATCACGTTGGAAGGAAAAACGATTAATGTTGAGGTTGAAGTCGTTAACGCCAAGCTCAATTATAATATTCTCCTCGGTCGCAGTTGGACTCATGCTATGCTATATGTCCCATCCACTTTATTTCATGTTCTTCGGTTTCCGCATGAAGGAAAGATCATTACTGTCGATCATTTATCCTTTTTTACTTCCACGTCCTCCGAGAGCATTGTTCCATATGTAGATTGTATTCCTACGCCTTATGAGAGCATAGGGTCAAGAATTTTCAAAGATCCTGCCCTTATGGGTCTTTTTTCTCTTCCTCTGCCCAACACTGCTCAGGTCAACATGATCTCCACATCTTCTAATCCATGGATCATCCCTTCGCCTGAGCAGATTGATTCGTTTGGTGACGTGATGTCATTAAGCCCAACCGGAATTGATTATTGTGAAGTTATCTCAGCTTCGGCTCCTCCTCCCTCCAATCCTACTCCTTTGAGTGTGTCTCTCAACACGTACTCTCAATCCCCTTGGATCGACGCTTCAGATTCTCATGATCCCTTGAATGAGATGTTTCCCATCGATGAAGCCATCGTGGAAACCATGTCTCTTGAGGATCCTCCTTGGGAGGATATTCATCATCGTTCCTCCTTTATGCCTGGCCTTGGGGCCATGTCTACTTGTCTTGAGAAATTCGCTTCCCAAGCTCCTTCCCATCCACTTCAAATGCCCATATTCACACATGATGTTTTTGCGCAAGGTAACATAGGAAACATTACGCAAACAATGCCTATTGAAATCTCCGTTAAACTAGGGATTTTTGAGAAAATCCACATTGGGGTGACCTGTTCTCTTGATGAGATCGAGGTCTATACTAGTCTCTTCTGAGAGTTTCGAAATGTTTTCACTTGGTCCTACGAATAAATTCCCGACATTGATCTGAGTATAGTCATACAGAAGATCCCTACTTATCCTAACGCGAAGCCTGTTCTCCAACATATTCGTCCAGTGCGCCCTAGAAAGGCAGCCGCCATAAAGGCATAAGTTGAAAAACTTCTCAAATTTGGCTTCATTTATCTGATCCCCTTGACAAATTAGGTTTCTAACATTGTCCCTGTGGATAAAAAGCAGGGTATTATTCGAGTTTGTGTGGATTACCACAACATAAATCGCGCTTGTCCTAAGGATAACTATCCCACTCCTTTCATCGACCAAATCATTGATGAATGTGTTGGGAGTGAGATATTTTCCCTTATGTACAGGTTCTCTGGCTACAACCAGATCAATATTCTGTTGGTTGATCAACACAAGACCTCCTTCATCTGTCCTTGGGGCGCCTTCGCATACAATAATCTCCCTTTTGGCCTTAGGAATGCTGGTGCCACATTTCAACGAGAAATTTCATACGCTTTCCATGATATTAAGTGCATTGTTCAACCTTACCTGGATGACCTTCTGGATCATTCCGCTAAGCGTAAAGATCACCCGGATCATCTCTGTCAAATAGTTCTTCGTTGTAGACACTATAACATTCGTCTCAATCTGCATAAATGTGTCTTCTACGTCTATTCTAGTAGACTCCTTGGGTTTATCATTTCTAAAGATGGAATTCATCTCAACCCTCTTAAGGTCGAAGCTATTTTCAATCTCCCCTCCCCTTATTCTTTACATCAGTTGCAGAGTTTGCAAGGGAAAGCTAATTTCCTGCGTCGTTTTATACCGAATTATGCTGAAGTAGCCAAAGGATTCATGTGATTTCTTAAGCAAGGCATCCCATTCCTCTGGGATGAGATTGACCAAAAATATTTCGATGCACTGAAGACATTGCTCGTCAATGCTCCTCTTTTGTGCCCACCAAATTATCATCGCAACTATTCCCTCTACTTGGCTGCCGCATTTAGCACTATTTCCATGGTTCTGATATAAGACGATGATGATGGTGATGAGCACGTTATTTATTATTTGATCCACAATCTTCTTGATACAGAAACACATTATGCTCATGTCGATAAATTGGTGTTGGCTGTTGTTCAAGCTGTCCAACGTTTTTACCATTATATTTTACTTCTCACAGTAACCGTGATTTCTGATTGCAACCCTATGAATTATATATTGACTCGACAATTGCTAGGGGGAAAGTACTCAAAATGGATAGTTACCCTCCAAGAGTTAGATTTGGAGTTCACTACTGCCAAATCAAAGAAATCATTGGTTTTTGCCGATTTGATCTGCTCTTTACCTTCTACCTCTGCTCCCTCTAGTTCTGAGGAACGCATTCCGGGCGATAATATTTTTCTTATTAGCACCCACAATCCATGGTACGGTGATATCATCGTCTATCTCCAAACTTCCACCTTCCGGTCTAAGTTGACGAAGGATGCTCGTCGGCGTAACTGTCATCATTCGCAACCTTATCATATAGTCGAAGATACTCTACACCGCATCGTAGCTGATTCCATTCTCCGCCGATGTTTAACCCTCGAGGAACCTGAAAAATTCCTCAATGACTGCCATTATGGCGCATGTGGCAGTCACATGTTTGGGTATGCTATAGCCCAAAAAATCCTTCGTGCTGGATATTTCTGGCCTACCATTTTCAAAGACTGTATTGTCATGATTTCCAGATTTACCAGCACAAGATGCACGCGCCACCCGCACACCTCCATCCCATCATTATCGTTGGTCCCTTTGCGAAGTGGGGCATTATTTTTATGACGTGTAACTCTCACTTGACCGGGGGGAATGCTTATATTATCATAGTCATGGACTTCTTCACTAAATGGGCTGAAGAAATGCCTACACTCACAGCTGACAGTAAGACGACTGTACAATTTCTTTTCAATAATGTGATTACCAGGTTTGGTGTCCCTGAAGCCATTGTCACCGATCATGGCTCTCATTTTCTCCATTATATGATGGCTGAGTTGACTACTAAGTTGGGTCTACGTCACGACAACTCAATGTCATACTACACCCAGGCCAATGGCCAGGTTGAAGCCTTGAACAAGGTTTTAATCACCATGCTTCAATGTACAAATGGGATGCACAAGTCCAATTGGCATCTCATGTTTTTTTTAGCTCTCTGGGCTTACCGAACCTCAGTGAAGGATGCAACCAGATTCACCCCATTCTAGCTTGTTTACGGTCTGGAAGCTACCCTTCCAATTGAATGCGAAATCCCTTCTTTCAAGATAGTTGTTGAATTACTGCCTAACACCTCACCAGAGGAAGAATGTACCCTATATTTGGAGAGGTTAGATGAAACTCACCACTTTGCTGATATAGTCATAGAAGCACAGAAAAAGCGGGTCAAAGCCCATTTTGACTAGACGATTTCCCCTCGTACCTTTGTAGATGGAGACTTAGTCCTCTTGTATGACCAAGCTCACAATAAGCTGGGGGCAGGAAAATTCGAACACATGTGGCATGTGCCCTATATCGTTAAGCGTGTTTTGCAAAATGGGGCCTATGAGCTAATTGAATATGAAGGCTATCCTTTGAATCAACCCATAAATGGGATGTACCTTAAAAAATATTATGCGTGAGTCCCTCGTGCATGTCATTTTGTACATAAATGTGTTTTTCATTTTTGTACATTTTTTGGCTTGGTGTGCTTTGCGAGCAGTTTTTCCTGCTTATTATGTCTTTTCTTACTGTGCAGATGTATGTTACTCCTTATGTCGGTTTTGCTGATGGTGCCTCCCTCAGTACGCCAAACCTGTCTTCTGTAGCCTGGGTGATTTATGATCCTAACAGTGAGTTGGTATACCATCAAGGTATTTGTCTAGGACGAAAAACCAACAATGTCGTTGAATACAGTGCAATCATTGAACCCTTAACCAAAGCGATTGATCTCGACATTCACGAATTAATCATGAACCTAGACTCTCAGCTTGTTGTCCTCCAGCTCAATGGGAATTACTTTGTTAGAAACCCTCAGATTTTAAGGTTGTATTTGCGTGTTTGTCTGTTAGAAATGAATTCTAATTATATCACATATCATCATATTCCTAGAAGAATGAATATGTTAACTAATGCAGTAGCCAATATTGTATTAGATAGACATTTGCGGAATTTGTAAGACATTCATCATTGCATAATAAGATTTAGACAAAAAAATTAGCATATATATATATATATATATATATATATATATATATATTGATTGTTTGCATCCACGTGCATCATAAGTTCAAATAATATATGTGTTTTGGTTACATCCCGAGACAACATGTCTCTCAAAAAATATGCATAAATAAAACCTAGGCATCTAATCAGCATGGTGCTCATGATAGCATGTCACTACACACACAAACTGCCTCAGTAATCAGTGGATGCGGTTAGACACCCCTGCAATGTGCTTGTGATATGCGCGAGGAACATCCTCGAATCTCACGTAATCTGGGATCCCGCTTGTGAGTCCCTCCAAGTTGCACACTATCTCTTCTTCCTCGCTTCCCTCACCTTGAGGGGCCACCTTGAAATCGCATGGGACACTCTGTGCTATGGGGGACATTCCTATAGGTCTCTCTAGGCCAACATCTGCAATGCATGGATAAATATCAGAACATATATAAACAAAAAAATCATAATACTCATCAAAATCAAAAAATGAGTTTTTACCCAAAGCTTCATCTCAGTCATTTCCTTCCAGGAGTGGAAGGTCCAGATCGCCCATGAAATCGGTGCTGGTGTACCATCGGTCCTCTACCACGATGAGCTATCGGTGGAGCCAGTCGAAGAATTCCGGCTTCCATGACATATGTTGACCACCTCCTGATGGAGGCATCAACTCTGCCCAACGGACCATATGTGGCTCTCATGCTGGTGGTGTAGGTACTATCACCTCTTGGCATTGGAATATCGACAACCATTCCAATATGAATGGTATTAAGATGGACACGTATCCAAATTTTTTTAGCTTTCCATTCTTGCACTTTGTTAACTGACACTTCAAGTTGATTGTTACAGCTTCCGCCTAATTGTAAATGGTTGGAGTCATGCAATCCATGGCAAGTTGAAGTTGTGTCTTTGTAGCTTCGTGAGGAGTCTGAGATCTAGTGGCTCGAGTTATAGTGTGTAGCACTACCCGTATTGCTAAGTCAGGCATTGTTTGAATATCCACTTTTCCGCTCTTTGATCATTTCTTTGCACCTGTTCAGACTCTGTCTATTAGCATTCCCATGCTCTCACCAAGGGGTTGGGTACCTGTCAGGATCGTTTTTTCTCCCCTTCATGAAAATTCAATGATGAAATAAATTTTAGAGACTTTTATCTCCAACTCTTGATTGTGAATCATGAATCTTTCCTGATCGATGTCTCACACACTGATCAAATACTGCAATAGTTCCAGTTGAGCTCGTACACACGGTGCTAGGAAGAATTTCAAGATCCCACAATCTCTCAGGGCAATGCATGCATCATTTCCCATGGCTTGTTCATCTTCCTCCCTGTGCTCTCATTCTTTCCTCTCGATGACCATTTTGGTTGTTGATTTCCCTGCAAAACCATAATTGAGGCTCCTGTTAACCACAATTTTGACATTTGAATCATTTAAATTGAGCATTTTAGGAGAAATTTTATGTAATTTTTGGCTGCGGTGATTGGCACTGCTGTTTTGCAAACAACAGTGCTGATTGGCGCTTCCCCTTTAAAATTTTAGGTTGGTTGGCACGACTTTGTACATGGAACCCGAACTGACCGTCGTGACAAATCCATGACAAACTTCCCCCAAAATGCCTCAAAAACTAAAATGCAAGAAATGAAACATGGCTTAAAATGTAGGAAAAGATGACAACTCTTACCTGGAGAAAATGGATTCGCAAATGACCTCCTGGATCGCCTGTTGTCAGCTCCACAAGTTCATAGTAAAAAACTGGTAAATTTCTCACAAGAAGGTGAAAAGGTGAAAAGTAATTTTTTTTACTATTTCCATCCTTTTATAACCTTTTCGAAACCCTAATTAGGTTTTTAAGCTTAATTTTTTATTATTTTATTGTTTTATCTTAAAAAAGGGGTTTTACGTTTGTTTCTTGTGCAGAAAAAGGTCCTAAAAATGATGACGATGAAGTGACGAGTTGTATTTTATTACTTTTTTGGACTCATTAAAAACATGAAAAATTCACCCCCTGGAGTCAAATTTTAGCTCTTTTCTGACTCTCAAAAATTGAAAAGATTGTCGAGATTCTTATCGTTTTGAACTTGTTAAAGGCTACAAAACTTCATATACCCAGTATATGTTTACCCCTTTTTCGAACTAGGACAGATTATTTACGAAAAAGGAATACCTTAGTTGAACATGGCTAAGAGGTTCTCCCAGATATTGTTTTCTACCTTTTTCAGATATGCGAGACTACCTACGAAAAGGGAACTCCTGGAGTTTTCTTTTCTGTTTCTTTTTAAACTCTCTAAACATGAAAAGACATCGAATTCTTCCTTTTTCAGACTCGTTAAAACCTAGTGACATCAGAAGTTGTCACCATGACGTTACCGAGTTCCTCCTTCCCAGGGCTCGTAAAATGTACTAGGATGGATTTTTCCGAAGGAAAAAATTATATGAAAAGCATATGTTATCCCCTTCAAGCTTGTTTCCAAAAATAATTGGAGTACTCGCCAAAAATGGTGGGGGAAAATGGAACCAGTTCTCAGTCTTGTCGGCAGTATGTCACTCTTGAATTTGACACTTGTTTTCAGTTCGTGTCGGGTTGGGGACATCCCACATTCGTCATTTTGCCTCCATGGGTTTGGGTTATATTTTTTGACCTCTCATCTTCTCTTTTCCACATCATCATGACCTCAGATCCCTTGATGTCAAATACTCCCAAATTCCAAATTCGTGTCGCCGATATGTTCAAGAGAAGTTTCCTTCTACAGTTTTCACCCTTGATCCTCTGTACAAGTCCTGATTCACTATCATCTTATTCCTCTATCTGGTGTCGATGATGTGGGAAACATTATGGCCCTCCTTTGACCAGTCATTTCCTGTCAACTTTGGCTCATTATCCAAGAAGTAAATCTAGAGACTCCCTTCTAGTACCTTAGAGCTTTCATGCCTCAATGGCAAGTTCTTCGCATTCAACGATAGGTTCTCATCATTGGCCTTCGATCGATTGATTTCATGGATGTTAGACTCCAGATCATTGATCACATACCGTGAATTGTACTTGTGGTACCTTGAGAACCATTATCATTATTGGTGGTTTCTCTCGTGCCTGTTAATAGCTTTCATCATTGGCTAGTAATCAGGTGATTTTCTTGCATGTTTGACTTCATCTCATTCATTCACATGCTTGAATTTGTACTTGTTCGGGTAGAGATGGAGCACAAGACCCTAGGTTTTGTCTGATAAAATCCAGGTTGTCGGACGATTTTATTTATCATGACTATATGCATGACTCTCTTGATTGGATGGTTGTGACCATACATGAGTCTATTTGACAATAATTCTCACTAGATGGCTGCGTCCATACCTCGGATATTGTTATATGTACTCTATTATGGATGGTTGCACCCATACCACATATTCATGTATTAGAGATATCGTTTATACTTGTTCTTTCAGGTCTTCCGAAAACAGTGTTTTGGTTTGGGCATGTTCTCATAAAGAATTTCACCCATCCTTCTCTCTCGCACTTCATGCTTTAAGGGGCATCTGTTGCACAGTATTTTTTCACTTTCCCTGCGATCCCCATCCCGAATATTGGAGGACCATTTCATTGATCCCTGTGTACTGTCATACATTTCCATAAATGTCATTGCATCCCTTGGCATGTTAAGATCATAATATTTGTTGATCATTCCTTAAGAAGACCTTCAAAAGCATATGATTTTGGGTTAACGCGCGTAGGCAGGTATGGTCTCGTGCCCATGGAGAAATTAACAATGGGCCCTGCACCCTTTGGCGCTCTATCTCAGAAGGGAACCCATGCTGAGATGATTTTGGAAAGTATTTTTAAATATAAACGAAGCTTCCATGCTTAACAGCTTCGTGAGCGGAGTCATCATGGTTTGTTCGACTGAATCACGTCGAGTTCCTCCCTTTGGCTTGTTGGTTCCTACAATTGTGCAACTCCCAAAAGGGATAGACCTCTCCTCCACTTTATGTGGGATCCCAAACCACCTCCTCCTCTCCTATAAATTCTTCCTCCTCACATTAATTCAGCTAGCTAAACAATCATTAGTATAGATGGTGTGTTGAATAAGCAGAAAAGAATCAATTTTTGAGACAGATTTTAAGCCCATTGCCTCATTGTATCGAATTTTGAATGAATGGTTGAGACATGCTCAACTGAACCCATCGAAGGAGATCCGCAACATCAAGGAATAAGGTGTAAACTTATTTTTCATTTATCAATAATACATGACTAGTTTCTGGTTCCAACTTTATTTCCATTTATATGTAAAGTGTTTATCTCTCCTTGACTAGCTGAATAGATGTAGATGAATGTATATGCTTGTATGCTTCCATTTTTTGTTTGATCTTTGTGCAGACACATGAATATCGTCACCAACACGGAGCGCAAGGTGTGAAGACAAATATCGAAGGATTGCTGCCGAGTGCCACGACAAAAACATTGGAGCGAGGTAGGATATTTTTTCCGGTACATTTTCATTTATAAGCTAGGAATTTTAGGAGTCCAACATGTTCCCTTATTGATAGACCCACCCTAGGGCTAGAGGGATTGCCTATGTCCCCAGAGGGGATTTTCCTGCTCAAAATTTAGTTTATTACAATTGTGATTTTATTATTTTTATATAGATCACTTTGCAAAAAGAAACTCTAAAATCACGTAATATGAAAATATTGGTATTCGTGGGGGAGGCAGGAGCAGGAGGGGAAATATTTAGCTCCAACGGAAAAATTGTGTTGCAATTTTCTTGGGGTCTCAACCATGTGTCCAACAATCAATCTAAGTTCCTTGCTCTATGGAAAGGTTTGGGAGCAACTCTAGCAAATAAAATTTCCAATTTATTGGTTTTCAATGACTCAATTATTGTTATCCGATAAGTGATCAAAGCCACGAAGGAGTCATGCTTAGATATCCCTCATATTCTTAAAAGGATTATCTTAATTGCCTCTCAATTTGAATGGTTGGATTTTTTCCATGTTTACAAACATTTAAATTTATTGGAAACGCTTTGCAAAAAAAGGCTTTGCTTTGGGTCAAGGCAGAATAGTGATGGAACATGGTTTCGTTAATTTTTCCCCCATTCCTTAGTCACGCTGAGAGTTCCTAGATGTTCTAGTTTTAAATTGAATTATTATGTAACTGGAAATTTGTTTCAATTTGGGGAAGGGACATTTACCTCCCGCTCAACCTAGTCTCTGCATCACGTTATAAGAATTAAAGGCATGGGGATCTGACTGACTTTTATTTTCTAGCATAAGATCTTCATGGTTTCCTCCAAGTGTCCCATGCATTTCATCATGTGTCACATAATCCAAATTCACCATATCTCAATGTAGAAATTATACAAACAATATGTATACCAATGGATTCAATCCGATCATGCAATATTCTAGAGCAAGATACTGAATCCTTCTACAATTAATTTTCGGAAATTAAACATCATCATACAATCACACCAAGTAAGAGAAATAATCAAATCCACAACACATGAAATTTTCTGGGTAAATAAATCTACTCAAAACCCCTCTATCTGTATTGTATAAAACCAAGGAATCATGAAACAATTACAGTGCACTCTTCTCACAAGAGTCTGCTGCACTCTACCAACTGTATCACGCTGATCCAGAAAAAATCGACCAACACTTACCCAATTTCCTACCTATGCTCAGCCTACCTTGAATGCTCAATTCTAAGAACAATTGATCCCTATTAATTAGGAAATTCAACCTTCCAAAACTGCGCAATACATCATGGGAAATCCTATGGTTGTCTAATAGCGCATCGGCAATTTACTAATAATAAAACTAATAGATAATATCCCTTTAACCTCTGTCTCAACTAAGTCTTCATCAGAAATGACATGCATGCAACTATTAATCGTAAATCATCACTCACTTGTCAAATCACTTCATGTGAATTAAATCTGATTTAATTCACTTGACCTCTCACTAGTACAACAATCAGTTACAACTAGTTAAATTGACTTTAACTTACTTAATTGAGTTAATTGATTTTTCATGCATTAAACTAATACACTAACTACAACTTGAACTCTAAAACAAATAAATTCACTCTACATGCCTCACCAACCACCCTCAACTCAAATTTCATGAGCTAACTGAGTCTGTCACACTTATTTAACTATTACAAGTAATTGTGAGATAAGATTACAAATTATTGTCCAATTTAATTAAGGTAAAATTAAATTAGACACACATTTCTTGTTGAATTTTCAATGCTCCCTCTCAACAAGAAAGGAATTATCAGCTACCCTGCTCCTGCCTCTGTGGTATTCGAATTTTCTCATAGCAAGCACCTTCATTAGAATATCTGCATCCTAATCCTCCGTGGGAATTTACTGAAGTAACATAATGCATCTCTGAACAAAATCTCTGAGATGGTAGTACTGGATGTCAATATGTATCACATATGTATCACCGTAGGATCCATCTAATGAAAAACAAATAAACAAGTATATTCCTCATCCAGATGGCCTCACATGCCGCGTGACTAGCTACCAATTACTCTGCCTTGGCTGAAATGAGTGAAATTGATATCTACTTCCTGTTGTACCAAGAAATTGTTGTCAATCCTATGATGAAGATCCCTCCTGATGTGCTCTTCATGTCTGATGGAATGCTTGCCCAATCTACATCGGTGAAGCCTTGAAGCTTCACTCCCTTTGTCCGTCTGTACCATAATCCATACTCTGTAGTGCCCCTAAGATATCTCAAGACATTCTTCCCCGCCTTCAAAAAGAGCTTGGTCTGCTTAACCATAACTTGACTAAGTTGGTTAACTTCTTAGCATATGATTGGTCATGTGTTCACCAAGTACATGAGTGAACCCACACGCTGCTTGTAAACAGTAGCATCCACTTCCTCACCTGAAGTAGCATCCTTCTTCCTCTAGTTTCCTACAAGGGGAGTATCCATGGGTTTACACCTCTCCATGTGGAACATCCTCAGAATTTATTTGGCATACTTTCCTTGAGAAACAAATAGCTCCCAATCCCGTTGTCATATCTCCAAACCAAGGAAATAATGAAGGAGTCCCATGTCCTTCATCTCAAACTCTCTTGCAAGATCTTCTTTTCAAGAAGTTATAAGTTTTTCATCACCTGTCAGGTTAAAATCATCAACATAAAGTACGATAATAAAAATCATACCATCAACCACAATCTGGTACAGGTTCACATCTACTTCACTCTTTGTGAAGCCCAACCCGGTAAAATAGCTGTCAATCTTGGTGTACCAAGCACGAGGTGCTTACTTAAGCCCATACAGTTCTCTCTTGAGTCTACACACATGCGACTCCCTGTCAAAGGTCTCAAAACCTTCTGGTTAATCAATGTACACTTCTTCCTCAATAAATCCATTAAGAAATGTAGTCTTCACATCCATTTGATGTATCTGCCAACCCATCTACGTTGAGAGTGCAAGAATAGATCTAATCGATGAGTGCAACTGGTGCAAAATTCTCCTCATATTCAATCCCCTCAACTTGTGAGAATCCCTGGGCTACAAATCTCATCTTGTACTTCTCCACACTTCCATCTGCTACCTGCTTCACCTTATAGATCCATCTAGATCCAACCACTGACTTCTCGACTGGTCTTGGGAAAACTTCCCATGCACTGTTCCTGACGATGGAGTCATACTCCTTAACCATGGCATCAACCCAATTTGGTTTTCGTACTACTTCCTCAAAATAGGATGGTTCTGTCACAATACACTTTCGCATAAGAGCCATGTATCCAGTATACATGTTTGGTGAATGTCTTTGTCTAAGCTGTGATGTAGGTGCTCCTACATGTTCTGCCACATCAAGTCTCAATTTATCAGCCTTTGTCGTGCGCCTCCTACCATGTCAAGTGGATGACTTTGCATGAGTGGTTTTTTCCACTCCATGATCCTCCTCATGTGGCTACTCCACATCTTGAGGTTCATCCTTTGGAACCAAGAGTTCCTCATCTGCATGCAAATCAAGCTCCCTCTCCAGGGAAAATCGCATGGATTTCTCCTCATCAAATTTTACATCCTGTCTGACAACTATCATCCTGCTATTCGGAAAATACACCTGATAGTTGTGAGGAGTATCACTGTACCCCACAAATATCCAAATCTCTAATGTTGGTTCTAGATTATTTCTGGAATCTTTGGTCGCATGGCAATAGACAGATGAGCCAAAAATTTTAAAATATGAAACATTAGGTTTCTTACCAGAAAAGTCCTGCTCTGGTGTACCCATGCCAAGTATCTGATGAGGAATACAGTTCTACACAAATGCTGATGTGTTGCATGCCTCTTCTCACAGATGCAATGGTAGGCCCTAATCATGTAACATAGCTTGTGCCTTACCCACAATTGTTTAGTTCTTTCTTTCTGCAACCTCATTCTGTTGTGGGTTATGAAGCGCAATCAACTCTCTCTGAATTCCTTATTTGCTATAGAAGTTCTTAAATTCATTGGAGATATACTCACCACCATTGTCACTCCTTAGAGCCTTCACTTGCTTCCCTGCATATTTCTTAACCAGTGCTTTGAACTCACAAGTTTTTGAAAACATCTGATCTTTCTTCTACATGAAGTAGATCCAACACTTTCTAGAAAAATCATAAAAAAAAATCACATAATAAATGTGCTTTGTTGTAGAATCTGTAGAGAATGGTCCACACACATATGAGTGAACTCTGTCAAGGATTTTTGCTGCTCAGTTCTCCTTCTCGTGAAAAGTGGATTTTGTATACTTCCCCATGGTACATCCCTTGCATGTGTTTATCTACGCAAGAGTACCCTTTAGAAGCCCCGTAGAAATATGTTACATGACCTTCAAAGCACTGTGGTGTAGATGACCCAATATCCTATGCCATAACTCACCCTCATCCTGGCTCACCACTCTGTTTTCTTTACTCATCAATGTTGTGCAACCATTTACATCAAGTTTGTTGAAGTTCTTCACACGAACCCCAATATTCTTAACCTGTTATGTGGCTTTTTTACGAAGGAATTCTTTCCCTTCATTGAAAACCACATCATATCCTTTATCCTCCAGCATAACAACTTAAACTAAATTATTTTTCAAGCCTGGTACATGCATGACATCTTTTAATAAGAAAGGTTTATCTGACTGTCTCTGGAAAGTAATTGTACCAGTCTAGGTAGCGTTATACCTCCCGTCTTCACCCATCTCGATGTCCAACTGGAGATCCTTCTCCCCCAAGCTACTAAAGAGTTCTTTGTCTCCGGTCATGTGGAAAGATGCAACACTATCGAAGTACCACATTGATACCATCGCACTAGACACCATGCATGCGATGAGTGAGAAGTCCAACTCCAACTATGAAGCCAAAGGATCACCCACTGCAGATCCTGAAGCCTTCTTGTTGTTCTTCTTCTTCTCTGTACAATTAGTGGCATAATGTCCGTGCTCGTGACAGTGAAAACATTTCACTATGGACATGTCACGCTTATTTCCTTCTTTATCGGTCTCAGATTTGGAATAGTATTTCTTTCCCTTCCCCTTCTTTGCATTACTAGCCAAGGAAAAATTTCCCTCATCGTCTGTCTTGGATGAGGATCCATCCCTGGTATTTCGCATGAATTCTTCTTGTACCAAATCCGACCAAAGTTGCTCCCAATCTGGTAGCTTCTCCCTCCCATTGAGAGAGTCTTGATAACTATGCCAACCCTTGGGAAGGCCTAGGAGTGCTAGGCTCACCAAATCATCATCCACTACAGTAATCCCAACACTTCCAAGCTCATCTCGACATTGGATGAACTTGGTCAAGTATTTCAGAATAGTTTCGCCTTACTCCATTTTGATTGTTTGCATCCATGTGCATCATAAGTTCAAATAATATATGTGTTTTGGTTACATCCCGAGACACCATGTCTCTCAAAAAATATGCAGAAATAAAACCTAGGCATCTAATCGGCATGGTGCTCATGATAGCATGTCACTGCACGCATGAACTGCCTCAGTAATCGTCGGATGCGGTTAGACACGCCTGTAGTGTGCCTGTGATATGTGCAAGGAACATCCTTGAATCTCACGTAATCTAGGATCCTGCTTGTGAGTCCCTCCAAGTTGCACACGATCTCTTCTTCCTTACTTCCCTCACCTTGATGGGTCACCTAGAAATCGCGTGGGACCCTCCATGCTATGGGGGACAACCCTACAGGTCTCTCTGGGCAAAAATCTGAATGCATGGATAAATATCAAAACATATATAAACAAAAAAATCATAATACTCGTCAAAATAAATAAAAAAATGAGTTTTTACCCAAAACTTCATCCGAGTCATCTCCTTCCGGGAGTGGAAGGTCTGGATCGCCCATGAAATCGGTGCTGGTGTACGTCCATTCCTCTATCACGATGAGCTGTCGGCGGAGCCAATCGAAGAATTCTGGCTTCCATGACATATGTTGACCACCTCCTGATCAAGGCATCAACTCTGCCCAACGGACCATATGTGGCTCTCATGCTGGTGGTGTAGGTACTGTCACCTCTTGGCATTGGAATATCGACAACCATTCCAATATGAATGATATTAAGATGGACCCATATCCAAATTTTTTTAGCTTGCCATTCTTGCACGTTTTTAACTGACACTTCAAGTTGATTGTTACGGCTTCTGCCCAGTTGTAAATGGTTGGAGTCATGTAATCCACGACAAGTTGAAGTTGTGTCTTTGTAGCTTCGTGAGGCGTCTGAGATCCAACGACTTGAGTTATAGTGTGTAGCACTACCCGTATTGCTAAGTTAGGTATTGTTTGAATATCCATTTTTCCGCTCTTTGATCCTTTCTTTGCACTTAGGCAAAATATGTCTATTAGCATTCCCATACTCTCACCAAGGGGTCGAGTACCTATCAGGATCGGTTTTGCTACCCTTCGTGAAAATTTAATTATGAAATAAATGTTAGAGACTTCTATCTCCAACTCTTGATCGTGAATCATGAATCTTTCTTGATCGGTATCCCACACACTGATCAGATACTGCAATAGTTCCAGTTGAGCTCGTAGAAACAGTGCTAGGAAGAATTTCAAGAGCCCACAATCTCTCAGGGTAATGCATGCATCATTTCCCATGGATTGTTCATATTCCTCCCCGTGCTCTCATTCTTTCCTCTCAATGACCATTTTGGTTGTTTATTTCCCTGCAAAACCATAATTGAGGCTCCCATTAGCCACAATTTTGACATTTGAATCATTTAAATTGAGCATTTTAGGAGAAATTTTATGTAATTTTTGGCCGCGGTGATTGGTGTTGTTGTTTTTCAAACAACAGTGCTGATTGGCACTTCCCCTTTAAAATTTTAGGCTAGTTGGCATGACTTCATGCTTGGAACCCGCGTTGACCATCACGACCAATCCATGACAAAATTCCCCCCAAATGCCTCAAAAACTAAAATGCAAGAAATGAAACATGGCTTAAAATGCAGGAAAATATGAGAACTCTTACCTGGAGAAAATGGATTCGCAAATGACCTCCTAGATCGCCTGCTGTCAGCTCCACAAGTTCACAGTAAAAAATGGTAAATTTCTCACAAGAAGGTGAAAAGGTGAAAAGTAATTTTTTTTACTATTTCCATCCTTTTATAACCTTTTCGAAACCCTAATTAGGTTTTTAAGCTTATTTTTTGATTATTTTATTGTTTTATCTTGAAAAATAGGTTTTACGTTTGTTTCTTGTGTGGAAAAAGGTCCTAAACATGACGACAATGAAGCGACGAGTTGTATTTTATTACTTTTTCGGACTCAGTAAAAACACGAAAAATTCACCCCTTGGAGTCAACTTTAAGCTCTTTTCTAACTCTCAAAAATTGAAAATATTTTTGAGACTCTTGTCATTTTGAACTCGTTAAAGGCTGAAAAAAATCTTATACCCAGTATACGTTTACCCTTTTTTCGAACTGGGACAGATTATTTACAAAAAACGAACACCTTAGTCGAACATGGCTAAGAGGTTCTCCCAGATATTGTTTTCTACCTTTTTCAGATCTGCGAGACTACCTATGAAAAGGTACCTACTGGAGTTTTCTTTTCTGTTTCTTTTCAAACTCTATAAACATGAAAAGATGTCAAGTTATTCCTTTGTCAGACTCGTTAAAACCTAGTGACATCAGAAATCATCACCATGATGTTACCGAGTTCCTCCTTCCTAAGGCTCGTAAAATGTACTAGGATGGGTTTGTCCGAAGGAAAAACTTATATGACATGCATATGCTATCCCCTTCAAGCTTGTTTCCAAAAATAATTGGGGTACTCGCCAAAAATGGTGGGGGAAAATGGAACCAGTTCTCCGTCGTGTTGGCAGTATGTCACTCTTGAACTTGAAACTTGTTTGCAGTTCGTGTCGGGTTGGGGACATCCCACATTCGTCATTTTGTCTCCATGGGTTTGGGTTATATTTTTTGACCTCTCATCTTCTCTTTGCCACATCATCATGACCTCAGATCCCTTGATGTCAAATACTCCCAAATTCCGGATTCGTGTCGCCAATATGTTCAAGAGAAGTTTCCATCTGCAATTTTCACCCCTGATCCTCTGAAAAAGTCCTGATTCACTATCATCTTATTCCTCTGTCTCGTTTCGATGATGTGGAAAACATTATGGCGCTCCTTCGATCAATCATTTCCTGTCGACTTCGGCTCATTATGCAGGAAGTCAATTTAGAGACTCCCTTCTGGTACCTTAGAGCTTGCATGCCTCAATGGCAAGTTCTTCGCATTCGACGATAGGTTCTCATCATTGGCCTTCGATTGATTGATTTCATGGATTTTAGAATCCAGATCATTGATAAAATACCGTGAATTGTACTTGTGGTACCTTGAGAACCATTGTCATTATTGGTGGTTTCTCTCGCGCCTGTTAATAGCTATCATCATTGGCTAGTAATCAGGTGATTTTCTTGCATGCTCGACTTCAGCTCATTCATTCGCATGCTTGAATTTGTACTTGTTCGGGTAGAGATGGAGTGCAAGACCCTAGGTTTTGTCTGATAAAATATAGGCTTCCGGACGATTTTATTTATCATGACTATATGCATGACTCTCTTGATTGGATGGTTTTGACCATACATGAGTCTATTTGATAATACTTCTCACTAGATGGTTGCGTCCATACCTCGGATCTTGTTATATGTACTCTATTATGGATGGTTGCGCCCATACCACATATTCATGTATTAGAGATATCAGTTATATTATTTCTTGCAAGTCTTTCGACAGCAGTGTTTTGGTTTGGGCATGTTCTCATAAATAATTTCACCATCCTTCTCTCTCGCACTTCATGCTTTAGGCTGCACAATATTTTTTCATTGTCCCTGCAATCCCCATCCTGAATATTGGAGTATCATTTCAGTGACCCCTGTGTATTGTCATGCATTTCCATAAATGTCATTTCATCCCTTGGCATGTTAAGATCATAATCTCTGTTGATAATTCCTTAAGAAGACCTTCAAAAGCATATGATTTTGGGTCGATGCGGGTAGGCAGTTATAACCTCCCGCCCATGGAGAAATTAACGATGGGCCCCATGCCCTTTGGTGCTCTATCTCATAAGGGCACCCGCGCCGAGCTACTTTTGGAAAAAAAAATTAAATATAAACGAAGCTTCCATGCTTAATAGCTTCGTGAGCGAAGTCATCATGGTTTGTTCGACTGAATCACATCGACTTCCTCCCTTTGGCTTGTTGGTTCCTACAATTTTTCAACTTCCCAAAGGGATAGACCTCTCCTCCACTTTATGTGGGATCCCAAACCACCTCCTCCTCACATTAATTCAGCTAGTTGAACAATCATTAGTATAGATGGTGTGTTGAATAAGCAGAAAAGAATCCATTTTTGAGAGAGAATTTAAGCCCATTGCCTCATTGAGTCGAATGTTGAACGAATGGTTGAGACACGCCCGATTGAACCCGTCGAAGGAGATCCGCAACGTCAAGGCATAAGGTCGTAAACTTATTTTTCATTTATCAATAATACATGACTAGTTTCTGGTTCCAAATTTGTTTCCATTTATATGCAAAGTGTTTAGCTCTCCTTGACTAGCTGAATAGATGTAGATGAATGTATATGCTTGTATGCTGCCATTTTTTGTTTGATCTTTGTGCAGACACATGGATATTGTCACCAACACGGAGCGCAAGGCGTGAAGACAAAGATCGAAGAATTGTTTCCGCTTGCCACGAAAAATGCATTCGACCGAGGTAGGATATCTGTTCCGGTCCATTTTCATTTATAAGCTAGGAATTTAGGATTCCAGCGTGTTCCCTTATTTCTATACCCACCCTAGGGCTAGAGGGATTGCCTATGTCCGTAGAGGGGATTTTCCAGCTCAAAACTTAGTTTATTACAATTGTGATTTTATTATTTGTATATAGATCACTTTGCCAAAAGAAACTCTACAATCACGTAATATGAAAATATTGGTATTCGTGGGGGAGGCATGAGCAGAAGGGGAAATATTTACCTCCAACGGAAAAATTGTGTTGCAATTTTCTTGGGGTCTCAACCATGTGTCCAACAATCAATCTGAGTTCCTTGCTCTATGGAAAGGTTTGCGAACAACTCTAGCAAATAAAATTTCCAATTTATTGGTTTTCAATGACTCAATTATTGTTATCCAACAAGTGATCAAAGCCACAAAGGAGTCATGCTTAGATATCCATCATATTCTTCAAAATATTGTCTTAATTGCGTCTCAATTTGAACGATTGGATTTTTTCCATGTTTACAAACATTTAAATTTATTGGAAAACGCTTTGGCAAAAAAGGGCTCTGCTTTGGGTCAAGGCAGAATAGTGATGGACCATGGTTTCGTTAATTTTTCCCCCATTCCTTAGTCACGCTGAGAGTTCCTAGATGTTCTAGTTTTCAATTGAATTATGATATAATTGGAAATTTGTTTCAATTTGGGGGAGGGACATTTTCCTCCCGCTCAACCTAGTCTCTGCGTCATGTTATAAGAATTAAAGGCATAGGGATCTAACTGCCTTTTATTTTCTGGCATAAGATCTTTATGGTTTCCTCCAAGTGTCCCATGCATTTCATCATGTGTCACATAATCCAAATTCACCATAGCTCAATGTGGAAATTATACAAACAATATGTATACCAATGGATTCAATTCGATCATGCAATATTCTAGAGAAAGATACTGAATCCTTCTACAATTAATTTTTGGAAATTAAACATCATCACACAATCACACCAAGTAAGAGAAATAATCAAATCCACAACACATGAAATTTTCTAGGTAAAGAAATCTTCTCAAAACCCCTTTATCTGTATTGTATAAAACCAAGGAATCATGAAACAATTACAATGCACTCTTCTCACAAGAGTCTGCTGCACTCTACCAATTGTATCATGTAGAAATTTGAATAATGGATGAGTTATTCACTGAGATTCTCCTGATCACACACTATTTTAGCTTCATGCATAATACAGAATCTCTTCTACCATTGATCATCACATGCGGAAATAAAATCAATTGCATGCACACATTAAAGCCATAAAATTCACACATATGAACACAATATTTCATGGGAAAGCTTAAAGCTGAAAACCCCCAACTATCTGTATATTATACATGTCATGGAGATCATGTAACAATCATAGTACAAAGCTCTTTGCAAGCTCTCATGCACTACCTCCCATGCTACACACTATCAAGCTAGATCTAGCAAACTCATGCTCCAACCTTTAGCCACTTGATAGCCAACCTCAATTGCATGTTTCAATGCTATGGGATGGTCTCTTTATATAGATAAACCACCTGGATTGAACTGCGCAATCCTCATTGATTACTCCACCTATATGTGTGTTGCAAATAGCAACAGTATAGTCACAACTGATAGTTAACCTGCTCTTTCACCTATCTCTGCACTGGTCTCCACTGAAACTGTCCATGCACTGAAGTTAACTGATGTATTCTTTAGTTGATTAATGAGTATTTAATTAGTGAATTAATTAATAATTAATTCACACCACTCTCACTAATTGTATCAATTAGTTTAACTGAATACAAATAGCTCAACTATGTTTAGATTAGTTAAAATGAACACAACTCCATTAACTCCTTAATCAACTCCACCAAACTCTGTCACATGAGTTCTAACTGAAGTCCTCCATGCAATAGCTCCACTAAACCCTAGGAAAAGCGTATTTCTTCACAATGTATGTGCTATCCATCAACCATGGTTTAAGATAATAAGATAATGTTTATGGTCCAAATATTATTAAGAGCTAATAATATTCGACTTCCATATTTTTAGGAGAGGCAGTCAAAAATAGACTGACCCCTTTGTCCTAAAAAAAAATAGAGTCCCATCTATTTTTACTAAGATAGACACATACTCCAAGAATTCATACATGCAATCCCTGAACCATGCTCCATATGTCTAAAAATAGACATAGTCTAAAAATAGATTTTTCTGACAAAAATCACATGTGTGGTCCCCACTTAGTTTAGGTGATCACTTTCCAACTAGGATCAGGAAAGATGTTTCAGGAGGCCTCCTTCACTGTTTCTTGTTGCGATCTTCAACACTCCCTCTCAACAAGAAAGGACTGTCATTGCATGCAACATGCAACTCCATGCATTCGCCCTGCAACCTTCACAAGCACCATGCAACTCCATGCATTCGCCATGCACCCTTTGCATGTGCCATGCAAACTCATGCATGCACCATGCAACTCCATGCATCTGCTCTGCAACTTCTCTAAAACTGAATAGGCTCCAAACAACTCAATCAGTCTTGATGCATCTAGCATCTATCATCAAAGTCTTCGACTTCTGCTTGGCCAACTGCACATGTCATCAGGAACCACTGCGCTGTTGAACTCTTGCACCCATGCACTCTTGCACTTGTTGTCAACTCTGATCCGCGCTCCAGTATTCGACACTGTCACTTTGATCTGCCTGCATCACTCCAACTGATCTTGCTACTGCCATGCTGTGGGCACCTCGTAGCCAGGTTCAATCCATGAGATCCACACCATCTCATGAATCTGCCTAGAAATCTCCTCATGGGATTAATCATGCATGTCGCCCCACCTCATACCTGGTGGTATAGCTGCATGCACTCCCTCTGCCCGTCTGGCACGAAATTTCTCTGCATGAGTGGTCTCTTCCACTCCATGATCCTCTTGTGGCTGCTCCACACCCCGAGGTTCACTTTCACCTGCATGCAAAACTTGCTCCCTCTCAAGCATCAGTTGCATGTCTTCCTTCCGCTTCCCAACAATAGGAAGCTCCGTAGAAATCCCATCTACATCAAATCTATAAAGATTCTTCTGCATCTCCAGTTGTGGCTGCTCCACAACCTTCCGAGACTGCTTCTCACGCTGCATGTTGAGAGGCTCCCTCTCAACCACCAAGTCACTAACCTCTGCTTTGCTCTTCAAAGCTTTTCATGCATCTTGTACCTCAGTGCATGTAGATTCTTGGCTTGCGCACATTGCAATTGTCCCGCCGTCGCAAAATTTTCTAACAAAAAGAGCTGATTTTAAATCGATGATATCTCCCTCATCCGAGCTCCGATTCGACCGATTTTTTTTTTTCAATTTGGGTATTTTTTCGCAAGGAATCCAAATATGCTATTTGTTTCTGAAAATATTTCACCAAAATTTTTCAGATATTCCCTACAAACTCGCGCACCCAAAAATTCTCGCTCTCATTCCATGTAGAAAATTATATACAATATGCATGTATATTTCCGGCTTTCTCCATCTTTATGTTTCTTGAGTTTATCCTAAAAATCAACCACTTCAATGCTTTGCAATTGCTCCAATGATCAATATCGCTCTGATACCATGTAGAAATTTGAATAATGGATGAGTTATTCACCGAGATTCTCCTGATCACACACTATTTTAGCTTCATGCATAATACAGAATCTCTTCTACCATTGATCATCACATGCGGAAATAAAATCAATTGCATGCACACATTAAATCCATAAAAATTCACACATATGAACACAGTATTTCATGGGAAAGCTTAAAGCTGAAAACCCCCAACTATCTGTATATTATACATGTCATGGAGATCATGTAACAATCATAGTACAAAGCTCTTTGCAAGATCTCATGCACTACCTCCCTTGCTACACACTATCAAGCTAGATCTAGCAAAACTCATGCTCCAACCTTTAGCCACTTGATAGCCAACCTGAATTGCGTGTTTCAATGCTATGGGATGGCCTCTTTATATAGATAAACCACCTGGATTGAACTTCACAATCCTCATTGATTACTCCACCTATCTGTGTGTTGCAAATAGCAACAGTATAGTCACAACCGATAGTTAACCTACTCTTTCACCTATTTCTGCACTAGTCTCCACTGAAACTGTCCATGCACTGAAGTTAACTGATGTATTCTTTAGTTGATTTATGAGTTTATAATTAGTGAATTAATTAATAATAATTCACACCACTCTCACTAACTGTATCTATTAGTTAACTTGGATACAAAAAGCTCAACTATGTTTAGATTAGTTAAACTGAATACAACTCCACTAACTTCCTCAATCAACTCCACCAAACTCTGTCACATGAGTTCTAACTGAAGTCTTCTTGCAATAGCTTCACTTAAACCCTAGAAAAAGCGTATTTCCTTCTGTCAGCTGCATGTGCCACATCCAGGCATCAAACTGAAGTGCTTCAAGAGAATAAGATAATGTTTATAGTCCAAATATTATTAAGAGCTAATAATATTCGACTTCCATATTTTTAGGAGAGGCAGTCTAAAAATAGCCTTTGACCTCTTTGACCTAAAAAATAGAGTCCCATATATTTTTACCAACATGACACATACTCCAAGAATCTCATACATGCAATCCCTGAACCATGCTCCATATGTCTAAAAATAGATATAGTCTAAAAATAGATTTTTCCGACAAAAAATCACGTGTGGTCCCCACCTAGTTTAGGTGATCACTTTCCAACTAGGATCAGGAAAGATGTTTCAGGAGGCCTCCTTCACTAAATATTGTTGCCATCTGATCCTCCAACTGATAGCTTTACTCACCCTTTCATCTACCTCTTCCACTGGTCTCCACTGAACTGATCATGCACTGTAGTGAACTGAAGTGTTCTTGAGTTGACTAATGAGTTAATATTTAGTGAATTAAATAATATTTAATTCACTCCACTCATATCTAGTTGATTATTAACTAATCCCAACTAGTTCAACTAAAACAAAATTAACACACCCACTATCTCGTCCGTTAACCTCCAAACTTCGCCACTGAAGTCTAACCGAAGCCAACCACAGTAAGATGCCATCAAACACCAGGAACCACGTGATTCCTCAGAATGGCTTGCATGAGCCACCTCCATGACTCAAACCGAAGTGCTCCAACCACAATTAATTGTCACATGCGGAAAGAATAGAAGCAATCTCACATCAAATCATCACACACATTAACACAGTATGTATGGGGAAAGCTTATAGCTGAAAACCCCGCAGCTATAGTATATTACAAATGGAGAGAACATGCAGCAAATACATAGTACAAACTCCTCACAAGTACTCAGTACTATCTCCCAAAGCTACACAAAAACTAGCTTGGTTTTGAACAAGTCACAAGTTCAAAACACACCCACTACTTCTCTGCCTCTATTGCGCAATCAAGGCTGGTCTAAATAGAGATCCAGGTTCGAATCTCACTGGCTTCAACTGCGCAATTGTCATTGGTAATTTCCTCCAAGTGTTATGCAAATCCCATGCAAAACTGATCCTCCAACTGATAGCTATACTCACCCTTTCATCTACCTCTTTCACTGGTCTCCACTGAACTGTCCATGCACTGAGTTAAACCGATGTGTTCTTTAGTTGAATAATGAGTTAATAATTAGTGAATTAAATAATATTTAATTCACACAACTCATCTCTAGTGTATTAGCCAGTTAAACTAAATACAACTAGTTCAACTAGTTAACCAGAACACCACCTCCATTAACTCCTCAATCAACTCCACCACAACTCTGCCACATGAGTCTAACTGAAGTCTAACATGCAATAGCTCACTTAACTCATAGAAAATTCGAATTTCCTTATGTCAGCTGCATGCCCCACCTCTGGGGGTCAAACTGAAGTGCTCCAAGAGAGTAAACTGTTGTTTATAGTCTAAATATTATTAAGGGTAAATAATATTTGACTTCCATATTTTTAGGAGACACAGTCTAAAAATATCCTGGGTCCTAAAAATAAGGGTCTCATCTATTTTTACCAACATGACACATACTCCAAGAATCTCATACATGCAATCCATGAACCATGCTCCATATGTCTAAAAATAGATATAGTCTAAAAATAGATTTTTCCGACAAAAAATCACGTGTGTGGTCCCCACCTAGTTTAGGTGATCACTTTCCAACTAGGATCAGGAAAGATGTTTCAGGAGGCCTACTTCACTGTTTCTTGTTGCCATTTTCAACATATCACACTGATCCAGACAAAATCGATGAACACTTACCCACTTTCCTACCTATGCTCATCATGCCTTGATTTCTCAATTCTAAGAACAATTCATCCCTATTAATTATGAAATTCAACCTTCCAAAATTGCACAATACATCATGGGCAATCCTATGGTTGTCTAATAGCACATCAGCAATTTACTATTAATACAACTGATAGATAACATCCCTTTAACCTCTATCTCAACTGGGTCTTCATCAGAACTGACATGCATGTAACTATTAATAGTAAATCATCACTCACTTTTCAAATCACTTCATGTGAATTAAATCTGATTTAATTCACTTGACCTCTAACTAGTACAACAATCAATTACAACTAGTTAGATTGACTTTAACTCACTTAATTGAGTTAATTGATTTTTCATGCATTAAACTAATACACTAACTACAACTTGAACTCTAAAACAAATAGAATCACTCTACATGCCTCAAAAATCACCCTCAACTCAAATTTCATAAGCTAACTGAGCTTGTCACAATCATTTAACTATTACAAGTAATTGTGAGATAATATTACAATTTATTGTCCAACTTAATTAAGGGAAACTTAAATTAGACACACATTTATTGTTGACTTTTCAATGCTCCCTCTCAACAACAAATGGATTATCAGCTACCCTAATCCTTCCTCTATGGTATTCGAATTCTCTCATAGCAAGCACCTTCATTAGAATATTTGCATCCTGATCCTCCGTGGGAATGTACTGAAGTAACATAATGCATCTCTGAACAAAATCTCTGACATGGTGGTACCAAATGTCAATATGTATCACATATGTATCACCGTAGGATCCATCTAATGAAAAAAAAAACCAACAATTATATTCCTCATCCAGATGGCCTCACATGTCGCCTGACTAGCTGCCATGTACTCTGCCTCGACTAAACTGAGTGAAATTGATATTTGCTTCCTGTTGTACCAAGAAATTGTTGTTGATCCTATTATGAAGATCCCTCCTGATGTGCTCTTCATGTCTGACGGAATGCTTGCACAATATGCATCGGTGAAGCCTTGAAGCTTCACTCCCTCTGTCCGTCTGTACCATAATCCATACTCTGTAGTGCCCCTGAGATATCTCAAGACATGCTTCCCCGCCTTCCAAAAGAGCTTGGTCTGCTTAACCATAAATTGACTAAGCTGGTTAACTGCATAGCATATGTCTGGTCGTGTGTTCACCAAGTACATGAGTGAACCCACACACTGCTTGTAAACAGTAGCATCCACTACCTCACTTGAAGTAGCATCCTCCTTCCTCTAGTTTCCTACAAGGGGAGTATCCATGGGTTTACACCTCTCCATGTGGAACTTCCTCATAATTTCTTTGGCATACTTGCCTTGAGAAACAAATAGCTCCCCATGCCGTTGTCATATCTCCAAACCAAGGAAATAATGAAGGAGTCCCATGTCCTTCATCTCAAACTCTCTTGCAAGATCTTCTTTTCAAGAAGTTATAAGTTGTCCATCACCTGTCGGGTTAAAATCATCAACATAAAGTACGATAATCAAAATATTACCATCAACCACAATCTGGTATAGGTTCACATCCACTTAACACTTTGTGAAGCCCAACCCGGTGAAATAGCTGTATATCCTGGTGTACCAAGCACGAGGTGCTTACTTAAGCCCATACAGTGCTCTCTTGAGTCTACACACATGTGACTCCCTGTCAAAGGTCTCAAAACCTTCTGGCTGCTCAATGTACACTTCTTTCTCAATAACTCCATTAATAAATGTAGTCTTCACATCCATCTGATTTATCTGCCAACCCATCTGCGCTGAGAGTGCAAGGATAGATCTGATCGATGAGTACCATGCAACTTTTGCAAAAGTCTCCTCATAGTCAATCCCCTCAACCTGTGAGAATCCCTGGGCTACAAATCTAACCTTGTACTTCTCCACACTTCCATTTGATACCTGCGTCACCTTATAGATACATCTAGATCCAACTACTGAATTCCCGAATGGTGTTGGGACAACTTCCCATGCACTGTTCCTGACGATGGAGTCATACTCCTCAACCATAGCATCAACCCAAGTTGGTTTTCGCACTACTTCCTCAAAATAGGATGGTTCTGTCATAATACACTTTCTCATAAGAGCCATGTATCCAGTATACATCTTTGGTGAATGTCTTTGTCTACGCTGTGATGTAGGTGCTCCTACATGTTCTGCCACATCAAGTCTCAATCTATCAGCCTCTATCGTGCGCCTCCTACCATGTCAAGTGGATGACTTTGCATGAGTGGTTTTTGCCATTCCATGATCCTCCTCATGTGGCTACTCCACATCTTGAGGTTCATCCTTTGGAACCAAGAGTTCCTCATCTACATGCAAATCAAGCTCCCTCTCAAGGGAAAATCACATGGATTTCTCCTCATCAAACTCTACATCCCGTCTGACAACTGTCATTCTATTGTTCGGAAAATACACCCGAAAGTTGTGAGGAGTATTAGTGTACCCCAAAAATATCCCAATCTCTGATGTTGGTTCTAGATTCTTTCTGGAATCTTTGGTCGCATGGCAATAGACAGATGAGACAAAAATTTTAAAATATGAAACATCAGGTTTCTTACCAGAAAAATCCTCCTCTGGTGTACCCATGCCAAGTATCTAATGAGGACTACGGTTCTGCACAAATGTTGATGTGTTGCATGCCTCTGCTCATAGATGCATCGATAGGCCCTGATCATGTAACATAGCTCATGCCTCACCCACAATTTTTCAGTTATTTCTTTCTGCAACCCCATTCTGTTGTGGGTTATGAAGCGCAATAAACTCTCTCTAAATTCCTTCTTTTCTATGGAAGTTATTGAATTCATTGTAGATGTACTCACCACCATTGTAGATCCTTAGAGTATTCACCTGCTTCCCTGTATATTTCTCAACCAGTGCTTTGAACTCGCAAATTTTTGAGAACGTCTAATCTTTCTTCTACATGAATTAGATCCAACACTTTCTAGAAAAATCATAAAAAAAAATCACATAATAAATGTGCTTTGTTGTAGAATCTGTAGAGAATGGTCCACACACATATGAGTGAACTCTGTCAAGGATTTTCGCTGCTTAGTACTCCTTCTTGTGAAAAGTGGCTTTTGTATACTTCCCCATGGTACATCACTTGCATGTCTTTATCTGTGTAAGAGTACCCTTTGGAAGCCCCGTAGAAATATGTTGCATGACCTTCAAAGCACTATGGCGTAGATGGCCCAATATCATGTGCCATAACTCACCCTCATCCCGGCTCACCACTCCGTTTTCTTTACTCATCAATGTTGTGCAACCATTTACATCAATTTTGTCAAACTTCTTCACATGAACCCCAATATTCTTAGCCTTTTATGTGGTTTTGCGATGAAGGAATGCTTTCCCTTCATTTAAAACCACATCATATCCTCTATCCTCCAGCATAACAACTAAAACTAAATTCTTTTTCAAGCCTGGTACATGCATGACATATTTTAATAAGAAAGTTTTATCTGACTGTCTTTGGAAAGTAACTGTACTAATACAGGTAGCGTTATACCTCCTGTCATCACCCATCTTAATGTCCAACTAAAGATCCTTCTCCTCCAAGCTACTAAAGAGTTCTTTGTCTCCGATCATGTGGAAAGATGCACCACTATCCAAGTACCACATTGATGCCATTGCACTAGACACCATGCATGTGATGAGTGAGAACTCCAACTCGAACTGTGAAGCCAAAGCATCACCCACTGCAGATCCTGAAGCCTTCTTGGTGTTCTTCTTCTTCTCTATACAATTAGTGGCATAATTTCCATGCTCATGACAGTGAAAAAATTTCACTCTGGACATGTCACGCTTCTTTCCTTCTTTATCGGTCTCATATTTGGAATAGTATTTCTTTACCTTCCCCTTCTTTGCCTTACTAGCCAAGGATAAATTTTCCTCATCGTCTGTCTTGGATGAGGATCCATCCCTGGTATTCCGCATGAATTCTTCATGTACCAAATCCGACTAAAATTGCTCCCAATCTGGTAGCATCTCCCTCCCATTGAGAGAGTCCTGATAACTATTCCAGCTCTTGGGAAGGCCTAGAAGTGTTAGGCTCACCAATTCATCATCCGCTATAGTAATCCCATCACTTCCAAGCTCATCTCGACATTGGATGAACTTGGTCAAGTATTTCGGAATACTGTCGGCTTACTCCACTTTGATTGTTTTCATCCACGTGCATCATAAGTTCAAATAATATATGTGTTTTGGTTACATCCTTAGACACCATGCCTCTCAAAAAATATGCATAAATAAAACCTATATGTCTAATCAACATGGTGCTCATGATAGCATGTCACTGCACGCACGAACTACCTCAGTAATCGGCGGATGCGGTTAGACACCCCTGTAGTGTGCCTGTGATATGCGCGAGGAACATCCTCGAATCTCATGTAATCTGGGATCCCACTTGTGAGTCCCTCGAAGTTGCACACGATCTCTCCTTCCTCGCTTCCCTCACCTTGAGGGGCCGCCTCGAAATTGCATGGGACCCTCCGAGCTATGGGGGACATCCCTGCAGGTCTCTCTGGGCTAACATCTGCAATGCATGGATAAATATCAAAACATATATAAACAAAAAAACCATAATACTCATCAAAATCAAAAAATGAATTTTTACCCAAAGCTTCATCCAAGTCATCTCCTACCGGGAGTGGAAGGTCCGAATCGCCCATGAAATTGGTGTTGGTGTACGGCTAGTCCTCTATCACGATGAGCTGTTCGTAGAGCCAGTCGAAGAATTTCGGCTTCCATGACATATGTTGACCACCTCCTGATCAAGGCATCAACTCTGCCCAACGGACCATATGTGGCTCTCATGCTGGTGGTGTAGGTACTATCACCTCTTGGCATTGGAATATCGACAACCATTCCAATATGAACGGTATTAAGATGGACCCGTGTCCAAATTTTTTTAGCTTGCCATTCTTGCACTTTGTTAATTGACACTTCAAGTTGATTGTTACGGCTTCCGTCCAGTTGTAAATGTTTGGGGTCATGAAATCCATGGCAAGTTGAAGTTGTGTCTTTGTAGCTTCGTGAGGAGTCTGAGATCCATTGACTCGAGTTATAGTGTGTAGCACTACCCCTATTGCTAAGTCAAGTATTGATTGAATGTCCACTTTTCCGCTCTTTGATCCTTTCTTTGCACCTGGGCAGACTCTGTCTATTATCATTCCCATGCTCTCACCAAGGGGTCGGGTACCTATCAGGATCGGTTTCGCTCCCCTTCGTGATAATTCAATGATGAAATAAATGTTAGAGACTTCTATCTCCAACTCTTGATCGTGAATCATGAATATTTCCTTATCGGTGTCCCACACACTGATCAGATATTGCAATAGTTCCAGTTGAGTTGGTAGACACGGTGATAGGAAGAATTTCAAGAGCCCACAATCTCTCAGGGCAATGCATGAATCATTTCCCATGGCTTTTTCATCTTCCTCCCCATGCTCTCATTCTTTCCTCTCGATGACCATTTTGGTTGTTGATTTCCCTGCAAAACCATAATTGAGGCTCCCATTAGCCACAATTTTGACATTTGAATCATTTAAATTGAGCATTTTAGGAGAAATTTTATTTAATTTTTGGCCACGGTGATCGGCACTGCTGTTTTTAAAACAAAAATGCTGATTGGCGCAACTTCATGCCTGGAACCCACGCTGACCGTCGCGACCAATCCATGACAAACTTCCCCTCAAATGCCTCAAAAACTAAAATGTAGGAAATGAAACATGGCTTAAAATGCAGGAAAAGATGAGAACTCTTACCTAGAGAAAATGGATTCGCAAATGACCTCCTGGATCGCCTGTTGTCAACTCCACAAGTTCACAGTAAAAAATGGTAAATTGCTCACAAGAAGGTGAAAAGGTGAAAAGTAATTTTTTTTACTATTTCCATCCTTTTATAACCTTTTCGAAACCCTAATTAGGTTTTTAAGCTTGTTTTTTTATTATTTTATTCTTTTATCTTGAAAAATGGGTTTTATGTTTGTTTCTTGTGTGGAAAAAGGTCCTAAACATGATGATGATGAAGCGACAAGTTGTATTTTATTACTTTTTCGGACTCAGTAAAAACATGAAAAATTCACCTCTTGGAGTCCACTTTTAGCTCTTTTCTCACTCTCGAAAATTGAAAAGATTGTCGAGACTCTTGTTGTTTTGAACTCGTTAAAGGCTGAAAAACGTCATATTCCCAGTATACGTTTACCCCTTTTTCGAACTAGGACAGATTATTTACGAAAAAGGAATACCTTATTCGAACATGGCTAAGAGGTTATCCCAAATATTGTTTTCTACCTTTTTCAGATCTGCGAGACTACCTACGAAAAGGAACCTACTAGAGTTTTCTTTTGCACTTATTTTCAAACTCTCTAAACATGAAAAGAGGTCGAGTTCTTCCTTTGTCAGACTCGTTGAAACCTAGTGACATCAGAAATTGTCACCATGACGTTACCGAGTTCCTCCTTCCTAGTGCTCGTAAAATGCACTAGCATGGATTTGTTCGAAGGAAAAACTTATATGAAAATCATATGCTATCCCCTTCAAGCTTGTTTCCAAAAATAATTGGGGTACTCGCCAGAATTGGTGGGGGAAAATGGAACCATTTCTCAGTCATGTCGGTAGTATGTCACTCTTGAACTTGACACTTGTTTGCAGTTCGTGTCGGGTTGGGGACATCCCACATTCGTCATTTTTCCTCCATGGGTTTGGGTTATATTTTTTGACCTCTCATCTTCTCTTTGCCACGTCATCATGACCTCAGATCCCTTGATGTCAAATACTCCCCAATTCCGGATTCGTGTCGCCAATATGTTCAAGAGAAGTTTCCTTCTGCAGTTTTCACCCCTGATCCTTTGTACAAGTCCTGATTCACTAACATCTTATTCCTTTGTCTCATGTCGATGATGTGGGAAACATTATGGCCCTCCTTCAACCGGTCATTTCTTTTCGACTTCGACTCATTATCCAGGAAGTCAATCTAGAGACTCCCTTTTGGTACCTTAGAGCTTGCATGCCTTCATGGAAATTTCTTCGCATTCGACGACAAGTTCTCATCATTGACCTTCGATCATTTTATTTCATGGATGTTAGACTCCAAATCATTGATCACATACCGTGAATTGTACTAGTGGTACCTTGAGAACCATTGTCATTATTTGTGGTTTCTCTCACGTCTATTAATAGCTTTCATCCATTAGGGGAATTTCAAGGTCTAAAATGAGCCTCCTAAGGAAAATGTACAATCAGAATTCACTTTATGAGAACCAATCACATTTTAGGGGATGACATCATCTCTAATGGTTGAGGTGGCATTGCTTGAGTTAAAGGTACTTACTTGTCATATTCTCAATGGTGGATAAAATCTCATGGTTAACCATGGTAGTGCTCTAAGTACTTTTAAAGTCAAAGTAAATTACTCATAATAAATTTCATTTCACACTTTTTGAAAAAAAATATATTATTGTCATTTCATATTTCTTGAAAGAAACAATGCATATCCCTATACATTTATTATATTATATCATATTATATATTTTTATATAGTATATTAATTACATGTTATTATACAATTTAAATAATATAAATTTTAATTAATAGCATATAATATAATTAAGAATTTATAAATTTATATTTATATTTATATTTTAAGTTATTTAAGTACAAAGGACAAATGCATTAGTTGTTCAATGATAATGACTTTTTATAGAAAAGATCATTCTTATTTATAGTCACATCAATACAATTTTTTTATTAATTTTATTTTGGTACAACCTTTGAATTGAATTTAACTATGGTTACATTGACTATGGTACAAAAAGTGAATTGAAAATTCATAAATATTATTTTATTGGCTTAACTATTATTTTATTATTTCTTTAGGAGGCCCGTTTTAGACCTCAAAATTCCCCTAATGATTGGCTAGTAATCAGGTGATTTTATTGCATGTTCGACTTCAGGTCATTCATTCGCATGCTTGAATTTGTACTTGTTTGGGTAGAGATGGAGTGCAAGACCCTAGGTTTTGTCTGATAAAATCCATGCTGCCGGACGATTTCATTTATCATGACTATATGCATGACTCTCTTGATTGGATGGTTGTGACCATACATGAGTCTATTTGACAATACTTCTCACTAGATGGCTACATCCATACCTCAAATCTTGTTATATGTACTCTATTATGGATGGTTGCACCCATACCACATATTCATGTATCAAAGATATCAGTTATACTTGTTCTTGCAGGTCTTCTGACAACAGTGTTTTGGTTTGGGCATGTTCTCATAAAGAATTTCACCCATCCTTCTCTCTCGCACTTCATGCTTTAGGGGGCATCTGTTGCACAGTATTTTTTCATTGTCCCTGCAATCCCCATCCCGAATATTGGAGGACCATTTCAGTGACCCTTGTGTACTGTCATACATTGCCATAAATGTCATTGCATCCCTTGCCATGTTAAGATCATAATCTCTGTTGATCATTCCTTAAGAAGACCTTCAAAAGCATATGATTTTGGGTCGACGTGGGTAGGCAGTTATGACCTCGCGCCCATGGAGAAATTAGAAATGAGCACCGCGCCCTTTGGCGCTCTATCTCATAACAGCACCTGCGTTTAGCTGCTTTTGGAAAGTTTTTTTAAATATAAACGAAGCTTCCATGCTTAACAACTTCATGAGAAGAGTCATCATGGTTTGTTCGACTGAATCACGTCAAGTTCCTCCCTTTGGCTTGTTGGTTCCTACAATTGTGCAACTCCCCAAAGGGATAGACCTCTCCTCCACTTTATGTGGGATCCCAAACCACCTCCTCCTCTCCTATAAATTCTTCCTCACATTAATTCAGCTAGATGAACAATCATTAGTATAGATGGTGTGTTGAATAAGCAGAAAATAATCCATTGTTGAGAGATATTTTAAGCCCATTGCCTCATTGAGTCGAATGTTGAACGAATGGTTGAGACACACCCGACTGAACCCGTCGAAGGAGATCTGCAATGTCAAGGCATAAGGTTGTAAACTTAATTTTCATTTATCAATAATACATGACTAGTTTCTAGTTCCAACTTTGTTTCCATTTATATGCAAAGTGTTTAGTCTCCTTGACTAGCTGAATAGATGTAGATTAATGTATATGCTTGTATGCTGCCATTGTTTGTTTGATCTTTGTGCAGACACATGAATATCGTCACCAACACGGAGCGCAAGGCGTGAAGACAAAGATCAAAGGATCGCTGTCGCGTGCCACGACAAAATCATTGGACCGAGGTAGGATATATGTTCTAGTCCATTTTCATTTATATGATAGGAATTTAGGAGTCCAACGTGTTCCCTTATTGCTAGACCCACCCTAGGGCTAGAGGGATCGCCTATGTCCGTATAGGGGATTTGCCTGCTCAACATTTAGTTTATTACAATTGTGATTTTATTATTTGTATATAGATCAATTTGTCAAAAGAAGCTCTAAAATCACGTAATATGAAAATATTGGTATTCGTGGGGGAGGCAGGAGCAGGAGGGGAAATATTTACCTCCAACGGAAAAATTGTGTTGCAATTTTCTTGGGGTCTCAACCATGTGTCCAACAATCAATCTGAGCTCCTTGCTCTATGGAAAGGTTTGGGAACAACTCTAGCAAATTAAATTTCCAATTTATTGGTTTTCAATGACTCAATTATTATTATCCGACAAGTGATCAAAGCCACGAAGGAGTCATGCTTAGATATCCCTCATATTCTTCAAAGGATTATCTTAATTGCCTCTCAATTTGAACGGTTGGATTTTTTCCATGTTTACAAACATTTAAATTTATTGGAAAACGTTTTGGCAAAAAAAGGATCTGCTTTGGGTCAAGGCAGAATAGTGATGGACCATGGTTTCGTTAATTTTTCCCCCATTCCTTAGTGATGCTAAGAGTTCCTAGATGTTCTAGTTTTAAATTGAATTATGATATAATTGGAAATTTGTTTCAATTTGGGGAAGGGACATTTGCCTCCCGCTCAACCTAGTCTGTGCGTCATGTTATAAGAATTAAAGGCATGGGGATCTGAATGCCTTTTATTTTCTGGCATCAGATCTTCATGGTTTCCTCCAAGTGTCCCATGCATTTCATCATGTGTCACATAATCCAAATTCACCATAGCTCAATGTAGAAATTATACATGTAATATTCTAGAGCAAGATATTGAATCCTTCTACAATTAATTTTCGGAAATTAAACATCATCGCACAATCACACCAAGTAAGAGAAATAATCAAATCCACAACACATGAAATTTTCTGGGTAAAGCAATCTGCTCAAAACCTCTCTATCTGTATTGTATAAAACCAAGGAATCATGAAACAATTACAATGCACTCTTCTCACAAGAGTCTGCTGCACTCTACCAACTGTATCACACTGATCCAGACAAAATCGACCAACACTTACCCAATTTCCTACCTATGCTCAGCGTGCCTTGACTGCTCAATTCTAAGAACAATTTATCCCTATTAATTAGGAAATTCAACCTTCCAAAACTGCACAATACATCATGGGCAATCCTATGGTTGTCTAATAGCGCATCGGCAATTTACTAATAATACAACTGATAGATAACATCCATTTAACCTTTGTCTCAACTAGGTCTTCATCAGAACTGACATGCATGAAACTATTAATAGTAAATCATCACTCACTTTTTAGATCACTTCATGTGAATTAAATCTGATTTAATTCATTTGACCTCTCACTAGTACAACAATCAGTTACAACTAGTTAGATTGACTTTAACTCACTTAATTGAGTTAATTAATTTTTCATGCATTAAACTAATACACTAACTACAACTTGAACTCTAAAACAAATAGAATCACTCTACATGCCTCACCAACCACCCTCAACTCAAATTTCATGAGCTAACTGAGTCTGTCACACTCATTTAACTATTACAAGTAATTGTGAGATAAGATTACAATTTATTGTCCAATTTAATTAAGGGAAAATTAAATTAGACACACATTTCTTGTTGAATTTTCAACGCTCCCTCTCAACAAGAAATGGATTATTAGCTACCCTGATCCTGCCTCTGTGGTATTCTAATTTTCTCATAGCAAGCACCTTCATTAGAATATCTGCATCCTCATCCTCCGTGGGAATGTACTGAAGTAACATAATGCATCTCTGAATAAAATCTCTGAGATGGTGGTACCAGATGTCAATATGTATCACATATGTATCACCGTAGGATCCATCTGATGACAAAACAAACCAACAAGTATATTCCTCATTCAGATGGCCTCACATGTCGCCTAACTGCCTGCCATGTGCTCTGCCTCGGCTGAACTAAGTGAAATTGATATCTGCTTCCTGTTGTACCAGGAAATTGTTGTCAATCCTATGCTGAAGATCCCTCTTGATGTGCTCTTCATGTCTGATGGAATGCTTTCCCAATCTGCATCAATGAAGCCTTGAAGCTTCACTCCCTCTATCTGTCTGTACCATAATCCATACTCTGTAGTGCCCTTGAGATATCTCAAGACATGCTTCTCCGCCTTCCATAAGAGCCTGGTCTTCTTAACCATAACTTGACTAAGCTGGTTAACTGCATAGCATATGTTTGGTTGTGTGTTCACCAAGTACATGAGTGAACCCACATGCTGCCTATAAACAGTAGTATCCACTACCTCACCTAAAGTGTTAGGATATTCCGACACATAGGAAATAGTTAAGAATAACTTAGTCTAGTGTAGAGTTAGGTAAAGTGTGTTTCTTTACCATGTACATTTGTAATTTATAATCCGACAGTCACGATTTGTAGTGATCCGACAGTTATCTCTCACCTCGGTATTAACAACACTTGATCTGTAGCTTAACACCCGATTGGTCCATGATCTCTATTTAAAGAGCATGGAAGGTCATTTGTCCGGTAACCATTTATGAGAGAAACATATGTAACTTTTCTTTTTATATTAATAAATTTCCTGAAGTGGCCGCGTCGGCTCAGGCCATGGAATGTTTCCCTCTTTGAGGGTTTTAACCACGTGATTATACTGGTGTATTGATTTGTGATCTGTTTGTGAGCAGTGACCTTTGGTTCTTGATCTACGTAACTTACCCTGTAAATTCCTACATGGTATTGGAGCTATCTTGAGGGCCGCGTCCATTGTTGATCAAAATCCGAAGCCGGTTTGACTGCATGCGAATGTAGTTTTGTAGATCTACTATTTCTAAACATTTTTGGGCTTGGAGAACTGCTCTGTTGTGTCTGGAGCATCTGTTACAGTGAGGAACGCCTTTCTTTTCATGCGAAAAGGTTTCTGGTTGCCCAAGTTATGACAGTTTAGATGTGGAGGTATAAAGCATATGTTTTGCAGTTATATTTGTTAATAGTTCTACTTATTTCGATTCCCTCTTTTTATTTTAGATTTTTAGGTTTTATCTATTTGCTGGATCTAAACCCTCTTCTCTATGTATTCCCTTTGTTGTGTGCTGCATGTGATCTCGGCAAATCAGAAACATGAAGAAGGGATTTTTTCACTATGTATGCTCTTTCCCCGGTCTTTGTGCGATCTCGGGAAATTAGAAATAGTGAAAAAATTGTTAGTTGCTGGTAAGGCTAATTGAAAATCTAACATTTTGTCATAAGGCTTTGCATTTCATTTTTTTTGGCTCAGTTTTTGTGTTTTTTTGTGCAGGGAAAGGCACGCACACCGAAGATTAAAAATAAATAAAAAACCCCTTCCTCCTTTGAAACAATAATGTAATCCTTTTAATATCTCACTTGGTGAGGAGTTAGTTTATGAGAATAGAGGTCTTGGGTTCAAATCTCTTTCTCAAGCTTCTTTTTGTAAAAAAAATTTGTTAAAAGGGGCGAAATTTTTTTATTTTTAAAAGCCGCACTTCATCCCGTTCCCGTAACTATTCGGCATCTTCAACTCGTTTTTTCAAAAAGGCATACCTTCTTCATTCGGAAGCCGTTTTTTTTTAAATGGCCTAATTTTTCAAGATCTTTCCATTGGAGCAGTTATTTTTAGCTTTTCTCAGCTTCAGTTTTTTTTAAAATGGAAAGTGCATGCTCGATTATTCTTAACAGCACCAATTATTTCCAATGGCTACCTCACATGGTAGATATACTTAGAAGTAAAGGGCTTTGTAGAATAGCCACAGGACAAGAAACTAAACCTTCTGATGATGATAAAGTTGCTAAATGTTCAAACAAAAAATATCAATCACGAGGGTTGATAGGAATGTCCATTGCTCAAGATCTTCGATTTCATATCCTTGACATTAACACCCCTAATGAAGCGCTGGAAAATCTAAAAATTGTTTTTGGCATTCAAAATCAAATCAGGGCCCACCAGCTTGAAAATGAGTTGCTTACTTTGGACCCGAATAATTTCTCCTCCATTGAAGATTTTTTTTCCAAATTCAAGACCATTCGAATTCTTTTAGAAGGTTGCAAGATCAAAAAGGAAGATGGTAGCCTCATTTATTGCATTCTTGCTAAGTTTGGCCCTACATACTCTGTATTTGTTTCTACCTTCCATTCCACTAGAGAAGCCATCATTTCTTTAGGAACCACCTACAAGAATCCCTCTTTTGATTCCTTTTTTGATTCTTTGATAAGAGAACAAGAAAAACTCTTACACCTTGGTCTTATCACTTCTGGAAACGCTTCTAAGAAAGCCTTAGCAACCCAACAGCAATCATATCAAAAGAATCCCAAGAAGCAGTATCCTAAAAAGTATGGTCCAAAACCAAACAAGGGTCCTAAGCAATTTCAGCCACAAACTAAAAAAGCAACTCACGAAAATGATAAGGAATATAAAAACAAAGGAAAGATGTCTATCAAAGAAGACAGATAGACATTGCAACTTTTCGCACTACTTCCTCAAAATAGGTTGGTTCTGTCACAATACACTTTCTCATAAGAGCCATGTATCCAGTATACATGTTTGGTGAATGTCTTTGTCTGCGCTGTGATGTAGGTGCTCCTACATGTTCTACCACATCAAGTCTCAATCTATCAGCCTCGGTCGTGCGCCTCCTACCATGTCAAGTGGTTGACTCTGCATGAGTGGTTTTTGCCACTCCATGATCCTCCTCATGTGGCTGCTCCACATATTGAGGTTCATCCTTTGGAACCAAGAGTTCCTCATCTGCATGCAAATCAAGCTCCCTCTCAAGGGAAAATTGCATGCCTTTCTCCTCATCAAATTTTACATCCCGTCTGACAACTGTCATCCTGTTGTTCGGAAAATACACCCGATAGTTGTGAGGAGTATCAGTGTACCCCACAAATATCCCAATATCTGATGTTGGTTCTAGATTCTTTCTGGAATCTTTGGTTGCATGGCAATAGACAGATGAGCCAAAACTTCTAAAATATGAAACATCATGTTTCTTACCAGAAAAATTCTCCTCTAGTGTACCCATGCCAAGTATCTGATGAGGACTACAGTTCTACACAAATGTTGATGTGTTGCATGCCTCTAGTCACAGATGCAATGGTAGGCCCTGGTCATGTAACATAGCTCGTGCCTCACTCACAATTGTTCAGTTCTTTCTTTCTGCAACCCCATTATGTTGTGGGTTATGAAGCGCAATCAAATCTCTCTGAATTCCTTATTTGCTATAGAAGTTATTGAATTCATTGGAGATGTACTCACCACCATTATCGCTCCTTAGAGCCTTCACTTGCTTCCATGTATATTTCTCAACCAGTGCTTTGAACTCACAAATTTTTGAAAACGTCAGATCCTTCTTCTACATGAAGTAGATCCAACACTTTCTAGAAAAATCATAAAAAAAAATCACATAATACATGTGCTTTGTTGTAGAATTTGTAGAGAATGGTCCACACACATATGAGTGAACTCTCTCAAGAATTTCCGCTGCTCGATTCTCCTTCTCGTGAAAAGTGGATTTTGTATACTTCCCCATGGTACATCCCTTGCATGTGTTTATCTGTGCAAGGTTACCCTTTGGAAGCCTCGTAGAAATATGTTGCATGACCTTCAAAGCACTGTGGTGTAGATGGCCCAATATCTTGTGCCATAACTCACCCTCATCCCGGATCACCACTCTATTTTCTTTACTCATCAATGTTGTGCAACCATTTACATCAAGTTTTTCAAAGTTCTTCACATGAACCCCAATCTTCTTAACCTGTTATGTGGCTTTGTGACAAAGGAATGCTTTCACTTCATTGAAAACCACATCATATCCTCTATCCTCTAGCATAACAACTAAAACTAAATTATTTTTCAAGCCTGGTACATGCATGACATATTTTAATAATAAAGGTTTATCTGACTATATCTGGAAAGTAACTGTGCCAATCCGAGTAGCGTTATACCTCCTGTCATCACCCATCTCGATGTGCAATTGAAGATCCTTCTCCTCTAAGCTACTAAAGAGTTATTTTTCTCCCATCATGTGGAAAGATGCACCATTATCAAAGTACCACATTGATGCCATCGCACTAGACCCATGCATGTGATGAGTGAGAAGTCCAACTCGAACTGTGAAGCCAAAGAATCACCCACTTCAGATCCTGAAGCCTTCTTGTTGTTCTTCTTCTTCTCTGTACAATTAGTGGCATAATGTCCATGCTCGTGATAGTGAAAACATTTCACTCTGGACATGTCACGCTTCTTTCCTTCTTGATTGGTCTCAGATTTGGAATAGTATTTCTTTCCCTTCCCCTTCTTTGCCTTACTAGCCAAGGCGAAATTTTCCTCATCGTCTGTCTTGGATGAGGATCCATCCCTGGTATTCTGCAGGAATTATTCTTGTACCAAATCTGACCAAAGTTGCTCCCAATCTGGTAGCTTCTCCCTCCCATTGAGAGAGTCCTGATAACTATGGCAGCTCTTGGGAAGGCCTAGAAGTGATAGGCTCACCAAGTCATCATCCGCTACAGTAATCCCAACACTTCCAAGCTCATCTCGACATTGGATGAACTTGGTTAAGTATTTCGAGATAGTGTCGTCTTTCTCCATTTTGCTTTTCCTGAGCTTGTCCTTCAGTGCAAATTTTATGTGGTCACTACTGTTCTGAAACAAATCTGTCCAGGCCTTCCACATTTCATATGGAGTCGCCTTTCCATGGAGACTAGAGACAATGTAATCTCGAACTCCCTCTAATAATATCCTCCTCGCCTTTGCAACCTTATTTTTCTAAGCATCAAGAAGAGCGGTGTCTGCTACTGTGGGACTTGGAATATCAATGTCGATGAATTATTTCAACCCATTTTCCTCCTGAACTACCTCCATTCCGTCTTTCCTTGCAATATTCAGACACATCTCCATTCCTCCTGAAAAATAAATTAGACACACATTTCTTGTTGACTTTTCAACACTCAAGGTGGTATATGCATTTAAGTCGCCTTTGGTGGGAATGACTGGAGATCACTTCATCTATGGAGCTTCATTCTTCGTGCAGTAGGCTGGATATAATTTCTCCACCCTGCAATTTCAATCAACAATCTGTTCACTCTCCTTTTGAGGATTTTGGTCTAGATATGGAAATTTTGCTCCAGAATGATTTGTGGCAGGGTCTGAGTTTTGATTATTTAATGATGCATTTGGATCTCTTGAAATTCCATGGGACGTTTTTCCTTGTTGGTTTTGAAGTGTGGGTTAAGCTTGTTGGTACTTTAGCTAGACAGGTGTAGCGACTCTCCCATGTAATGGTGAAACTTCCATCAATTTCGAAGAGTCTAAATGTCGGTTCATTGCTTAACAGGTTTCTGGATTTAGTTGAGGCATTGCGGGTTAGCATGTAACAATAGGAAGACATGGTAGATAGGCAAAGACAATCAGATTAGCTCCTCTTGGGAGCCAAATTTATCCAAATTTTTAGTAGTTTAGAGCTCTCTCTGAATGGTTTGCACAAGGAATTCAATTCTCTCAAATCTTGGATCATTGCTCTAGAGGAATCTATGGTTGCTGGCACTCAGTTCAACTTGGGAGGTATTGGTTCCAGTGTTTCTTCTGAAAATAAAAAACCTCGTCATCTGTGGAGGGATGGAATTCCTGGTCATGGTTGTTGTTGATGGGAGGGCTCAATGTCGGGTCTGTTGGTTTTTGTTAAAAATATATGAAGTTTTATGTTGCTCTGTGCATATCTTCTCATACTTGGGACTTTTTTTCGAATTAGCAATAGATATGCCTTGAGCATAGGAAATAAATGAAGCTCTAGAGCTAACATCAATTTTGCACGGATAGATATATATTGGAATTTATGTGGTACTATTGAGGAAAACAAATGCAAGGTGTGGCACAAGAGGTTGGATAGAAAGTTTATAAAATTGGCTTGAATGCTTCCAAACCCATTAAAATGATGCCATCTGATATATATATATATATATATATATATATATATATATATATATATATATATATATATATATATGAATTTATGTGGTACTATTGAGGAAAACAAATGCAAAGTGTGGCGTAAGAGGTTGGATAGAAAGTTTATAAAATTAGCTTGACTGCTTCCAAACCCATTGAAATGATGCCATATGATTGGTGCCAATTGTTTGACAAACAAATATTTCAGAGCTAGATTAAAATTTAAGCATATGTGATTCTGAAATGAAGGACAACTATTCATTGATGGGTCACCTAGGTACTTTAGACTTTGAAGATCATTTTGGATGTGTACATGAGGTTAAAATTCATGTGGATCTCCACTTGAAAGTATTAATAGTCCTTGATGAGTCTTGTTGCAGGGACACATGGAGGATGGAGTTCTTTTCCGCCAACAACACTCGATGGGAATTTTAGTTTTAGCTCCTTAAATCTTCAGTACCAAAAAAATCATCATATTTGAGCAATGGTTCTAGTAATATATGAATGGGTCACTTTGATAGAAGTCCCATTTGTAGCTTGAACGATTTGAGGTTTCAATCATAGTGTTGGACCATAGTATAGCTTCATGAAATATATTAACCATGCTAAGTATCACAACATTACTAATAAAAGGATCAAACTACCGTGTGAACATTTTTTTTTCAAAATCTAGTTAGGTAAGATTGTGAATTATGAATTTTAATTGTTTAAAATGTGTTTTTAAATACATATATGGTGAATTGCGATTTTTAATTGTTTTAAATGTGTTTTTAAACACATAAATGGATTCGTCGGGGAAGTAGGAGTAGGAGAGGTTATATTTCGCCCCAACAAAGAAAAAGAAATTCAATATGCTTGGGGATTTGGATTTCACTAAATAACTAGGCTAAGTTTTTAGCTTTATGGCAAGGATTAGACTTAGCATGGAAAATGCGATGTTTACTAGTCTTTAGAGACTCAATAATAATAGTATAGAAAGTGTGCAAGCTCAAAAAAAACCCGAGTAAAACCAAGCTTCCATTCGACATAGAATAAGTTTCCAAATCAAAAAAATTGAATGTGTTGATTTCTTTCATATCAAAAGACATTTGAACTCGATGGCAGATCCTCTTGCAAATAGAGGGGTCTCTTTAGAACAAGGATTGATCATATTGGGCGATGGAAATCCAACTCTTAAAACATTACCATGAAATACAAATCCATATCTCAGAATTGGAGGGTATCAAATGGAATTAAAGTTCGTTCAAAAGGTTTGAATGTTTAGGGTTATGTTGTCCCATCTCATTATGGATATTTGTTACCCTTCTTTCATTTCTCCTATTTTGGTGACTCCTGACAAGTGTAGAGGATCGAGACTGTGTATACATATGGCTTTTCCATGTCTTACAAGACTCATCAGCGAACAGGTGGTAGAACACTCTCCCCGTTAATAAATTAGGAAGGACACACAAAGTTGGCATCTCAGTTAGAAATATTTCAATTCCTACTTGTCCATGGTTGTAATTCCCTATTTGAGGAGTTTGTTCCTACATAATAGGAAGTAACTAGAACTATATTCTTTCCTAGTTTAGTGTGTGGTTGAGAGAATCTCTCAACCACATTACTGTACGTCCAAGATAGATTTCCTATCTTGAGACTATTTCCTGTATAAATATGTGTGTAACATCTTTGATTGATATATAGAATTTGAATAGAGTTTGCAGTGTGATATTTTATCTTGGTATCAAAGCCTAGGCCTCAACCCCTCGTGGGCTGAGGGAAATAGAAAATAAGAGAGTTTTGTATTTTAGTTTAGTTTTTGGGTTGTCCATCTAAGAAAGAGTGTTGCCTACGTGAGGAGCGCTATGTGAGGAGTGACTGAAGGTTTCGTGAGCAAGATTTTATGGAAAATTCCCGTAAGCAGTGATATCAATCTCTGCATACATATTTTGTTGGCTGCCCTCTGCGTGAAGCGTGAACAATAGAATAAAGTTATGCTTTCTTGAGCGATTTCTTTCAGCGCGACCCATCAGCACGAGAAGGTGGAGATCAAACTCTGTAGTTTGATCGTGGATCTGTTGTTCTTTGCTGTCGCAGGGACAAATGTGTTGAAGGTCGAAGGAACGCTGTGGTTGCCGATGTTGTGAAGGAATTCGGATTCACACAGCGGAGAAGTGATCTGCGGATCGGTTGCACATACAGCAGTCATATCCCCGTAGAAGTGGCACATAATTTTTTTTTTTTCATGATGCGAGCCAGATCCTTGTTGAAAATAATTTGCATTTGAATTCCTTCACATTTTGTTTTCTATCGGTTGAAGCGATTTTTTCAGCGGTTACTTGTGGGTTTGGAGTGCCTTTGAATTATGCAGAAATGACACTTGCATGGCGTTAGATGGTGCAACGAGGATCTGGATCTGGGCCATTTAGCTGAAGATTGTGGCAGAATCTATTGGCCTTTGTGGATTATGGGGGCAATATGATTTTGGCCTTTCATAGTGTATTTACCTGTGGAAATATACTATTCCATACCGCGTACTGATCGAAACTGATCACAGGTTGAAGGCTTGGTGAACGCATGGGAAAAGTGCCCAGGTGAGATCTCCACAAATCGCCCATACCTCAGAATCGGTGCCTCTGCCATTAAAATACATCAAAAGCAGATCGGTGGGCATGGGGGCTGGTGTGGGCATGGAGAGCATAGCAGCGACCTTTGGGGTGTCCGTGCCTGTTCTCTACTTTCTGATATTTTATATGAGGCCGTTGATTTAGACGAAGATGTGCCAAATTCCACGATCACCACTGGCGGGGTCTCGTTTAACGTCACAGCCTCGCATGTTTTCTCTTGTGAAGCTTGGATCCAGGCTTCTCGCTTGGATCGGTGTGTCTCATCGATCGGTGTGTCTGAGATCCTACATGGAGGATCGAACTCATTTTTGAAGCAGCAAATCGAGCCATAAGGTGTTTTTTCTTATTGCGTGGAGCCAAGAGCGTGGATCTACCCGTAGAGTGAAGTCGTGTGACCCGTGAGCACATGGGTGATTGAGCTAGATACGATCTCGTCTGCTTAGTGGATCATTCTGCGACTGAGTGCTTGGAAAAGAACTGATGGATTCTTGCCTACGGTGTTTGCCACAGTGTTGAAGGATCCTGCAAGTCAAGAGTTGCTTGCAGCAGTGGAGCAAGAGAGGAGCTTTAGATTAAACCGGTCTCCGAACACTCCGATGTTTGCTCGAACTTCTGTTGAATCCACTCGACTTCCAGATTGATGGAAGCCGGAAGTCATTCGACGGTGGAGATGATACTTCTGTAGGGATGATCAAATCAAATGATGTTCTGCGCAAGAAAACAACATTGAAGGGTGAAAGGAAGGTTTCAGTCCTCATCGGCATCGTATTATTTTTTTTTGTGTTACATGTGGTTGGAGTTTATTGGTGGTATGTCTGCTTTTTTATGTGCTGGCTTTTGCGACTAGCTCCAGAATTGAAGAAAGACTCTACGTCTTTATAATGGTGGCAATTGCAAAAAGAGTTGTGCTGAGGTGAGGTGTAAGCATCTCATATTGAAGAGAAAGACAGCTGGAGTGAATTTTCATATTGAAGTTTTATTTTGGTGAATTTGATGGCAATGCTGCCATTTCGAAGAAGGAAGAATGGTTGCTGTTATGGGAAATAGATATTCTTGGGCAGAGATAGAGAAATTAAAATCTGAAGAGTTTATGCTACTATCCAAATTTTTAATTCTCTGATGATGTTTTTAAATTTGTTATTGATTAACTGTCATGACGATGAAACTAGTTGTAATTTAAGGACATTGGTGTGACCAACTATTGTCACAATTCTGAGTGTGTGTTGGAACTAGTCATTCCAACACTAAACAAATTTGCAGGATATGATGAAGACATGACAGTGAAAACGACATCAAAGGATTGGAGCTACATCAGAGATTGGAGGATGATCGAGTTCGTGTGATGGAAACAAATACGCATGTTCAATTGAAAGGAGATTATATTGACAGTGGATCTTCGTTGTTGCAGACTTTTAGCGAGCATAAGGAGGCATGCTTAAAGCAGTTACCTTGCCTTGATACTATGAGCAGGGGAAGTGGCATTATGTTTTGATGCTGGGGGAATTGGATACTGAAACGCGACAGAGGATTGGACCGTGGAGTCCTGGATTATTGTTCTTGAAGGGAAAATTGTGTTCTCTTCGTGTGCATGTGAGTGCCTATGTCTAGATCATCAGTGTTTGAATGCACTGCATTGAGTCCAGTTGAAAAGTCGTCAATCCGGTTTCCTTATAAGTGGACCCCTCACAGGTATCGTTGGAGAAAAATGGTTACTGGTATGCTTGGGAAATAATCATTTTTGGGCAGAGAGGGAAATTAATGTGAAGATTTTTTTATTTAGTTTCTTGGAATCATGTTTAAAGATTATTGAGCCTTATTGAGCCTAGCTAACTCAATGTAGGTAAAGTTATTTTGTTAGAATTTGCAACTCTAACGAATGACAGGTTAAGCATGGAGTTCCAAGAAGTTATTTGACAAAGACAAGGATGCCCAGGATGTAGGAAAATATGAGGTAATGAAGCAACAACAACGTATATGGTGGACAACAAAGTAGATGTTTGTTTGAGTTAGTGTGGTTTGTGGAATAGACTCCCTAGCATGTTATAAGCAAGTCTAGATGGTTGTTGTAATGGTCATTATATGTACCCAGAAACTCCAAAATGTTAAAGTATGGAATGTAAGCCTTGTAAAGGAATTTGAAAGTTCGTGGTGATCTTAAAACCACTTTGTAATGGTTTATGGTCAGCCTAAAACCATCTTTTGTCACTGTAAAGTGATGGTTTGTGGTGAGCCAGAAACCACATATATCGCCTTTGTGGCTGGTTGGTGGTGAGCTAGAAACCACATATATTTCCTTTGTGGCTACGTGTACACGGGAGCTTTGTGCTCATAGGAGCAGGTGGACTGCAGTAACACCTGGCTCACGGTCTCAGATATTGGTGTGTCTGAGCACAAGAGGGTCAGCGCAATTTTCTATCTAACAGTTGCATCGAAAGGCGCAATCAACGCAACTGTTAGCGATTGTTATTTGGACATGAATATTTGGCTTAGAAAGGCGTTGATCTCTCTTTTTTTTGGAGGTTCTGCACATGCAATTCGCCTGATGGTGGTGGATTTGTAGGTACATATATGCAGTGATAATGGTCGACAAAATCATGTATGCGAAGGACATCCTACAGGACTAGCGGTTGCAACGATTGGTACCCATGCATTCTGGTGGATGGTTGCTCTTTTATATGGACGTCGACATATTCTTCGTTATGTTTGACCACAACCAGACTTTGTGAATTAACATCATGACAAGTAGTCATTAAGGGGGGGAGTTAGAAATATTTAATTCCTACTTGTCTATGGTTGTAATTCCCTATTTGAGGAGTTTGTTCCTACATAATAGGAAGTAACTAGAACTATATTATTTCCTAGTTTAGTGTGTGGTTGAGAGAATCTCTCAACCACATTACTGTACGTCCAAGATAGATTTCCTATCTTGAGACTATTTCCTGTATAAATATGTGTGTAACATCTTTGATTGATATATAGAATTTGAATAGAGTTTGCAGTGTGATATTTTATCTATCTCCACATTCGACATGCAACAAACATGCTTGCATTATCTGGTTTTAATGGAGAAAGTTTCAACTTGCAGAGAAAAACTTGAGGTGATGGATCTATGCGTCTGGCAAAATATTGGGAATCAATGTTGCATTAAAGGCTGTGAGGATCAGGGATATGGGGCAGGCTAGTTCTAGTGGTTATAAGAAGAGAAGGGGTAGTGTTTCCATGACAGGGGTGCAATTCTGGATTTTAATTTCTCTTTGAAGAAAAAAAGGCTCGCGGTTAGAAATTTCCAATGGAGCACTATCCCATTGATGAGAATGAGGATGTCTCTCACCAATTGTCCCATTTGACTGTATCCATGGAGTTTACGATGAATTTGATTCCCAGACCAGGGGAAATGATCCTGACGGAGTGACGAGCCCACTTTGCTTTGTTGAATAAGAAGCTCAGTGTGATGGAGACCTAGCTGGAAAGGTTGCAAGTCGAAACTAAAATCTTGAATTTTCAAATGAGCAATTTGGGCACCTTGGCAGAACCAGGGACAATTTGGGTACATGATGATGAGTATGAAGAAATTGCGGCGCAATAGGATGTGACTCTAGACCCGCAAGTGGTGACAACAGATGACGTAAACGAAGGCTTGGTTTTTTCACTATAACTCATGGAAATGTTGTTAATTTTGTTTCTCGAGTGAGCACTGTAGGTTAGCTTTTATATTGTTTTAACTATGGTTTGCAAATATGTCGTAATTTTAGGTGTTTTTTTTGGAGGTTGTATAAGAAAAACCAGCTTACAACAGTTGCATGTAGATATGGAGATATTAAATTCAATCTTTTTGGAATTTTCTGAATCTATAGGAAGAAATTTGGTTTGACATGTAAAAGTTCTGGCCATCACACCAAAGTTGAATTAACAGAAAATACATAACTTTTTTCTTTAAAAATATATATATAAATAGATTCACAACCCTGAAAACCACTCCTAACATTACACCATGCCTAACATTTTTGTATTGCCCAAAGTGTTGGGAAAAATACTGAGAGGGGGGGGTGAATTAGTATTTAGAGCTGACTGAAAACTTTTTACTTTTTCTTTGAGCAGATTTCCATACGCGGTTTTTATGAACTGAACTAGCGTATGCACGCGGAAATATAGAAGGGGAATGTAGTGATACCGTCTTATCTTTCGTATTTAGAGAATCTGGCCTTTGTTGGGAACAACATTTACCGCTCATAAATAAGGCTAGATAATCGTGTTGGTGACAAAGAAGAAGAAAACGAACAAAGATAAAGCATCACAACATATGAACACCAAGACGAAGGTGGAAACTCAAATCGGAGAAAAACCACCGCCGTTGTCGTCTCTCGTTTTCCCTCAATCTTTATTAGAAAACCTTTTTACAACATTGCACCGATGCAAACTTTGCGGGCCATTACGTGATTCACCGTTACATAACAACCTTCTCTCTTTTTCCAAAACACAATCGGAAGGAGCCTCAAATCCCCCGATTCGTTGACCACCTCTCTTTGAAGCGAGCTTCAACTCTCCTCGATTTCGAACACCGCCTACCAGTCGAAAGCTTCTACTACCATACTGAAGGCTTCAACCTTCAGACCCACTACAGACCATGTTTCATCAATTTTCAAACTAGATCAAACAACTTCAACAAAACCCTTCACTTAACATCAACAAACATATTTTGCCCAATAATTCAAACAGAACAGTGAGACCACTATAACCAGAATATCAGAAATAACCCATACTTCAGAATAGATATGCAGATACAAACTCAACCTTGAACATTCATTAATTCAAATAGCATACACTACTTTTATTCATTGAAGCCGCGTGTATACGCGCTTTCTTGCTCACCAACCTGCGTATGCCAATGTGCATATTGTTTTTCACAACATGAAATGCATATGCCACTTCTATTCACCGGGTTTTCCGCGTGCGTACACACGCTTTTCGTATCAACTCTCGCGTATACTTCTTGAGAATATTGTTTTTCGGCATCGCATCAATCTCGCATTCAGACCGAGTTGCAATGTACACCTTCTCAAAGCACACAATAACCTTTAGACAACAACTACGTAACCATGTTTTATTCACCATCGATTAGATTTGATCATCATCAAATCAAAGATACCCTATATTCAATTAACCCGTAACTTCAAGTAGACTTTATTGACTACAGCAGAGAGAAAATGGTAAAATCACAAAAGTAACATATGTGTAAATAAGCCGAACCCAATTCCACACGCGTTTAATGAAGCGAACCCGCGTATATACGCACTTCTTACTTTTATGGATAAACTAGCGTATAGATATGTAAAAGATAAATTTCGTTAACAGCATTGTGACCCTATAAACTTACCCGCGCATTTCTTCAATTTCTTCATCGTACTTGCGCTTTGTGTCTTCATCACTTCTTTTGTGATCATCCTAGAGATTCATCATTTCTAGATCTAGAGATCTTGAACCTTCATCATATCCATAGGTGCATCATAGATTCAGATCTATCAATTAAGAACAGAGTTCAACCATGCAGATATTCCTTAGAGGAATTCATTCATCAACAACCCTTACACATGCACACCTTGCACTATGATCCTCTTCTCCTTATATATTTTTAGCCTTTACCAATACCATGAGCCAAAACCACACAAATTCCGATGGTATTCTTGGACGGAATCAAATAAACCATACAGCGCTCAATATTGTGTGCCAAAACCATGGTAATGCCCCTTGGTATTATAATTTTGGAGCGCAAAATGGAATACGCGACTTGTGACGTACCTATCCGCGTGCATACGCGACTTGGCCTTTAAAAACTCGCGTATACATTGTGACATATTATATTTATCATTTCTCTGGCATTTACTGGAATTCTTTTCTCTGGCACATCTGAACTGAACTGTAGATACATCATTCTTACATCTGTATTACATAGGTTGCTATCCAAAGACAACTCAGCAAGTCAATTTCCATCAAGGACAACTTCATCAAGTAGGTTTCCATCAAGGACAACTCATTGCATCATATTTCCAACAATCTCTCCCTTTGGACTTGATGGCAACCATGACCAGAAATACATTCAGCAACAACATTCTCCCCCTTTGACATCAAGGGCAAAGGGTAGATCAAGATCATTTGTACCGACAATACCATGCTCCCCCTGAGATCATGCAGCATCTTCAAACATAATTTTTCAATGAAGTACATGACTCTATGACCTTTCCTATCACCAAGGACTCATACTTACATCAATGATCCAACCAAGTGGATTTACATATGTGACTCAAGTACTTACATGACTGAATATTACAATTTTACATCAAAGGTCTCAACATGACCTTTTTCATCAAATTACAGAAATGACTTATACGATCAAGATCAAATATTCTCAAGCATGAGATCAGACTACAACAAATAAATAGAATGCCAACAATGCATCATTTTCACATGACCAATGCTCCCCCTTAGCCTGTGCATCCTGAACAGCAAATCATCAAGGCATCTTCATCAGAAGCATTAGAGAATGAAACAGAAGTATGAGAGCTGGAACATCACCAGAGATACCCAACAGCACCACAGCTGCGCTGAAGAATTCTGACCCAAAAAAAAAAAATTCAGCAAACACCCATACGCAGTTTTCTGTGTATAAACTCACGTATATATGTGATTGTCCTTTAGGAAATCTGCGTATCCAATTTAATCTTCTGAATTTAAGCAGATCTAATCTTCTGAGAGGTAGAGACAACTCCCAGCTTTTGTCTGAGATATTCGAACGCTTCCCTGGGTAAAGGTTTGGTAAATATATCAGCAACTTGTTCTTTGGAGGGAACATACTCCAACTTCACCTTTTGTTCAAGCACTTGTTCACGTAAGAAGTGATACTTGATGGGAATTTGCTTGGTCTTGGAATGCATAACAGGATTCTTTGAGATACTGATGGCACTTGTATTATCACACATAATGGAGATAGGAGGTGAACATTTGATTTGAATGTCTTGTAAGGTTTGCATCATCCAAAGAAGTTGAGTGCAACATGATGCAGCAGCCACATATTCTGCTTATGTTGTAGATAAGGCAATAGAGCTTTGCTTCTTGTTGAACCAAGATACTAACCAAGGCCCCATATAGAATGCACCACCACTAGTGCTTTTCCGATCATCAACATTTCCAGCCCAATCTGCATCAGTGTAAGCATGAAGAGTAAGATCAGCATTCTTTGGATACCATAGTCCAAAGTCTTGAGTTCCTTGTATATATTTGAATATTCTTTTGACAGCTTGAAGGTGAGACTCTTTTGGATTAGCTTGGAATCGTCCAACAATCCCAACTGCATGCATAATGTCTGGTCTAGTCCCAGTGAGATAAAGTAGACTTCCTATCATAGATCTGTATTCCGGTTGATTCACCGTGGGAGAATCATCATGTGATCTGAGATTACATCCAGTTATCATTGGTGTACTTACAGGTTTGCATTCTTCCATGCCATACTTCTTCAGAATTTGCTTAAGATATTTTGCTTGTGATAAGAATATGCCATTTGTTGCTTGTTGCACTTGCAAGCCAAGAAAGAATGTTAGTTCCCCAAGTAAAGACATTTCAAATTCTTGCTGCATAACAGAAGCAAATTTCTGACTCATAGATTCTTCATTACTTCCAAAGATGATATCATCAACATATACAATCACAATCAATAATTTATCATTTTCAATTTTTGTGTATAAGTTGTTGTCAGCAGACCCCTTTGAAAATCCTTGTTGATGAAGATATTTGTCAAGACGATAATACCATGCCCTTGGAGCTTGTTTGAGACCATATAGAGCCTTTTAAGTCTACAAACAAGTTTTTCATCATTTCCCAAAATGAATCCTTCTGGTTGTTCTATATAAACTTCTTCTTCTAGATCACCATTGAGAAAAGCAGATTTAACATCCATTTGATAAACTTTGATTTGTTGGAAGCTTGAAAAAGCAAGAAACATTCTTATGGCTTCAAGTCTAGCTACAGGATCAAAAGTTTCTTCAAAGTATATACCTTCTTGTTGAGCATACCCCTTGCAAACAAGTCTAGCTTTATTTCTTATAACATCCCCATTCTCATTTAACTTGTTTTTGAATATCCATTTAGTTCCAATGACATTTTTGTCATGAGGTCTTGGTACTAATTCCCAAGTGTGATTCTTTTCAATTTAAACAAGCTCTTCATTCATGGCTTGAATCCAACATTCATATTTGCTAGCTTGATTGACATTATGTGGTACAATAGTGGATAGAAATGCCAGATAGCTAGAAGATCCCACAAGAGTCCTTCTTGTTTGTACACCCGATTCCTTTTCTCCCAAAATTTGAGATTCTGGGTGATTCTTTTGAACATATCTGGATGGAGCTTTTTCAGATAAATCATCTCCGGGTTCTTCATTGGGTTCACTGTCTATATCATTTCTATTTGATGTAGAAGGATATGTGTCATCTTCGTCTTCATCTGTTGTTTGTTTTTTTTCTTTTGAAGCTGCAGGAGACTAATCAATAACAACATCAATACATTCAACAATCTTCCGAATTATTTTATTGTAACATTTATATGCTCTACTCCTAGAGGAGTAACCAAGAAGTATTCCTTCATCTGCTCTGGGTTCAAACTTGCCAAGTTTTTCATCATTATTTTTTATAAAGCATTTTCTTCCAAACACTCTAAAATGCTTCATAGTGGGAGGATTACCATACCAGAGTTCATATGGAGTTTTATCACTATTTACACGAACATGTGCCTTGTTAAGAATATTTACCATTGTACATGCTGCTTCTCCCCAAAATGTGTCAGGTGTTTCGGAATCATCAAGCATAGCTCTAGCCATTTGTTGAACTGTTCTATTCATTCTTTCTACTGCGCCATTTTGTTGTGGAGTGTCAGCTACAGAAAACTGTCTTTTTATGCCATGTTGTTCACAAAATTCAAAGAATTCATCTGATGTATATTCTCCTCCTCGATCAAATCTAAGAGATTTGATTTTTAGATCTAATTCATTTTCAACCAGTGCTTTGAAGATCTGAAATTTCTCAAATGCTTCATCTTTATGTTTAATCAACCCAATCCAACACATTCTAGAGAAATCATCAATAAATAAGATATAGTATTGTTCACCACGTGGTGAATTTTTCCTCACAGGTCCACATATGTTAGTATGAATGAGTTCAAGAGGCTTACTTGATGATCCTTCCTTGGCATAAAATTGCACTTTGGTTTGCTTACCGAATTGGCAAGATTTTCATATGATACTTTCAGGTAGAGTAATATTGGGAAGATCACGAACAGCTTTAAGTCTGCTTGATTTGTTGATTTGAGAGAAGCTCAGATGCCCCAACCTTCTATGCCATAGCCAGTTTTCTGAAGATTTACTCAAGTAACATTGTTCTTTGCAGTTCTTCAATACATACAAGTTGCTTGGAGTTCTTTTTCCTTTTACAATTGTTTTACCTGTATCAAGAGCACGTACCACACATTCTTTTGAACTAAAGACAACTTCAGTTCCTTGATCACACATTTGACTTACACTTAACAAGTTATGCCTTAATCCATCCACATACATGACATTATTAGCTTTCACCTTTTCTTTTAGAAAAACAGACCATTTTCCCTTAATGACAGCGGGAGTATCATTTCCAAATGTAACATTCTTTTCCTTTTCTAGAGCACTATATGTAAGAAGTTTGTTTTTGTCACCTGTCATATGTTTTGAGCATCCACTATCAATGTACCATTGATTTTCTTCACCTTCTGCAAATAAAGCTATGCCACAATTTTCAACTTGTAATTCCTTCTTTTTCACACTTTCGAGCTTGAAGAAAACTGCTCTTTTGGTTGGACTTTGCTCCTGCATTCAGATTCTTCATGGCCAAAGTTATTGCAATAAGCACATTCAACTTCATTTTGAAGAGGAGAAAAGTTGTTATAGGTATTCTTCTTTGTTCCAATATCAATCCTTTTCTTTCTTGCTTCTCTTGTCATGATGGTTTTATATGCAACACATTGAACAGCTTTATGACCAAAATTGTGACATGACAAAACATTGTCCATTGAAGAAGAAATTTTTGCGATCATGAAATCTTCTACTTGAATTTACCTGTTGATTGGTGTTTCTTTGAAAGGTATTCCTGTTAGTGTTCTTTGAATTGAGATGGTCATGCTTTACCTGTAAAGATTCTTTATTCCCTTGCTGAGTGGCAGAATGTTGTATACTAGCTGTAGCTGCTTTTAGATAATTTGGTGCTGAAGTCTGAGAAGATTCTCTGATATATCCAAGACCTGTCTTTATAAGAGGAGACCGTTGTACCTTGATAATCTCATCTAAGGTTTCAAATCCTTTAGCAAATCTAAGATTCAAAGTCTTCACTTTCTCATTTTCGTTTCTTAGACTTACTATTTCACATTCTAATTTCTCATTGTGTTTCTCCTTTTCTTCAAGCTGATTTTTCAGAGTTTCTATGGATATTTTACTTTCTTCTATGCATATTTTACTTTCTTCTAAGCATTTTTTGAGTTGATTGAATTCATCAAGAAAATAATTGTCCTCTAAAGCATCCATAAAAGTATCTTTTTCTTTTCTGGATTCTTTTTCAAATGCCATGAGAAGTCTAAGATCTTGTTCACATTCTTCCTCACTGTCAGATAACCCATCACTCTCTTCATGAGTATAGTAACTTTTTCTAGTGCTAAACCGATTCTTATTTCTTCTTGCTACTTCCTTCCCTTTTTCATGTGTTTCTTTATGAGGACACTTAGCAGCATAATGACCAACTCTTCCACAAGTAAAACATTTGAAAGGAAACTTACCTCTGAACCGTCCTGTGCCAAGTTGGAGTTTCTTTACAAAATTTACCTCATCTTCTTCTGAGATGTACCCTGATCCTTCTGTCTCTTGTACTTCTTTTCCTTTTGTAGAAGTTCGAAAGATGGCTTCTTTGACTTCAGATGGTCCTCTTCTTCTTATTTCACATGCAGTTAGTATGCCATGAAGTTGCACCACAGTAAGCTTTTGAAGATCCTGCTTTTCTTCAAGAGCAGAAACTTTTGACTCAAATTTTTCCGTTAGTGATCTTAAAACTTTCTCAACCAAAGTAGATTCGGTTATTGTTTCTCCCAGATTTCTCATACGATTTACAATATCATCAAGACGTAAAAAGAAATTGGCAATACTCTCCTCATTATGCATTTTTAGAATCTCATATTGAATTCTGAGAGTTTGTAGTTTAGCACTTTTTACCTTTGCATCACCTTCATAACTTAGAATGATTTTGTCCCATATTGCCTTTGTTGTATCCAGCTGCATGACTTTGACAAATTATGATTCAGTTAGACTTTCCAATAGAGCATTGACCGCATTTTCATTTGTTTCATAATTCTTTCTTTCCGTCGGATCTGTTAGTGTTGCGGCTGGATATTGATATCCTCCTTCAACAATAGCCCATACATCTGCTCCCAAAGACTGAAGATAGGATCTCATCCTTGTTTTCCAGAAGATTAAATTATTTCCGTTGTGTTGTACATATTCACCTCTGCCTGTGAATTTTGCCCCGCTGTCTCATTCAAATCCATTCTTAACCTCTGCCGTGGCCTAATATCTCATGACCCCGCTTGATATTACTATCTCCGCTCGAAAATCTGCTTTACAATAGTTCAAAACCCAAAATTAAATAATCGGGCCTAGTCCCTAAAGAGTTTGACGCCCTCCCGCTTCGGCTTCCATATGACCCGAGTCTGAAAACCATAATTCAAAGCAAGAAGGAGCCTATTGTCTTAACGATCGGGCGCAATGTTGGCCGTCTGATCTGGCCCAAATCAACGGCGCGGCAATCAACTTATATGGAGGGCCCGCGCACAACAAACCGACGGTATTTCATGGCCCACCGTTTTATTACCCTCCGATGCAAGTGTAGTCGTTGATCTTGTTCTGAGATCGAACGGCCCTGGGTCAATCGCAGTCCTGCCCCCAATCGCAATCGGAACTTCCAAAATGTGCCACCCCGGCCTCCCCGCTCCACCTTCCGATTGCGATTTCCGATTTGGGTCCCACCTCCTGCGATCGTGTCATCATAATTCACAAGTGTACGCCATGTTCCTCCTCCACCATTCATATATTTTGGTGACGTGTCATATTTTATGAACCTTTGCCCCGTTCGTTCATTATCGCTCCATTGTATTCTGCATTGTCACCCTCTATTTCTCCATTATTTTCATGTGTTTCCTGTCACCCTGCATCATCTCAACATTTCGCCTAGTCCGTATCACCGATTCCAAGGCCGCTGTCGTATCCACACTCCCTGTCACCGAATCAATTTCCTCTAATTTTTTGCGGGTTTTGCAGGTTTTAAAACGACTTAGTAGGCGCTTTAACTTGCCGCCTCCGTTGCAAAGATCAGGAGCATACAAAGGACATATTCTGCTGGCGAAATTAAAAAAAGGAGTCGAGGGTAGGTGGGAGAGGTGACCGCCATTAAAGAAGACATAGATATGGATTCTCGGAACCCTCCAGATAAATTCGCCCCACATTAACGATCCAGGATTCAAATCCAAAGCCAAGGGCCGAGAGTACAGTACAAAAATGCATATTATTTCAAATCTCTTACGGCAGCAGATTTTCCCTCAGCCGCAGGCAATATATTGTATATATTTTATTATTTCTATCTTGTATATAAGGAGATTTTATCTCCCAGCATTTATTTCATGGACAAGTTGTTTAGTACAGTCATTAACAGTTAGTCATTCATAGAGTGGGCGCGAATGTTTTCCGCCATTTTATTCAAATTGAGTCATTAATGGTGTTTCAGCTACCTCCTCCTCTAGAATTCTCCATCACTCCTATAAAGACCAAAAAAGAAGACATTGTAAAGGTTCCGGATTTCTGTCAGCGAACTGTGCAGCGAGAAGACTTCTGTATACATTTTGTAACATTTCTGTATGAAGTTTCAGAGCCCGTAGGGTCTTAGTGAGGAGGGGTTATAACTGTATTGAGGATTCTGGTCTCTGGTGTCTCACAGTATGTAATTTCTCTTATGTGTTAATACAATATCTCCTTCATGCAAATTGTCTTCTTGTATCATGTTCTAGAATGCGAGTGGCTCACTAGTTTGCAGTAAGGATTCATCTTAAGTGGTGCCCTTTCTGGGATTAGTCAAGCGCTTTAAATAGGCCTAGTCATGGTATATTGTTCCACGTTCACTCTTTCCATACTTTCTACTATATTAGTTGCTTGAGGAGGGTGCTTTTAAAACGCCATTGTCATATAAGGATTCGTAGATTGGTGCGCCCTTATATGGTTCTGTTGTGTATCTGGGTATCAGTCTCATACCAACTAATATCTTCTTATGTTTCCTCACTGCACTCACTTCCTGATATCTGATTTCTGTGATATATTATTTGAATCGGCCCTCTTTACAGTAAGCGGTCTCTTAATTGTCTGATGCTTTCATGCTGAAATTTTACATGGTGTTCCTACATTATTCTTATCTTTGTGTCAGCTTCTGAGAGAGATTGGTCCCATTCAAAATTAATTTCCTTGTTTAGAACAAGAGATAGTAAGTGAGTTCTTGGACTGACAACCCAAACTAAATGGACTCCTTGCTATATTAAGATGTCCTAGGCACTGGTCTATGGCAACTCTAGGCTGTCTCTAGGGGGGTGACAAAATCATCCACAACACGTTGAAGAGCGGATTCATGATAGATGCTATTCCATCTTGTTTGATCTTCCTTCTAGCGACTAAGCTTTTTCAGAAGGACCTGCTCTGATACCAATTGTTGGGAAAAATACTGAGAGGGGGGGGTGAATCAGTATTTAGAGTTGACTGAAAACTTTTTACTTTTTCTTTGAGCAGATTTCCATACGCGGTTTTTATGAACTGAACTAGCGTACGCACGCGGAAATATAAAAGGAAACTAGCGTATATTGATTTATCTTTCAGATTTAGAGAATCAATCTTTTAAACAGATTTATCAGTTATGAATAAGGCTAGATAATCAGAAGTTATGAGCAGTAAACAATAGTATAAAGCATCACACATAAACACCAAGATTTAAGATGGAAACCCAAATCGAGAGAAAACAACCGCTGCTGTCATCTCTGTCTTCAATCTTTATTATATAGAAAACATTTTACAACATTGTACTGATGCAGACTTATACCAGTACGCAGGCTTCTACCTGCAGAAGGCTGCAACCTTCTCTCTTTTTCCAGCTACAACTGGAAGGGAGCTCCAACCCCCTGATCTCGTTTACCAGCCTCTCCTGGAAGGGAGCTTCAACCCCCTGATTTCAACACCAGCTTCTACTAGCTGAAAGCTTCTACTGCCATACTGAAGGCTTCAACCTTCAGACCCACTGCAGACCACGTCAATTTTCATACTGGATCAAACAGCTTCAACACAACCCTTCACTTAACATCAACAAACATATTTTGCCCAATACTTCAAACAGAATAGTGAGACCACTGTAACCAGAATATTAGAAATAACCCAGACTTCAGAATAGATATGCAGATACAAACTCAACCTTGAAAATTCATTAATTCAAATAGCATATGCTAATTTTATTCACTGAAGCCCCGTATATACGCGCTTTCCTGCTCACCAACCTGCGTATGCCTCTGTGCATATTGTTTTTCATAACATGAAATGCATACACCACTTCTATTCATCGAAGCTGTGTGTATATGCGCTTTTCTCAGTATCAACCTGCATATACTTATGAGAATACTGATTTTCAAAATGTGATCAATCTCAGATTCAGATCTGAGGCTTTCAGTCAGATACCTTCTCAGCAATGCAGAACCTTTAGACAGTCAGTCAGATTTAACCATGTTTTCTCACTCATTGATTAGATTTGTTCATTATCAAATCAACAACATACTCCATATTCAATCAACCCAGAGCTTCAAGTAGACTTCATTGACCGACAACAGAGAGAAAACATAAATCACAGAAGTAATATTTGTAAATAAGCTTCAGAAACCCTAACTTCCATACGCACTTTTCATGAAGCGAACCCGCGTATATACGTGATTTTACTGAGACAAACTAGCGTATAGATCTGCAAAAGATAAATTTTGCATAAAATACCAGATCTATAAACTTATCCAGATTTCTTCAATTTCTTCATCAGACTTGCGCCAGGTATTCACCATTTCTTTTGCGGATCATCCTAGAGATTCATCATTTCTAGATCTAAAGATCTTGAACCTTCATCATATCCATAGGTGCATCATAGATTCAGATCTATCAATTAAGAATAGAGTTCAACCATGCAGATATTCCTTAGAGGAATTTATTCATCAACAACCCTTACACATGCATGCCTTGCATTATGATCTTCTTCTCCTTATATAGTTTTAGCCTTTACCAATACCATGAGCCAAAACCACACAACTTCCGATGGTATTCTTGGACGGAATCAAATAAACCATACAACGCTCAATACTGTGTGCCAAAACCATGGTAATGCCCCTTGGTATTATAATTTTGGAGCGCAAAAGGGCATACGCGACTTGGGACGTACTTATCCGCGTGCATACGCGACTTGGCCTTTAAAAACTCGCGTATACATTGTGACATATTATATTTATCATTTCTCTGGCATTTACTGGAATTATTTTCTCTGTCACATCTGAACTGAACTGTAGATACATCATTCTTACATCTGTAATACATAGGTTGCTATCCAAAGACAACTCAGCAAGTCAGTTTCCATCAAGGACAACTTCATTAAGTAGGTTGCCATCAAGGACAACTCATTGCATCATATTGCCAACACAAAGTATTATAATGCAAATTCTCATGACGATTCCATTCTAACTATGATTTCCAAAGCCTTCCAAGGTATGTTGAAGAAAATGCCATCAAGGGAGTCAGATCATTTCCTGGTGTAATTATACAATTATGTATTGAGATGCCCTTGTTTTGATTGAGATCATTCCTGCCTTGGAAATGATTTTGTTCCTTTGACTTGGCATACCTTGACTTTGCATACCTTGTCAAGCATAAATGTTACACTCCTGTAAAACACTTCTACATTACCAAACCAAAAATGAAGTTGACCATTTAAAAAATATCACATTCTCTGTAAAACCGCTTAAAGGAATAAACATAGTGTCTTGGTAACTAACAATACTGCAAAGATAGATTGCTACAAAAACAGCTCCCACCTGTAGCACCACACTTGATACTTCTTATAAACCCTGCATTGTTCAAAAAAGTCAAATCACGTGCACTCAGCTGCAATGCCGGGATTCACTAGCCAATGATTATTAATTAGCCTTATCTTCATACATACATGTCATGAAACATGGTTGAAAAACCAATTAACTAGCTACAAAGAAAGAGTATTTTAAGATATTGAGTTAAACATTAAAAAACATGCGAAAGGTATAGGAAAATACCACAAGGTTGGAGAACTAAAAGTGGTAGAGCCATCCTTCACATTTCGTTGGAGACAACCACGGTGTTTCCCTTGCCATCGCCAACAAACATTATGTTGACTGCTACGTTTAAAATTTTTTGACTGATTTAGAAATCGTATAGTACAGTTTCTACATGTATTATGTATTTTTAATTTACATATACTAGTATTTTTGATACTTAAAATGGGAGGTGCCTCCTTGACAACGTCGGTTATGTTTGCATAGTTACCACTGCCATCCTTAGCCACAACAGCATCAGCTTTTAAGTCAGCAGGGGAACGTTGGAGGAGTAAACCATAACTCGTTTGGTAACTACATAGGGAATTCCTTCCCTGTCATATCGTTCCAATTACCCATAACACTGATCGAATTCTCATCCAGACATCCATCGAGGAGGGTTTTGTGAAACTGCAAAATTTATTATTGAGTTAGGGTTGAATCTCAATGGATTTTGAAGAACAATTTGTTCACTAGTAAGATGCTATTATTAAGATCCGTCGATTAGTGAGATATTATTACCAGATTATGTTTTTTTAATCAAAATTATGAGAAATTATGTTGAACTTAATATTTTTTAAATAATTTAATATTTTTTTTCAAAATGTTATACTCAATCCCTCTAATGAAATTTGAACTTAATCTTGTAATAACCAAACCCCACACAAACTAATCCATCTACACCTAGTAAATTTACAAACCATGACAACACCGAGGTTTCCAGAACTTTCCATCTACTCCTCATGAATTTACAAACCATGATAGATACCTCGAGGGTTTCCAACTTTGTTTCAGGAAGGTTTCCAGAACTTGATTGCTGCTAAACGAGGCAATGCGACTTATAATATCACCAGTGACAGAAAAATAATCAAAAAGTTATCCCACTGATCATCACTTCTTCGGCACTTAGTTCCAAACCCTAAGTCTAGCAGCGCCAGTTTGAAATTAATGCCTTTACCGGGTGCGAGGTCTGTTCACCAGGTAAAACATTATTTCTAGCAGCTCCAGACAATCCTGCTGGACCACTCGTTCGTCTCCCTAAAACAGGGGCTACCATTCAGAGAGTAGGACTGCAAAAGCTGATCCATGGTGGCTCGAATCGTAAGATGAACAAGATCCTTGGGTTCCACTGCTGATCAACGCCTGGATATGTGACCTATGCAGAGATGCACTTCAGGATGGAATGTTTGAGACATGTTCGGTATTACCTTGGAACACCAAAGGGGATCTCTCCAACCTCCCTTGAATAATTTAAAGGGATTTCAACCTGCTGTAGCATCAGCTGGACTCGATTCTCCCATGCTTATCGCCAGCAACAGTCGTAATTATTTTTCAATGAAAACATTTTTGGAGAATTATTCTGTTTCAAGAGAGGGGTATCAACTGATGAATGAAACTGAGCAAAAATCACAAGCTTTTTTTTTTTTTTTAAATTATGTTTGGGCAAATTTTAATGTTTTAAAATGTGTTTTTAAAAATATAAATGGATTCGCTAATCTTGAAAAGCATCAAAACAATTAATCATATATATTTTAGTTTCCTGTAAGAAAAAAACAATAATATTTTTATTTGAAGAAGAAAAAGGTGATATTATAAATGTAAGTGATTAGAAACACAAATCCAGAATCATATCATAAACCTAGAATAAAATCAATTTATAAGCTCTGGCTTTACAGAACATTACCAAAAAATGCTAAACACAAATGTATATTTTTTTTTGGGATCAGGGATTTTTCTATTAATTAATCTATAAACAAAATGCAGGTCACAAGATATAGATTTAGGCCTCAAAACCTACCCGTAGGATACCAGGCTAACAACCAGGTCTATTGGCCGTCTTAATTAGTTGTATTATCCAAAACATAAACACTATTGCTTACTATCTTCAAACATCTAAGCCAAAAAAATAAAGCATAACCCTGATTTTACTATCTTCAAAACATCTAAGCCAAAAATAAAGTGTATAACTAAATAATCAAGTTAGAGTCATAAACACTATAAACCAACTAATGTTCAAGCCATATATGTGACAATGTCTAAAATACCATATCATCGAAATAAGGTCTAGACAAACAATTACTAGGGCTAAAGATGAGATTCCCTCATCTTTAGTGAGTTGTGTCAAGAAGTTAAACACTCTTTGAATTTTTTGAAATCAATATGATAGTATAAAAATGAAAGAACACAAATATAACAAGTGAGAAATTATAAATAAACAGTTGTAAATTACATTTGAACATGAGATGAGAGGAAGTACACCTCTTTGGCCTCCTCTCCCAACAGAATAGTATTTTAGGTTTCATACTCTATATTCTTATTGCCATAAAACAACAATAAATTTGTAGACCTATACAAGGGTTTCTGTGTAAAACCAGAGATAAAAATAACCACACTGAACTCGTTTTCTTTTCTATTGGCTTTAATCACTTAACTAGGCCAAGTTAAGTGCCTATCTAGCTTTGCACCAAGCCAACAATCTTGTATTCCCAAAAGCATAAAATAAACTTCTCAATGCAAATTCTCCCAACCATTCCAACTAGGTAGCTGAATGAATGAGGTCGTCTAAAAATGATTGTGTTGTTAAAATTGTTCTAAAGCAATTTCCAAGGCCTTCCAAGATATATTGAATACCGCGCTAAGGGAGTGAGATCATTTGATGTTGTAAGTATATAATTATGTATTGATATACCCATGTTTTGATTGAATCATTCTTAATTTGGGCAATGATTGTGTTCCTTTGATTGGGAATAATTTTGTTGAGCATACATGTTACACTCCTATAAAGCTCACATTGCCAAAAATAAGTTTACTGTTACAAAGATGTCACAGTCTCTGTAAACCGTCTGATAAAATGAACATAAAAGGTGTTTTGATAATCAACAATATTGCATTGATAAATTACCGCAAAATCAACCTCCGCCTTAGAATCACAGGTTGAGACAGCTTGATACTTCTTGGCCTTTCATTGCTACTTGCAACAAATCCTACACCTGAAACAGTAGCAAAGCAAGGATCCACTAGTCAGTGATTAATAATTGGCCCATCCATACACGTCATGAAAGATAGCCGAAAAGCCAATTATCTAGCCACAAAGAAAGAGTGTTTTAAGATATTGGTTTAAATCATTTTAAAAAATGCAGAAAGATTTGGAAAAGTACCGAAGGTTACAGAACGAAAAATAGTAGAGCCATCCTTCACATTTTTGCTGAGACACCTGTTTTTCCTTTCGATTGCCAATGCCATCCTTGGCCACAACAGCATCAGGTTAAAGGTTTTAAGTCCGCAGGGGAAAGCTGTAGGAGTAAACGATCAGCTGATAACCACATAGGGAATTTTCCATGTTATATCGATCCAACAACCCATGATGCAGATACAATTCCTGATCAAGACCAGAGTTACTCTTTGCCAACATCCGTTGAGGGTTCTGTGGAACCGCAGACTCTATTCGTCTGTTCACCAGGTGGTAAAGCATTATTTCCAAGCTGGCGTTGCTGAACAAGATTTGGAACAGTACCTGGGAAATTGCTGATCACTTAGAGAACTTTTGGATTCTTTTGCATGTCATTGGTGATATTATGAGTCATGACTCCAATTGCCCCCTCTTGCAACAATCAATTTCTGGAAACCCCTGAGACATGTGTACTGGTTTGTAAGAGCTGCACTAGCCAAGTTTTGACATCGGCAATGAAGAGCAAGATTGATAACGGATGCTTACCGGACAAATTGGGCATCGCCTACATGTTGGGATAAGCGTGTATTTCAGATGACATATTGTATCGCGGAGCAGCTCCACACAAAACTTGCTACAAACACATTCGTCTCCCCAAACAGGGGCTGCAACATTTAGAGAGCTGAATTGCAAAAGCTAGATCCATTGTGGCTTGAATTAAAGATGAACAAGACCCTGATTACACCAGTTGATCAACACCTACATATGTGAACAGCACGGACATACAAAAAGAATCCAAAAAGGTTCTCCATCAGCAATTCCTCACACTGTTCCAAATCTTGTCTAGTAAACGCCGGCTTGGAAATAATGCTTACGGTGAACAGACGAATTAATCTGCACTTACAAACCCTAGTGAACTTTGGATTATTTTTGTACCAGTGGTGAAATTATTGGATTGTTTGAGAACTTTTTGGGATTCTTTAGGGTTTGAATCCAATGTTTGGATTCTTTTGTATGTCAGCTTGGAGAAATTGGATTCTTTTTTTGCCAACTCAGATGGAATGTTTGAGAGCAAGCGGTATGTATTACCTTGGAACAATTTAGCGGGGATTACCTCCCTTGGAACAATTTAAAGGGACTTCAAATCTCCTTTCCAGCATCAGGGCTGACCCGATTCTCTGCTTATCGCCAAGAATTACAATCCCGGTGACGGATACAGAAACAAAAAGAAAGGCAGATAAAATTACCACTTCAACGGCAACTATCACCACCGACTGCGTTCCTGGGAAGAAACCGATTCGCTTTCCGCTTCAGTTCATATTTCAGAAATAAGAAAACTCTCCAGGATTCAAACAACTCTCCTTGCCTGTGCGAACCAGAAATAGAATGCGTTAGAGAGCGGAACAATTCGAAACTTCAGGATCTAAAGATTTACAAACAAACTCTGCAATTCAATTCAGATCTCCATGATTCAAAGAACATCGTTGCTTAAAGTAAACAAACAAGAAACAGTCATGCGAACAAGAAAACAAGAAACAGAATGTGAGAGAGAGAGCAGCGAACAAAACAGAATGCAGCGGGGAAACAAAATTAATAAGCCGTAGCGGGATTAGCAAGTTTATTGAAGGATGGATCTATTCACAATGGAATTGTAAATCGTCAAGCTTGTTTAAGTATAAAGCTTTATGAATGTTAAGAGAATTTTTAATCACATTAATATATATATATATATATATATATATATATATATATATGGCTTTGGAAACCCTTTTTAGGTGGTTCATTTTTAGTACATGATGTTTTTAAAATTCAGTAAATAATTTTCATATTTGTTTTGAAATTATATTTTGATGATATATTTATTTATCAAAATTGTGCAAAATTGTTATGATAAAGTTTTAGTTAATTCCAAAATAATTTTCATAATTGGTTTTTAAATTATATTTTTATGATTTATTTTGTTTTACATTTATCGTAATATAATATTAAATGCTCAAGTGGAATAACTAGGATCTTAGTATAAGACGTGATATTGTTGATAATCATATATTTTCAACTCGAATGGTTTGAACCCCCGACATGCTCTTCAGGAATTATTATTGTGATGGGACTTGACTCTTATTCTTAGATTCTTCTCATTTGTATGAAATCTTTCTCATCACACCATTATCCCCGTTCCAATCTTGCACAGACATGCATGGCTACAATGGCTGCTTTTTCTAAAGTTTAGTGGTCTTCTTGGCTTTCAAATCCTTGAGCTTTTCCAACACTATCCTCTACTGTCAATACACCGATTACCTGTGTCATGCACGAGTTCATCCCACATAACCGAACCTTTCTACTATTTTAAACAACGAATGAATCCCACATCCTCCTTCGTGTTTGTTGAAACCTACGAATGGTTTTGTGAAAGGGATCCATCTCCATCTCCATTGCTATGAAGGACATGTGCAGAAAAGTTAAAGGGCTCTTCTCTAACCGAGAAAATAAACTTCAGAACAATTTGCATTTTTCATTGCCAAAGAAGGATTTTTACATATGGTGAGGAAGTTTCTCGGGACTATCTCAATTACCATGTGACAATGGTTTCTTCAGAAGTTATCTAAACTCTGGTTGTCACTAGACTTCCTACCTAACTCAATTAATATGTAAGGTCAGTTGGAATTAATGTTTTCCAACACTCCTTAAATCCAACCATATGAAAAACACACAAAATATAGAGCACAACATACAAGACACAAACATACCTAATTATCATGCCCTGATCACTAGGCTTACAACATAATCTAGATTTTCTACAATACATAACTTACTTCTACAAATATCAAAATTTAGCCTTCCCAAGAGGTTTAGTGAATATGTCAACCACATTTTCATTTGTATTACAACATATTAAGTTAATTTCCTTGATTGGATGTTTTCCCTTACAAAATGATGTCGTGGTAAGTTCATATACTTTCAACCATGCATGACATGTGATTTACCCGCTAACTTGATGGTGCTTTGATTATCACATCCGTTCACCGTAGGTTCTTATGCTGAGCTTTAGCAACATATTCAACATCCTTTTGCGCCATAAAGTTTTGGGTGGCACTATACAATGTTGTATACCTACTTCGTTGATGATAAGGAAACTATAATACCCTCTTCCCCACATCTACCCAAGTAACCTACAATCGAGGTAAACATGGACAAGTAGCATACTATAATGAGATCTCAATTCTATGCGACACTAAGGGAAGTGGAATTGATTTTAAACACAACATACAAACCTTGTACAACAACAACACCCCCTAGAGGTAACCCAACCATTAAGGCCTATTACCCTAGGTCACACTAACCTTTTGACCTCTTTGGCATGCAAAGCAGTTATAGTTGGGCAGTGCATAACACTCTGTGATGTCATTAAACATCCAGGCCCTACTATCAAACAAGGCCACTCATCCCTTTATATTTGAGCCACTCTTTCTTACCCATAACCTAATGTTCTACTTAACTTCATGAAAAGTTCATAGATGATAAATGACAACAAGAAAACTACGCTTAAGCAATCATATCATAAAGATCTCATATGGACTTTCAGCCATGACAGTGTTATCACTTCAAATCGAGGTCGATTGGCTCCTCAATAAACAATTCAAAGGTAATTGTTTCAAACCACTTAGGGTTGGAAGTTAGCCCTTCCAACCGTAAAGGGCTTCCTAAAATAAATGTATGATATTCAATAAAACAATGCTTTCTGGAACAAGACAATAACTCTCATATATCTTTTGGATGGTTTTTTTCAAGTGAAGGATGTGTGTTAATGGCTACCATTGGGCATGGAGTCGTATGAAATTCAATTACATAAAACCATCTTTCATGGAAACTCCAGGCATGAACTCTTATAAAAGCAACTTGGACAACAAACAAAAATGCATAAAGGAAGTTGACATAATTAACTATGACCCAAGTGATTATACATGAAGTATGATTAATTGACATGGAAAATATAGATAGCAAGACAAACACATAAGAGCCTACAAAACTGTGTCCCAAAAAAGGCTTTTCGTAATTGTATATTATCGAAGAGAAAATATTACAATAGTATCACAAGTCATAACATCCATCAACCTCTCTAACTGAATATCCCTATTTATAGAGCAACCTTACATGAAGTCCGCTTACCAAGCCAGACCGTCAAAATCGTTGAAGACATCTAATCCAAAAAGGAATTGATTACATGGAGAGAAAACATAGAGATATTTATGTTTAGAAAGAGTTTAAAACCTAATATGACTCTAACACCATTAACTTCATTAAAAACTTTTAAATAAACCATACATGATTATGTGCGATTTAATAAAAACAACTTTCCAGGTGGCAATGACTCATGACCAAGTGATGAACTCCCACATCGGGAATCTAGGTTGTGTTGTTATGTTTGATGATGTGGCAAAAATGATGAGCTAGCAGCCCAATCACCTCTTGCCGAGTGGCTCACCAACAAGTGTCTTCACTTATACACTTCAACATCTTTTGATGACTCATGTGCTCCCAAGAAACATTAAATACTACAAAAACACTAAAATTTTCCTTGTCAAAATCGAGCATTTAAGGCAAGTTCGCACCGAAGAGTTCGTAGCGTTCTCCATTTCAAAATTTTTTTTTCACCCTTCCAAACCTTTTCTCTCGCTCATTGTAGGGTCTTCATTAGGAAAAAATTACTCAAATACATACATACTTGCACTCCAATTATGACAAATTTTGGAAATTATACCTTAAAATAATCTTCACGAGTTTGTGCTTAAAACTTTGCTTTAAGCCCTCGAAGTACGCTACTAATTGCCCTCACATTATTTAATTTTTTAAATTTTTATTCTTTACTCCAAAACCCGTTCCGCAGCTATGTTAAATGATGAGACAAGCATCCCAATACAAAATTGGCCCAAAAATGTCTTACCCTCTTTCAAGAAGCATTGGTGGTCATCCACAACTATAATTTTCTAAGTCTTTTTTTCTTTAATTATGTCTCGCACCGTTTCCATTTGAATTTTTAACTCTTGACTTGCCTTGTTAAAATTTTCTCCTCTCTCGCTTGCAACCACCCGTTTCTCCTCATGGTATGTCGCATCATCCACAAAGGAAGTTTCTTTTTTACATCTTCATTAACCTTTCTCGCCACTTCATCATAAAAATCAATTTTCTTTCGTGTCGTACTTTCTTGAAATCCGTGAGCTCCTTCCTTTTTTTAAAACTTCAACTCCTGCCTGGCTTCTAAGATTTCATCTCCGGCTTCCTTAAGTTGTTCTCTAAGAATCTACACTTTAGACTCTCTCTTAGACTTTCTCTTTTCCTCTTTCTTTTTCTTGATGATTTTTGCTTCAGCTTGGGGATAACCTCAATGATCTCTTCCTCATGGGTTGCTTCTTCTTATCCGTTCCCTTATGCAAACTTATAAGACTTGCCTCCGTTTGAGATTTGTAACATTGTGAAATTTTTTCTAGGCTTAAAGACAAAACCTCGAATCCTCACCTCGAAAAATCAAGCTTTTTTGTTGTAAGACCCTTCTTCTTCATTTTTGTTCCTTTAACCTCTATAGATTTTACAACAAGGGTTTCTTCAATATCAATGGCTCCGGTAAGATGTCTTCAAGTTTACCTTTTCCCCATGTTTGACTCCGGTGATTCTCCTATGATCCTTTGTGTCAATCTTGAGCTTTCGCCGGTAGGGGTTTGTTGAGGTGCCACCGCTTCCACAACTGCCTGGCCCCACTCATTAGTCTCCACTATAGGTCGTACCTTATCTCAAAGTTCAACCTCCGTTTTCCGAACTTTTGCTCTTATCCTTCTTTTGGGAGCGCTGCTGCTTCCTCGGACTTGGGTGTATTTCTGGAGTAAACATCTACATCATAACCACCTGCAAACAGGAAATTAGCCCAATCCCTATTTATTTTCTTCAACTCCTCCATAACTAACAACTTGATTAAGCCATGATGAACATGGATGTATCACTACTCTCAAGTTTGGCTTGTACTTTGTCGTACATCTTGCCCCAGGTAAAATTTTGAACAAAAAGAATGGAAGATCAAAAATTTGTTTACTTGCAATGGAGTAAGAGCTCGAAATGATATTGGTAGACTGGGTGTGAAATTGTTGAACCTTGGCCTATGGTAAACACACACAAATAGGATAATAATAACGATGGAAAAGAGGAAGCACAAAGGTTTTTCTTATTAACTATATACATTTATATTACATCTATGTTTTTGATCTCCACATTCCAAGGTCACTTGACTCTCTTTTCGACCGTTCGCCTTCCACACCTACCCATAGAGGATTACGTGTTCAACATTCCCCCCTTAATCCGAAGGGGTGTATGTGAGTCCAAGAAGAGGTCCGTAATGCAAATCGCAAAGCATGCATGGCGCACTTAGGTTGAATGAGCTCTTTAAATTTTGGCATAAAGAGGTGGTTTAAATATGTACCACCAACACCTGAAAGATATTAGTGCACCTTTAACTATTCCAAATCTGTAAGTGCTCAGGTCTTCTGCCAGAGGAAGTGCCCTCATATTTTGAAGAGGTGACCTTTCAAAGAATGCTTGATGGCCCTAGAACTTGGCTTCGAAATCGGCAAGAAGTCAGTCTTCTCAACAGAGGAAGTGTCCCGAATTATTCAAGAGGAAGAATATCAATCCCCAGATAGATGGTTTAAGGTTATCCACCACAAACTGCATGAAATGCTCATGGGCATATGTGTCTTTGGCTACAACCTCCCGAATCAGAATGACAAATTGTGGCCTGTGCTCACTCGAACCGTTGTGTCTCCGGCTACAACTTTGAATCGAATGACAGTATCGTGGCTCAAAGCCACTTGATGTGGCTTTGAAGCTAGTAGATAACCACTACTTCGTCATGTACAAGGTGAGATGTGATGGTGAAACTCTAACCGTAAGATTATTTCATATTCTAACAAGTTCTCGACATATGACTTAAACATATTCTTGGTTATCGATGCCCATTTGCCAAGAAGTGATCCATCTAAGATGGAATTTTGCCCAAGAAGAGGCTTATTGCTGAAGCATCCGTGTGAAGAATGGTGTCTAGACCACATTGTTTGCATGGGTGAAGATCGGAACAATGATCTTTCACATGGCCAACTTGATCACATCGTTGGAATTTTTATAATTTGTTGTTGGTGTGTTGTGGAAGAGGACAAAATTTGTATCAATTGGAGGTGAGCCATCATGAATAAACCGCATTCTAAATTTTATGGCCCTGAGGCAGAACGAAACATGAAAGGACAAATCCTTATCATATCCAATACATGTTCGGTGCTTGTTATGGAAAAAAGTTTCTTCCAAGCCTGATTATGGCTTTGGGAAGTACACACCTAATCTTTGCATCCGTACGTAAATTCAGCAAGCTGTTTTCATTGGGTAATTTGATCCGAATAAACTCGCTACTTATGGGAGTTTGTTTCATCGTTCTAACCATAAACAGCTCCTAATGATGACTAAGTTGTCGTAGCTCCTCTTCTTGTAATCGTAATCAAGCTACAGAAATCAATTTTGTCTTAGCATCTTGCAAACAAGTCGAACATTAGAGAGAAGTTCTGCTTATTTCTTACTATATCATGAAAAATGGAATGAATGAGGTTATTCAACAACTCAATGCATCATCGATTTTAGCCATTTTTCTCAGTAACAAATCAAAGTTACACTTCAAACACCGATCGCAACTAAGGAACTAAGAAGTAAATGCCTACTCACAATGTCGTGACAACAGGTTTCAATTGTCTTCAAAAACAAGGATGGCTCTGAATTGGTTGTGTCAATTTCATGTCAAGCTCTAAAGGCAACATACTACCAAGCCGTATATTTGACTTGAAGTTGGTACACTCCCCCATTTGATTGGTCATAATTCCAAAGATGGTCTTTATCGGCTGTGTTGCTTACAAGCGTGAGAGTGGTGCTGAGGTCCCAGTTAAGACAAAGTATTTAGCATCCATGTTCTATGACGGCACTTTATAGCCGATTGGAAAGATGCTTTGGAAATAATATTGGGATGGATAGCTCCACCGGCTCATAACATGCTTAAGTCGCAATCGAGCACAATTTTGAACAACAATAGGTTGTTTCCACTAAATGTTCTTCTCCAAATACTTTATTATGGTGTCATTAAAGACATTCCACTATCACGAAGCTTCGTTGGTTTAAATTACATCTAGAAGAAGCGCGTAAGGGATCCTCGTTGATGTCCAAAGAACTTTTCTTTCTTCTTCTTCTTCTTCTTCTTTTTTTATCTTTGCAAAAAATGACTTTCGGCACCCAAGTTAGTTGGGCGGCAGGGCCAATACGATTGGAATTCGCTCGTTGCCAGGCAGAAGTGGCTAATTGTAATTCATAGGCAGTCAGCTGGGCGGAGGGGGAGGAAGAAAGTGAGGTGAGAGGGAGGGGAGCGAGGAGGAAGGTGTATGGAGAGAGGAGGGAGTCAGGGGAGCTGGGGGCGGGGGGAGGCAGGGGTAGCGTAGGGAGGGGGAGATAGAGTAGACATGATGCAATGAGGGAGACGGGGAGTGGAAGAGCTCATCGGATGTGAAGGCCTGTGGCTATGGAGAGTTAGGAGGAGGGTGACGGAGGCTACGGAGTCATGGAGGTGTGACGAGAGGTGAGCGTGCAGTAGCAGAGGGGGGGAGGTAGTAGGGAGGGGAGCGAGGAGAGCTCGTGTCCAAAGGGAAGGTGAGGGGAGGCGGTATACACAGAGTGGTGAGGGGGAGGAAGTGAGGGTTGTGGAAGTGGGGAAAGAACTACAAATGAAAGATTTTTTATCAAACCAAATGTTTAGTTCTCAGATTTTTTATCAAACCAATTAATGGATCAATCTAGTGAAGCAGCCTTCTCCTGAAATTTTGATACGCAACCTTCTCGCACTCGCATCGGGAGCAACCACACGAAAATTCCACTATTATTTTAATACTTTTAAAGCTTTTGAAGTCGCAAGACCGATCACAAGCCCGAATCCGATGTTGGGTAATGCGATACCCATAGAGGATTATGGTGTCGAACATAAATCTACCTTCACATGTAAAATACTTTTATCACTAATGTTAGCCTTTTGTATAGTTTTTATAAGAAGCGCCTATATGCCCGAGGTCATATCAACTCTTACATGCTCTTGACCCGTAAAGGCCACACCCAAGTTTGACTGTCATTTTGAACCGTCTTTTCCGTACCTTGTAATTTATGTTGTCAGGCATTTATTCCCAAGAAAATCGTGAAACTTAAGATGCTCACCTTGAATTTGTGCCGAACAAAGTTGACAACAAAATCCTCGAAACTTGTGCATGGTACGTACCCCACAGCTTTTGGAAAATATCATACAACCAAACATTTTTGAAAGCATGCGTGCTTGGGTCTTCCATAATCAGCTTCTGTGTCCATGGACTCGTATCCCGAATGCGGTGCTTCCCTAATGGGATTTTTGCAAAGCCATGCTCTAACACATCGTTGTCCTCGCTCAATTCTTAACACCGTAAAATATATAAAACAACAAGTCGTTTATTTGACAGTAGGTGGGAGCTAAATTCCAAGACAACAACTAGACTAGACACTAAAGTGAATATGTTTGGCAATTTATCAAGCAGCCTTACAAGTATTGAAAAGTAGTGTTGTTGTTTGAATGAAATCAAGGCTAAATTAGGAATGAAGGGTGGGGAGGAACAAATGATGGAGGTGTGATGATTACCAAGCATGAAATATGACAAATGATGACTCACAACACATATGTACCATGATAACAAACTATCGACTACCAAAAATGATGACATCATACCGATCCCCCACCATTAGTAGAAAAACCCAAGTTCGTAGTTAACTTAGTTAGTGGGATGACAGTATTCACTACGGAACTACTGTGAGTCCATAGCTAAAAAAATGTTGTTTTGCATAGAAAACGTTGCGTGACCACGCTCTAAAAGGTGCCAAGTGTCAAAAAATGACTTATTAACCCACATTTAGATTTTTTGAATTTCATTTTTGAAAAGACCTTAATCACATGACCAATGACCAATTAGAATTTTTAAAACTATATATAAAATATTAAATTTAATCAATTTCTATAACTTTATTTGACCCTAACAACTTAACCTAACTCAAAGATACACTCTTAAACCAAACTAATGGTTATTAAGGACAATAAAGTGATCCACATGGGACGTTGCACTTTGTTGTGCAAGAAAGAACCGTAGCTCCGTTGCCTTGCTTGAAAACCTAAAAATCTTAATTTGATGAAACTTTCAAGCTCTAATACCCTCTCGAGCTCAAACTTGATGATAAAATAACATTTATATGCAAATAACATAACAGAGAATGGAATATGTATAGTGATGTGTATTTCGGCAAGATGTGAATTAAGAAGAATAATGCTTTAGAAAACTACCATTGATGTGTCCTCCTCCACACAATCGCCTACTTTCATTTCTTGAGTAAGAATGTGTTGTTCCCATGATATGCCGTTATCACAAAGGTCCTTCAGGATATTCTCAAACTTTCCATGCTTTCATTTATTCTCTTCAATTATAGCTCTCATTTCAGGTCCACATCTTGAACTTCTTGAAGTTCTCCTCTCGTTGTCTTCCTATCAAAGTTCACGTACTTAGCTTGTCCGCCGATGATTTGCATACACTTCTCTTTTTCCTTAACAATGAGTCGACTTATCCTCCTTTGGATGAAATTTGGTTCTTCTTCCAACCCCCCCGCAACAACTTCATTACCGGAACTCCAAGAGAAGTTGGGAAATTTTTTTTCAACTTACATACTGCACTACAAGGAGATGTACCTATAGACCTCTTAGCACAAATTATGCAGCCACCACAAAGCAAATTTCTGTCTTCAAATTCACGACCTTTTGTTTTCTTGCAAAACCTTTCTCAATGATCCCGTACTATGCTTTTATTTGATGATTCAACTAAGCTATTACCTTGAGGGTAATATGTTGTGGAATGACCAAGAGTGATATGATGACAGACAAAAACTAACTAATTTTTGTAATCAAATCTTGAGCATTGTCGTAATAATCTTCTATGTGGACATCCAAACTCTGACAAAACAAGTTGTTTTCAGAATTGGATGATGATTGAGTCCGTAGCTTGCCTTGTAGTGACCACTTCAATCCACTGTGAAGTAATCCTACTTGTCATTAAAACTGATGTTGGCTCGAGGACAAAAGGTGATTTCGCCAATGAAACCTAATCACCATTGTTGGAAAGGAGCTTCAACATATTTGTTTCAAGAGTGGGTAAAGGTATCAACTTCTTTTTTTCCCCATAAAAAAATTGGTATTCATGACAGGCAAAAATATTTTTGTAGATGTATTTGAACACAGAAGGAAAATAATATCCTCGATCTCAGTATACCATTTGTTGTAGCCTTCCAACAATGGCGTCCCTCCACAATCCCACTTATGGAAATTCATCAATTACTTTCAACCCTCTTCTTCTAACAAGCAGTTTAAGAGAATCCCACCGTATTCCTCCAATATAAATTTGTACAGATACAACACCAAAGAGCTTCAACTTTACAACCAAGATTTGGAATTAGTTGATCGAGGAGGAGCTTTGAGATGTTGCAAAACAACACCATCCCTATACCACCCGTACATTGTGAATTTTTCCTTCATAGGGCTCAATTTCTTCTTCTCCAACCACTTCTGAAAATTTTGTAATGAAATTCATATCTAGGCAATCAAAATTTGATTTTTCTGTGAACAATTTTTTCTGCGTACCTTTTGACCCTTTACTAACCTTGAGGGCTTTGGACTCATATCATATCTGAACAAAATGGAAATCCACTTACCTCGTTTTCCATCAGATCAACTTGAGTCAATATGTCTTTCACTATAGCATTAGCCACAAAGCTACACGGTGTGAGAATGCAATATAAATTTGGAAATATTTAAGCGCTTCACTAAAGCTAGTGTTCATTTATTCACACATTTATCTATGTTACCGTAGTTTGCATGTTCTACCGAAGAAATAAATAGGTTGTTCATTACCTTTCTTCCTTTTCCTCGCAATAACACTCAACAATTGTATGTTCCGATACTAAATTAAAACCGTAAATATTTATAAAAAATAAGGCCTATGAGCACCGTGCTTGGGTAAGGGCCTTCCTAATCTCTTCAAAAGATTGTTTTTCCTTTCTTTCCATTTAACATTTAATCCTTTCTAATCATATTAGTAATATGCTTACAATTTCTGCAAAATTAGGAATGAATCTCCTAATAAAATTGACCTTACCCAAAAGGGATTGAACTTTTTATGTATCTTGGCAAGTCTATTCTCGTAAGGCAACGACCCCTATTTGGATCAATCCTTATTCCTTCCTTTTGATATAATGTAGTCCCAACAATTTCCGTGAGGAAAGAAAAACACTTTAATTAGGATTGAAACACATGAAAGGTGGTCTTCACAACCACCCATAGTACATCCCTTGCATCGATCTATCTCGACAAGTAAGTGTACCCTTGGGAAGTCCAGAGAAATATTTTTGAAAAATATTCACAGAAAGTTATGGTGAAGATGGCTCAATCACCCCAGATAATCATACTTCAACAATTAGTAGCGAGCAGTTCCTTTGGAACAATTTAACAATGGAAGAAGATCTTTTCTAAGATATTGGCCAACAAAAGAAAGAGTAAGAGGAAGTCATCCTAAAAGAAGATAGATCAAATCAAAGTCTATGATTGTACTAGAAATATACCAGATGAAAAAGAAAGTGAACCATCCTAAGAGGTGATTCACAAAGGACAAATAACATAAAGTGGTCAAGGATAAGGTAGATACCCATGAGAGCTCATCGCTTTAGATGGGAATAAATCATATGACTATGGTTAATGTGGAGCGATTGCACCTAGGAAAAACACTATTATTGAATGGAACACTATGTGCTCATTGAAAGGGTAGAATGAAAGCTTATTTAATAGATATTAGCTTGGATGTATGGATGTTTTTAGTAGATTGAAAGAAGAATGAATATAATCCAAAATCCAACATGAAAGATATCCCGAGTGGACTATTAACTTTAGATTGAAAAAGTAAAACATTGTGAGACCGAAAAGGAAATGTTGGGATAAGATACAATGTATTTATGAGAGATAACACATGCACTATGTTAGCACTAAAATTCTAATGGTGTAATCACCATTGTATCTCTATTTTCAATTTTTTTCTAATGTCCTAACCATGTCAAGCCTGAGTCATTTTCAATAAAGGTTAAAAAAGAGTCTCTCAAAATCAAAGTACTTTTTTAAGTGTATAGGTGTTATTAGTGTTTTTAGGTTCATAAAAAAAAAAAAAAAATAAGTTAAAATCACTATTTTAACTTTTGCTAGTGTCGAAGGCTATTCGTTGTTCGGGGTAATAATGTCACATTTACCTGTCTTCGGAGATAATAGGGTTTTTAACTATGTTTTAATTTTCATTATCAACACGTTGATGTAATGGAGGGAAACTATTTCTCTAAATTGAAAGTCATATTATTCACATAAAGGAAAAGATTTGATATTTCTTCAGTGGGACTCCGTTCATAATGATAATCGTGTTGAAAAGAGAAGTTATTTCCTACCGAGAATTTGCATATTCTAATTCACAGGGTAAAGACAATTATTCTTCAAGCATATAGGAGCAGCAGAGAATATTTTAAAATCAAGGACCATTCATGTTTGAAGACAATTGAAGACCCCATGCCATAAACCGATTATTTTAAGTAAGATTAATTATTAGCTGAACTAGGAGGATTATTATTAATGAATGGTTAATTTACCTATGCAGACATAACCGATATTACCCCACTTAAGTCAAGAAGAAATCATAGTACGAGGTATCAATCATTTAATTATATTGTGGAGTGTTAAGCTCAGTGATGACTTGGCACTTGTTTTTGAATTATTTCAAAGCATGCCATTACTCCTCACCATGATTACGTTGCACGAAATCATGGGACAGTGCCCGTTTTTTCACTCAACCAAATTCCTCTGCAAGGTGCTACAAGTGAACAAAAGTCATTCTCTAGCAAGAATTTTTAGTTTTTCGGTGCCAAATAACCAGGCTTCATGAAAGGTTTTGCAACCAGACCTTTAACCAACCTTCATTTTACATCAACAGACAGTTGGAAGAATGGGGCGGTAATGTTAATAGTCAAGCTAGCAATATTCGTTAACGTTAGCTGCCTCACCAAATCCAATAACAGCATAAATTTCTACAAAAGTTTTCTAGGGAGAATGTGGCTTTAGCTCTCGCTTTAAGAGATTCGATGGTGAAAGGTTAAGCTAGGCAACAAGAAATTCCACATCTCCGAGGCCATCATAGCTCGTGCTACCCAAACCTCTCGCAATCGGTGAACGCTAGTTCAAAAACAAAACGCTGCTCTTAGAAGTTCCTCTATCTTAAGCCCAATCATGTTAATGTTAAGTGAATCCAACTACACACATTTCTTGTTTTAAGGCCGAGTAGCATGTGATCACCACGTACAAAATACATTAATATATGCGGGTAGGTTTTCCTTTGTCCACCGCGCCCGCTATCATTTCTGTTCACATTTCTCAGAAAAAAATCGAACTCACCCTATTTTATATATAAATCTATGCTCAAAATGTCCTTAAAGCTACAGAAAATCCCAAATTATCATGTAATTTGGATCACTGGGGTTGATTAAAATTTAATTGTCTATCATCTTAGAAAAAGAAGAAAACTACTTGGGATAAGTTTATGAGAAAATAAGGGTTTGGTAGCATAAATTCCAAGAGAAGGGTAGGGAGGCCAAAGAAAAGAGACACCCATGAGAAAATCAAAAGGGGCCCCCGTTTCACATAGTCACCCAACTCTGTACATTCACCGCCTTTTCCGCTAATTTAACCCTCCCTCCATCTCACCAAAAATTCCAACCAGAAGCTCAAGGAGGAAGGCTAAGCAAATCCCATGCCTATGCCAAATAATGCCACCAAGCACGAAGTTCACATTTTATTTCACCGGGGAACCTCAAACCCCAAGGTATTTCATGGAAGAATACAAGAATAACCACAACATAAAAAATGCTATGTCTCCAAAATCCTATGTAAAAGGACAAGGAGAAAATAGCCTCCTCTGCTAGGGAGCCAACTCTAAAAATAGTTTTCATATGTAATAACCTACAGAATTCAACATTGGCTTCTAGCATCTAAACCGTTTTGCCACCACAAGTCAACTCAAAAGGAAAATTTACGCCATGTTCCCCGAAATATCCCATAGCACAACTAAGTAGTGGTACTTCTCTTCTGTTGCATCCACCTTCCTCACATGTTTTGTTTTATTTTAAGAAGGGAAAAAGAAAACGCCGCAGCCTATCATAGAAGAAGAGCCCATTGCCTGGACCATTTCTTCCATTGGCACTTTGACTGTTGAAGAGAGCAGTACCAGGACACACTCCTCTCCTCTATGAAGCATAGTTGACCCTTAGAACGTTAATCAAAATATGAGGAAGGAGAGCCTAGTAGATTCATGCATGGAGTTAAGAGCTACAAATTCATCTCAAATCCTTATATCAAGAGACCTCACTGTGCCCAAAAATAAACTCAAAGAACAATTTGATTTTCAATCCTACACAAGAGATGAAATTATGAACATCGAGAGAGCCCGTAAGAAAATCAAAAAGAAGAAAAAGGTTCACGCAAAGAGTTTTCGTAAGCACAGAGAAAGAGGCCGCTTAAGAGGTGACTATGCCAAAGGCCACCGTGATTTTCGCCTATTTTTGGACCGATGAATGAAGGAACAAGGATGCTCGAGAAACCTTGGGTTATGTTCATGTTTCTTGATATAGCTGTTTTTTTTCTCGCGAAGGTAGCAATTATTTCGAATACTACCGTATGATGAAAAGGGGACTTATTTTTGCTTTTATATCATGACAGCATCAAATAAAGTAAGTGAAGGAATTTTCACTTGTAATGGATGTCGCTGTGTCATGTATCAAGTATCCTTCTAAAATGCCAGGGTTCTGCTTAACATTTAAAGGAGAACAACCACATGTCACACTCGTTGTTTTTACACTTTTTGTGAAGATTGAAGGTACTGCATTGCAGGAGAGGGTTCAAACACAACCACACCACAACCACTCTTGATTGTTAGCTTTCATGATGTTTATATTATTTTTAATATAGAACTTTGTATTTAAGTTTAGGGTAAGCCCATCTCTGCACGATATTGTAATAACTTTTGGAACAAATTTACTTTTTGTGGAGATGACAAGAGATCATACTTTTGTATATATATGCCAAATCGACATGAAGTAAAGGTCTATGGTTTTAGAATCTTGACTCATATAATCAGTCATTTTTATGTGAAATGAAATGGAAAGATAATCCTAAGGACTTATTACCAATATGGTGTGTGTATTGTCAATTTTATTTTGTATTCCCACATTCTTTATTTTCTTCTAATTCCAGTTTGCAAATATCTCATGTTGTTATGTGTTTTTATAAGTCTCTTTGCATGTCCATGTGTTTTATCAATTTTTGTTAGTCTCACATATGTTGAGCCTTCTTAGTAAAATATACATGATGACAGGAAGAGCATCACTCATGATAGTCATCTTTCATAATATTTCAATAGGAGAATATTGTAAGACTAGAAATAGCTTTCTCTTGATAAAATATTGTTGAACCGCTAATTACCTTAATTTCTAATAACAAATGCAAAGAGATTTATGCTTTGCATGCCTATCAAGCTTTCCTCTCATTTTATATTTTCTCATCATATGCTAAACTCTACCACTACATCGTACTCCAATACCCTCATTAGTAAGAATTATGGATTTGACCTGAAAACTCTTTTCTTGTTGAATGAGAGTTTAAACTACCTACTAACAATCCTATAAGCCAAATCATTAAATTGTCTTAGAATTTAGGATGTGTCCGGTGAGGCGCTTAAAGGGCCCAAGTGTTGATTCCAAAGCAAGCAAACATATTTTGCAGCATTGGCCAAAGAGAAGAAGGGTTTGAAATGAAATATTCTCCCGATGTCTCTTGTTTTGAAATTGTTGAATGTCAAATTTTAGCTTTGGTGAATAAGAATTGGATGACTTGAAGAAGACTACAAATTAGAGTTCACCCGCACTCCAACAGAGGAAAATGGGTTTCAAGAACTCCAACTACAAGGAGAAATCAAAGATCACCTAGTGTGACCCCATACCAGCTCGCAGAATATCATTAAAGATTAAAGGAAAATGCCGAGACCGCCTGAGGCCGCCATCTCGCCTGAAGAATAAAATACAAAAAATACATTCCAAGGTAAAAGGTACCTTCTTCTACTTTAGAATCAAAAGAAGTTTCAGCTTTCAAAAGATCTTGTCAAAAAATATAGAATTGAATCGCTTTCCTAGAAGATAAAGTAGATGTTGTTGACCTAAGTTCAAATTGAAATTTTTTCTTATTCCCTCAATTGGTAAATCTGAAGTAAGTGCTATTTTAGCTGTGAGAAAAAATAGAGTTATTAAGTGTCAATAATTACACATAAAAGTTTGTGCTAACCTAAGGGGAGTTAGAGCAAGTATTGAAATCGTACATTTTCTTGATAGGATGTTTTGACTAAAGAATATTTTAAGCCCATTTTAAATTTCCTCCAAAATCATCATGAATACCAGTATTTCTATATAGGTTTTAACCCCGTATATAAATTATCCAGTTCAATCTTAAAAACATAAAATAAATAACATGTAGAGCACAAAAACATAAAACAGACATACACAGAGATATTTTCCCCTAGATCCCAAATCAGACAACCAAATTTTTATTTTTCATTATATTCCTTTAGTATTACAACACATATATATATACATTCAAGCATACATAAACCCCAATCCATTAACCCCCGGATTAGAACATAAATCGTAGTTCCCTTGACCGTACTCAATAAAATACCATGTCGAAACCATCATCCCCAAAAAACCATGTGCAAACTCATGCACAAAACCATGGGTGGTGTTACACCATTTTTTGGTCATCTAACCTACTGTCATTAGATGGACCCAAGTACACCATGTAAGACCAATTTTACCCTAAGTAAAATTGCTTTCACTATGTAAAATAACTTAATAAAACACATTTATTAGGTTGTTTATGGTCTACACAGGAAACCCCAAAAGGAAATATTAAACAAACCTATATTTGTTTGATTTTCCTGGTCATGTTTAACCCAAAATAAAGAAATTAATTAGATAAATCTTTATTTATCTTATTATTTTCTAGGAATAATTATTTAAATCTTATTTAAATAATATTCCTTGTTAAATATGACTAAATCACCTATAAATAATTAAATAAATCATTATTTATTTGATTATCTTTCAACCACTTCCTTAAAATGATAAATAAATCATTTATTTATTTATTATTCACAAATAAAGGGATTTGACCCAAGTCAAATACTTTTTCCTCCAAAAAATATAATAAAATATTCCATAAAAGGTGGATCTAGATTTGGTTAATGTTATTTTAATCATGCACCAAGATCTAGAATGACCCAATATTTTGTTATAAATAGGAGGGTTTTTCCTACCATTCTTCACCTTTTGTTGCCCATTAGATCACTCTAGATCTAAACTCTTGGTCTGACTTTGAGCCATTATCATTGTCATATTTTCCATTATTTGCTGTGTGAGCTCCCTTTGAGTTCTATCTTTGTCTGGGTTTTCTACACCAACAGGAGAGAGAAATGCTAGATCCGAAGTGCTGAGGACTTCCAAGAACCCATCCCATTGAGGAGAATTGGAAACACCTTCTTGTTTTCCTCCCAGGTGCCCTTAATACAAAAATTCTTTCAAAACATTGTTCTTGTTCTAATGGATGAAGGGAGAAAACCTATGCTTTTACATCGCTTAATGTCTCTTTACAGATCCGGTTTTTTAAGACTTGTCTCGTATCAATTAATTCGCGTATCCTAAGACATTAAGGTGCCTACATTTTGATGTTAGGCTTACAAGTTATGCGTAGCTATGGTATTTTTCACACTTTGAAAAAGATTCATACTAACAACTAGCGACTCCACACGGGTTTTCAATTACGACTGCTGTCGTTTTTTATATTCCTGCATATCCAGCTACTTCAGACCCTAGGGTTTCTTTTCAGCTTTTTGTTTTTCCTATTTTTATTTTGTTTTCCTCACATAAATCCCTAAAACATTAACATTTCTAACTTCCGCGTGTTTCTGGCCCTATTGCGCAGGTGACAGACATCAGCCGCAACTGAGACGGCAACTTTTTCGGAAATCTGCCGCCGGGACACCCGGAACTTCAGGTCGCACTTTTCAGCCTAGAACCTGCGACCTGGACTCCAGGTCACACTTTTCAGCCCATTATCTGCGACCTGCACAGAAAACAGGTCAGAACCTGCGACCTGCCAGTTTTTCTGCTCTTTTTCTGCAATTTTTCTGGGTTTTTCTGAAGCTTCTGTCAGGGTTTTCCAGCCTCTGTCTCAGCCCGTTTAGACCTGTTTCTGATCTGTTTTGCTCATCCAAGTGGAAACATAGCCCCTAGGGCTTCAGTACCCTCCACTTTTGGTGGAAGAGTTCTAACTGTTTCAGGTGTCTGTTTTTTTTTCAGAGTTTCAGTCGCCCCTTTTTTAGATCTGATACCTCCTTTTCAGATCCCTTTTAATCAGCTTTTCCCCTTTCAAAACACCTCCTACAGTTTTGTTTGGATCTACCTTTAGGGCCTCCTCCTTGTCCCTTCTGCTTTTTGCTGATTTCCTCCTTTTTTCCAGCCACCTTGCCTCTGCCTCTTGGCTGTGTTCTGCACCTCTTTTTAGCAGATTTTTCCTTTAGATCCCTGTCCCTTTCGACCCTAGATCTATTGGCCTCTTTTTAGTGTGTTTTGACTAGATTTTTTCCCTTTGTTAGACTATTTTTGAGAAACCGCCTTTTTGGGTTAGATCGATGCATTGTTAGCTGTTAATTTTCTGTTATTTCAGCATTATATACTGTTCTCTGCAGATTTATTTTCAGTTACACATCACACTTTTTCTTTTTCTCTCAAAACGTCAGGGTTTAAAAATTAAAATTAACGCACGCCACACACTCACCCTAAGTGAAAAAGAGCCTGGTTAACACCCCCAGGCAAAGACTTTAAAACATTGTAAAATCAATTGACACTGCCCCTTTCTACCCTTGTTTCGACATTGTAATCACTTGATTCTGCACCTCCCTGCCTTTGTTAGTCATTCTTCTTCCCCTTGTGCCGTGTTTGTGTTGTCACCATTGCGCCCCCAAGGCGCACATCCCGGAGACTTCTTGGCCTTCACCCTCAGTTTCTGGTCTGTCGACCTACTCCTTCCCACCGTTTTCGAGTTAGTCCTCCTCCGAGTCCGCACTTTGACTCCTCTTCTGATTCATTGGGTTCTCCTTTTACTTCTGGTTCTCCCCCTGTCACCTTCACTATGTCTGGTACAGGGCCTAATGCTAGCGGTAATCCCGGCCCTAATGCCGGGACTACTACTAGCGGAACCACCACAGGAACTACCTCGGCTGCACCTTTGCTCCCTTACATGGCAGGCCTCAGCCTCCCCGATCTCAATCAGTTGACCAATGACCCTATCTGCCACGATGTTGGTTGGCCTGCTATGCCAACCAAGCTCCCCTCCGACATCCCTAAGTTCGAAGGCCTTGCTGGCGAAGATCCAACTAACCATGTCCGATCTTTCCACATGTGGTGTTCCTCCAATTCCATTACCAATGATTCCATCCGTCTCCGGTTGTTCCAATGCACGCTTACGGGCGAAGCTTCTAAATGGTATGTTGACCAGGCCACCTCTTCCCATACCACCTTTGCGACCATTGCCCAAGCCTTTTTATCTTATTTCCAGCTCCCTCTCCGATACGACACTGGTACAGAGCTTTTGACTTCTTTCCGTCAAACCTCTTCAACCCGCCTTTCCACCCATGTCCAGGAATGGCAGAGAAGAAGGAGCTTATGTCGAGATCCCACCTTCGAGGATTGGGTTTATATGGACTGGTTCCTTCACACTCTCTTACCTCCCATTGGCAAAGATGTCGCCTCCCATTTCCCTCAAACCGAAGAAGCTGCCCTCCAAATAGCCTTGAAATATGACCTGATCTACACTCAGTCTGGTTATGTTTATACCGTCCTTCCTGACCTCCCCAGGCCCGGTGGCGCTAACGCCCCGGGCATCTCATTCCGCTGATGGTATCGTTGAGCCCTTTCTCATCTGTATGCTCAACCTCCTATGGGCTATGGTCTCCCTCCGGGAGGGGCCAGCACCTCTAGCACTTTTCCCCCTCCAGGTAGCATGTATCCAGGATACGGCATGCCTCATCCTTTTTCCCAACCTCCTGCTTACCTAAATGTTGCCCAACCTAACCATTATCCTTATCCGCAGCCTGGTGCTCCAGCTCCTCCAGCATTTGCACTTCCACCTCCCTTGCCTTCTCAACCCCAGCAACAGCACCTACAGCCCCCTCCAGGGCAAGTATTTTCACAGGATGGCGCGACTAATCCCCCTTCCTCTCAAAGAAGGAGGAGAGGCAATCAAAATCAATCTTCCCCTGGTACTCGTGGACCCAATCCTCAAGGTACTGACCCTAACACCGCTAACCAGCAACAGGGCACTCAACCCAAGCCGGATAGACCTATTCGCACAAATAAGCCTTGTTCGTGTTGCGGTGTTTACGGTCATTACACTCACAATTTTCCCCTCTTACCACAGATGCGGCAGATGTGGGAGTCTCAAGCCACATTGCGAGGACAACATGCCTCCCCTCACGCTCCCCCTAATGTGGCCACTACTCAACCGGCTGTGTTTAGCGATCCTTTCCCCCAGCAAGGATTCATGGCTGCCCAACCACCTGACGGACAGGTCGCCACTCAACCTTCCCCTTCTGGTTCCTCCGATTACCAAATCCTCATGATGAACTCTGATCCATCCCCAACTGTCGACTTTCACCTTCAAACTCGGTCTCACCAGTACCCCAAGCCTTCCGCTCAGTCTGCCCCCGAGTCCCCTTCTTCAGGTTCTACAAAGCCTCTTTCGACATCCAATGGCCCCTTACATATCCCTCAACCCAAAGTTGAGGTTCATCCCAAGATTCCTAAGGGACCATTACGCCGAAATACTGCTTCTGGTCGAGCTGCTCATTCGTATAGCATAGTAGATTATTTGGCGCAGTCTCCTGCTGCCATTTCCACATTGGAACTCCTCCAGTCGTGCCCTTCCCAAAAGACGGCTCTGCTATCTGCCATGAGTGTTGTAGATCCTGCTGGTGACCAAATGATTTTTTTCGACGCCCATCAATTAGAACATCCTCCTCTTCCTGCTTCCGTCACCTTCCAAATCCCAGTCAAAATCCGGAACGCTAACGTTTCTCGGTGTATAATTGATGAGGGGGCATCCACCTGTGTGATGTCCGCTTCGGTTTGGAAGCAACTCGAATCTGAGTTGGCCCCTTCCATGATCACCCTTCGAGCGTGGGACGGCCACGCCTCCCAGCCCATTGCCCTTTTCCATAATTGTCCTATCACCCTTGCGGGCAAGATTGTTTGCGTTGACGTCGAAGTCATCGACACCCCTCTCGATTACAACATTCTATTGGGGCGAAGCTACACCTATGCCATGTCTGCTGTCCCATCCGCAGTTTTTCGCAAGATGTATTTTCCTCACAATAGAAAGATAGTCACCATCGACCAGTTGACTTATCATGAGCCAAAGTCTCCGACCTCCCCTGAGACGACCATCTCCTCTGTAGCTAATAAGAAAACTGTCGATTCCTTGACCAGTGTCTCTCCCAGCGTCTACAAAGACTCCTCTTTGCTCGGAACTTTCCCTGGTCTCCCTTCTCCTCCTATCTCTGATCCCAGCTTATCGAATGTTTGCATGATGCAATCGTCTCAGGCTACCCCTACGCGGCCCGCTTCGGCTAGTCAGCAACCTCAATCTCACCCACCGCAACCCGCTCCTAGCCATTCATCTCAGCCAGCCGGACCTCCTCCTTCTGGCCCCTCTCCTACAGCTGGTATCCATGAGCCCCTCTATACTCCTGGATCGGTTCCTCCAGGCCTTAGCCACCTTGGAGCCGTTCCGCCCGGCCATTACCCCTCCGGTCATATACCGTTATTCATCCCACCTTCTGGAGTGTACTCGGTACCTTTTATGGCTACCCTCTCTCTCCCCAACTTGACCCTAGGTATCCCCGTCTGGTACCTTGACCCTCCAGTCACTACCCCACCTGGTCACCCCAAACCCTACCTTGCTTTGACTCCGGTTTAGCCGATCCCCGTCACTTCTCCCGCTCCCACGGTACCTCACACACCTCAGCCCGCACCATCTCCAGTTGCGGTGGTATCAGGAAAAGGGGGCAAAGCTCACACAAAAACCAATCAGGATCAAGCCGCCCCGACGAACCCTACCCCTCTTCGACCGCCAAAGCGCGTTATCCAGTGCGCTTTGTGCGATATTGTCGGTCACGCCACCCATACGTGTCCTGAGTTGCCGCATCTCAAAACCCTAGTCAACGAGACGTTTCCCGAATCTGATATCCCTGAAGTCTACGTCACTATCCCGGGTTCTATCCCGAAACTCAAAACCTTGCGCACAAATCACCCTTGTGCTTTGTGCGACTTCCATGGCCATTACACCCACCTCTGTCCCCGCCTTAACGAGTATCGTTCCTCCTTAGACACGTACCGCCAATTCAAGGCTACGCATGACAAGATACCTTCTCACTTGTTTGCGAGTTCTACTTCGATAGGACCAGAGGATCTTCCTACTCCCATTCACATTCCTCCTCCCGCTGTCGAACCGACAGAGCCTTTGACCACCATTTTTTACCTATCGTCATCCTTGAGAGATGATTCGCTTAACCTCCTACTTGCGGACACTCTCGGCTCCCCCTCAGTAGACCTTGGATCTGCTGACGTTGCACATGTGATCCCTTCTCCACAAGATGACCAGTCACACATTACTACATCATCGGGTGATCCTCCTTCCTCCAGTCTTCCCATCTTCCAGTCCGATGAAGACATTATGGAAGCCATGACCAACCCTGACTTTCCGTGGGATGATATGCACCATCGCGCATACTTCCTCCCACAGCAGTCCCATGACCAATATGCTGTGGAAACTAAAGACTTCATTCCCAATACAGTTGATTGGTTCAAAAATCCCATCCCTGCACCTGATGCTTTCGAAGAAGGAAACATGGCCAATATCTCTCCTACCATTAAAATTGACATTTCGGTCAAACCGGGAATCGAAGAATATATCACCTTATGCACCCAATGCACCCCAGAAGAAATTGAAGCTTACACTAAGATTTTCAAAGAATTCTGCGATATTTTCGCCTGGTCCTACTCCGAAATGCCCAAACTCGATCCCACCATCGTCGAACATCATATCGACACATGGCCCGATGCCAACCCAGTCCGTCAAAAATTGAGACCCATTAATCCTTCCAGACGTGATGCTATCAAAGCCGAAATCGATAAGCTCAAGCAGGATGGTTTCATTTATCCCATTGAATACACCACTTGGGTGTCCAACCCGGTTCCCGTCCTCAAGAAACAAGGCACCATCCGTGTATGTACGGACTTTCGCGACTTGAACAAAGCTTGTCCCAAAGACAACTTCCCCACACCATTTATTGACCAAATCATTGATGAGTGTGCGGGGCATGAGGTTCTATCCTTTATGGATGGTTTCTCCGGATACAACCAAATCGTTATCCATCCTGCTGATCAACTTAAAACCGCGTTCATCAGTCCGTGGGGAACTTTCGCTTACCGATTCATGCCATTCGGCCTTAAAAACATCGGCGCCACTTTTCAACAGGCCATGTCTTATTATTTCCATGACTTAGCTCATATTATCCTTGCTTATTTAGACGACCTCACTACGCGTTCTAAGCATCGGGCGCAGCACCTCCACGATATGCATACCGTCTTTCTCCAATGTCGCAAGTATAATATCCGCCTTAACCCGTTGAAATGCGTCTTCTGCGTTCCCGCAGGCCGTCTCCTAGGCTTCATAGTGTCCAAGGATGGTATCACTCTTGACCCTTTGAAAGTTCAAGCCATTCTTGAACTTCCCATTCTGCGTACCTTACGCCAGCTACAAAGTCTCCAAGGCAAAGCTAATTTTCTTCGTCGGTTTGTTCCTGACTATGCCACCACCGCACATGGGTTCCTTAGACTCCTCCAATCTAACATCCCATTTGTATGGGATACCTATGCTCATGAGTCTTTCGATGCCCTCAAGCAGACTCTCACATCCACTCCCTTGATCCACCCTCCCGACTTTGATAGGGACTTCATCCTGTACATCTCCGCTTCCACCTATTCGATCGCTGAAGTTCTTATCCAGGAAGATGACAATGGCATCGAGCATGTGATCTACTACGTCAGTAAGAACCTCGTAGGGCCTCCTGTTTCCTACTCATATGAAGAAAAACTAGCACTCGCTGTCGTGTTCTCGGTCCAAAAACTTCGTCATTACATCCTCATGCGTTCCACCAAGGTCGTGACTAATTCCAACCCCATGGCTTTCCTATTGAGTCGCCGCATCCTCACTGGGAAGTACGCTCGTTGGGTCATCATCCTTCAAGAATTCGACCTCGAATTTGTCACACCAAAAAGTAAGAAAGGTTTAGCCCTTGCTGAACTCATTTCTGAATTACCTACTGGAACACAGGATCCCCCAGTTAATGATGATTTTCCTGATGAGCACTTATTCGCCATTACTTCGGACGATCCTTGGTACAGCAATATCCTCACTTACTTGCGAACCCAAAAGTTCGCTCTTCACCTTGATCGTGACGCTCGACGACGTATCCGACACCAGGCTCCCCGCTACCTTCTTATCGGTGACGACCTCTATCGTCGCGGTATAGATACTTTCCTTCGTCGTTGTCTTACACACGCTGAAGCTAAACAGGTCCTCAATGCCTGCCATAGCAGCGCTTGCGGTGGCCACCTCTCCGGTCTTGTTACTGCCGAAAAATTCATGCGCACTGGGTATTTTTGGCCTTCCCTCTTCAGTGATTGCATTGAGGCAGTCAAACACTGTTCCAATTGCCAACATTTCGCCCCTAAGGCGCGAGCTCCCCCAGCTCCCCTCCACCTTGTCGTCACAACTGGTCCCTTTTGTAAATGGGACATCGACTTTATGGAGTGTTGCCCGCCATCCGCTGGTAACCATAAATATATCATCGTGGCGGTCGACTATTTCACAAAATGGGCCGAGGCTATGCCAACATTTAACAACACGGCAGCTACCGCAGCCCTCTTTTTCTTTAACCACGTTATCGCTCGATTTGGGGTTCCGAAACAACTGGTCTCTGACCATGGCCGACATTTTGAAGATGAGATATGGCGTGAGCTATCCTCACTGTTGGGTTTTGAGCACCAATATTCCTCCTCCTATTACCCCCAAGGTAATGGCCAAGTTGAAGCAGTCAAAAAAATCCTCAAGACTATGCTTCAATGAACGGTGAATAAGCACAAAACCAACTGGCATCTTATGCTCTTCCCTGCTTTGTGGGCCTATCGAACTTCTGTTAAAACCACCACAGGGTTTACTCCTTTCCACCTCGTTTTTGGAGAGGAGGCAGTCTTACCGATCGAGTGTGAAATCCCTTCCCTTCATCTGGCCGTTGAACTTCTCCCTGATACTCAACCTCTAGAACAACGACTTATCATGCTTGAGCGCGCCTCCGAAGACCATCGTGTTGCATTGCAAACCCTTGAAGCGGCTAAGAAATGCACCAAAGCTCAGTATGACCGAAAATTCCACCCTCGTACTTTTCACGAAGGCGACCTTGTTCTAGTATATGACCAGGCCCATGATGTTCTTGGTCATGGGAAGTTCGACTCATTATGGCTAGGCCCTTACATCATCAGTAAGGATCTCGGTAAGGGGGCAACCTCTTAGAGGAATTCGAAGGCAACCCCATTCCTAATCCTCGCAATGCACTCTATCTTAATAAATATTACCCTTAGCATTTCCCTCCTGAAATGCATGTTTTATTTTCTTTTAGATAGCCAGCATCTTTTTCATTTTTCGTACTTTGATAATTCACCAGGACATACTTTTTCCATAAGGGTCACTTCACCTCCCCCCAAAATTGAATTTCCTCACTTACAACCCTTGTACTTGGGACACCACTTTGCCTCCATACTTGTCTTTGTTCGTGTCGATTTTCGTCATGAGATACCATCTTGTACTCATGTTTTCATGGTCCCCCATGGGACCTTTACTGTGTGGCAGTACCATCGAGTCTCCCTTGTTTAGAGCATCCAAGTTGAGTCATCATCGCATTCATGGAGTCTATCCCGCGTCCCTTTGTACCCCGCTATAGTCCTCCTTCCTTCATTGCTTGGCCTCTCTCTTGCGTCGCACATTATGGCCTTCAGTCCCACTGTCCCCTATCCCTTATGATATTGTGTTAGTAGTTGCCATGTCATTCATGCCCTTTATGCTCTAGCAAGGGAAGTCGTCCATTTGCTACTCAATCCCCTCCATTCCATCATCATCATTGGTATTAGTCTGTCCGTCGCTCTACTACTTTCTCTCGTGCCTTAGTTGAGGATCCCTCATTGCCTCACCTATGGCGGACCTCCTTCTGTCGACATCAGCTCCTTCATTCCGTACAGCTCCAGAGAGTGTACCCTGGTTCCAGTTTCCACTCTTGTTCGGTGCCTCGGATCAGAAAAGGGATCTCTTGCTTCTTTTTTGACTTGATTGCTGTTTCAGGTGTTTCCTTCACCCAACTCTTTTCATCATGACCTAGATCCGTATGCTCGATGGTCCAAAGATGCGAAGAACAGCCTATTGGTGTGATGACCGGGTGTGTGAGATGTCTCACCCCTTGCGAGGGGGTGTTCCTTATAGCCCCCCACATGCCCGATGACCTCTTTCATTGCAACCTTCGGCGCAGCCCACATATTTGATTATGTCGGTTTTGTGATGCTGCGCGCCTCTTTGATTTGCATGTATCAGTCAGATTTTGTGAGCCCTTCCCCGCTTGTAGGGGGAATTTGGGTTGTATTTGTATCTCATGTACTTAGATATTATTTTATAAGTCCTGGCTGTTATCCCAGGCACAACATGTATATGGGATCCCTCATTGTATTTCTATCTGGCTCATGTTTATGCTGGCTGTACTTTATGGTTCGGTCCCTTGTTTATTGGACACACTATTCTTTTGTACTTTGTCTCGGCGAGCATAGGTATGCCTCCCCCGCCACCTTTAGCACAGGTACCCTCTCATAAAAAGAGACTTGTTGCACCTATAAGTCTCGTCTCCTCAGGGTCTAGTTCTTCAGCACATTAGTCTACCCCCACATTTCTCTCTCTCGACTTTTCGATGTCCCGGGGTGATCGTAGTTTCAACGTACTTTACTATACGATTTTCTCCTAACACTCGCACGCTGGGGGGCAATTTGTTACACCATTTTTTGGTCATCTAACCTACTATCATTAGATGGACCCAAGTACACCATGTAAGACCAATTTTACCCTAAGTAAAATTGCCTTCACTATGTAAAATAACTTAATAAAACACATTTACTAGGTTGTTTATGGTCTAAATAGGAAACCCCAAAAGGAAATATTAAACAAACCTATATTTGTTTGATTTTCCTGGTCATGTTTAACTCAAAACAAAGAAATTAATTAGATAAATCTTTATTTATCTTATTATTTTCTAGGAATAATTATTTAAACCTTATTTAAATAATATTCCTTGTTAAATATGACTAAATCACCCATAAATAATTAAATAAATCATTATTTATTTGATTATCTTTTAACCACCTCCTTAAAATGATAAATAAATCATTTATTTATTTATTATTCATAAATAAAGGGATTTGACCCAAGTCAAATACTTTTTCCCTCCAACAAATATAATAAAATACTCCATAAAAGGTGGATCTAGATTTGGTTAATGTTATTTTAATCATGCACCAAGATCTAGAATGACCCAATATTTTGTTATAAATAGGAGGGTTTTTCCTACCATTCTTCACCTTTTGTTGCCCATTAGATCACTCTGGATCTAGACTCTTGGTCTGACTTTGAGCCATTATCATAGTCATATTTTCCATTATTTGTTGTGTGAGATCCCTTAGAGTTCTATCTTTGTCTGGGTTTTCTACACCAACAAGAGAGAGAAATGCTAGATCTGAAGTGCTGAGGACTTCCAAGAACCCATCCCATTGAGGAGAATTGGAAACACCTTCTTGTTTTCCTCCCAGGTGCTCTTAATACAAAAATTCTTTCAAAAAACATTGTTCTTGTCTTTTGCCTATTGATGTATGACAAAACCTTGTTTTACCGCTCTTGTATCTTACATAGATCCTGCTTTTTACAAAGACTTCTGTCTTGATCAATTGGGTCGCCGGTATCCCAAGATATTGGCAGCCATATTTTGATGTTAGGGCTATAAGTTATGCGTAGCTAAAGTGGTCTTTTTTCGTACACTTCGACAAAAGATTCATACTAACAGGTGGGTCTGCCTATGAGTG
>JAXQQM020064664.1:0-59537 GCA_034641835.2 Pinus albicaulis | reverse complement strand
GTCAGCCGTTAGATCTCGAAAGCTCCATCCGACGGCTCCCGATCACCAGAGATGCACGATATTTAATGAAATCGCACACGCAATAGCTCTTGTTCCGGTCCACCATCCATCGCCCTCCACCGTTGATCTTAGCCCGATCGACGATCCAGATCTTTCCATGCATTGTTGACCATTCCACCGTCGCCTGGGTCCCCACGTCATCTGTCCACTTGGCTGTCCGTACACCACGTTGCCCCACGTGCATATCCCATACCATTCAACCATTCCGACACATATAACGTCCCATTTTCGTGGTTTTTTAATGTTTTTCATGCGTTTTTCATTCTGCAACGTCCGCCAACCTTACCAGAGTGATTTTTCACCATTTCCCCTGCAATTTTTCCCCTCCATTCCATATGCATGGCCATTTCCTCCATCCACACTGCATCCATTGCTCCATCCATTGTTTTCTTCACAGGTTTGCTATGTTGCAGGGTTTCTAGAGGAAGAAAACCGCTGCTGTTCAGTGTACTATCTCAATGGCGAGCAGCGCAGACAAGATCAAATCCAATGAACTAGTACCATCATGAGAGAGTTAAGGAATGGGGCTGTCAGGACTTGCATTAAAGAAAAGCGGAGTTCAAACGCTGGAAATCCTGCCAGCGCCATTTAAAGCTTGAGCTAACTCGACAAAGGCAGTAATGAAGCAGCAAAGAATTTCAGTACAGAGCAGAGGGATTAGGGCACATCAACGAAGATCTTAAGCCCTAAATCAGAAATTTAAAGAGGCGAAGCATCATTTTGAAGACCCCGAGGATCGATCTGGAGGTCCTGAACATCAGTGAGAGGTAATATCAGGGTTTATTTGTCAGCAGAATGTTTTTCCCCATAAAGGACAGGGCGCCCATACAGTCTTTATTATGCACCGTGTCCCTGAAGGATTTTCCCACCCTAATAGCAGTTCGAAGAAACAAAAAAATTTATGAGACAGACCTTTCAGTAGTTTATTTTATTTTGGTTCAAATCACCAGAGGTACCGCAGCCTAAAATGTCAAGATCATATCTGGAGAAAATAATTCTTTCCCAAGGGAGGTGACAGAGATTAAATATACAACATGTCAAATAGAATGGGTTTCGGCCCTGCAGTCATTCTTGGGTTTAATGTAACATTTAATATTCACCTACCTCCTCAGTCGATCTTCTGTGTCTCTTCTGCTATAAAGCACAGAAGGAAACATTGTAATGGTTGTTGATGAGATATCAGTGAAATGCAAGTATTTTCCTCTTAAGACAATTTCTCTGTGTATATTGTAAGATAGACTGAGGCTAGATGTATTCAGACTGAATGTTCAAGCTATGGGCTATGATGTACCTGATTGGTGTTGTTTTTAATATGACAAGCATGTTTCTTTGGATCCTGATCTAAAGCAGCTGGTGATGTTCTCCTTTCTCTGTATTTGTGATTGAATTGCTTTCATTCCATTTCATTTCTGCTGGTAGGCAACAGAAGTATAATATAGGATTCACCCTTGATAGGTGCCTTATATTTCCTGCTCTCTCTGCCTCAATGTTTTCTGCTCATATGTGTATCTGAATATTGATTTCGATTGATTTAACCAGTGTAGTGGATGTCATTGCCTGCTCTCTGATGTATGAGTTGATGGAGTCAGTATTTAGATGTTCTTGTTAGGATTTAGTTGAATGTGTTGAGAACCTGGGAGGTCTAGAATCCTGTATCTTCCTCACTAGGAGCTCTCCATCCCCAATTAAATCTTTCCAAGATCCCTTGTTTTACCTCTAATTCTGTCCAAGCAGGCCTGGAGTTAAATGACCTCTGGCCTGATCTATAGACAGAATTGGACGGTTCTCCTTCCTTCATTTTCAGTCCTTGATGTCCCATTCCTACTTTCATCTTTAAGATCCATATGCTTTAGATGACTAGCCCAATTGAAATCTTGCACATTGAACACAAGTAAATCCTTTCTTGACTCCATTGCCCAATGGCTTTGATGTTTCTTGAGTTATCTACCTTTGTCTAAATTCCCTTGTTGTCCATCCTTGTCTTATATTGGAACCTTCTTTCCTGATTCCCAACAACCAAACATAGACAATCATACAAACAACCCTGAGCCATACAACTAGCCTAAAATCATAACCTAAGAGCTTCAAAGACATATCCTTTGACTTGTATAGAGAGATCCCTCTCTGGACCTAGGAGGGCTAGATCCTAAGGTCTGAAAGTGGTTCTATGTTGTCTCATCTTTTGGTCTCTGTCAACCTAGCCAAAACATGGGAACCCCAACATAATGGTGACTCCGCTGGGGAATTTCTGAGTACTTTCATCTTGATACATCTCCAAACCTCAGAAAACCTAGAATCTCTGGTTAGGTTGGTAGTAAAACACTTATCCTTCCCATTCCACTTACCTCTTGTGTGTTTTACCCCATACTCTCAGATAGAGCCTGGAAAGGGCCAGGTAGCCTCCGGATCTCATCCTCTTTTCAGAGGTGACATATCTGGTAAATGCCCTCCCAGTCAATCTCTGGTTGGAGCTTGTTGTTTTAGGGGAGATTCCTGAAAGGTGATAGTGCCTGAGCACTGTGGTGGACAGTGTACCCCTTAGAAACATCCTAAACCCTCCACCTGGCAACTCCATTGTTCCTAAATGAAAATACTCCACTGGTGATCAGTAGGCCTGCTGATTATCTTGATTTCACAATCAAACTCCACTGGGAGGCCAGCCCCTGAGACAACATTAACCACAGCAGAAGAAACGAGTAGGGTTAAGCTGCTTAAGCTTATAAACAACATTCTGGCTTTCAAAACCATCCACACAAGAGCTTATCCCAACCCTGACCCACCGGAAATAGTTGAAAATCCAGAGAGTATCCTCAAAGGAGCTCCTACACCTAAAATACCAACCATTTCCAGCCACATTCTTAGAGCTAATTCTGCACCAGAAAACCTAACAGCTCTAGCACATTTCCTCCCTGACCTGGACATACCTAATAGACTACCGAGAACTAGGTCATTCAATCATTTAGACCAGCAAGACCTCGAAGTTTACAATACACCATCTAACAGTGGTCAAAACACTAGGGACAGTGAAACCCCTCCTTCCACACCACCTGATTTTCACTTCCTTCAAAACTTGGGTTTCTTTCACCCTAGATCTGCTCAACAGACTTCTGCTGGTCCAAATATCCCTGTCATCCAAATACCAACTGCTCAAGCTAACCCTATACCCCATCATAACATCATTATGGTAGCCTGGTATGCACCTTTGCTTTTACCTCAACCCTTGTTACCCTTGCCCAATGATTATCAGTCAAAAATCCCACACTTCACTGCTAAAGAGTCCATAACAGCTCAGCAACATGTAGATAAGATGGAGGACTCTTTTGACTATATGGAAGTTGATGATGAAACAATCAAAATGAGGATCTTTGCCCAAAGCTTAGGAGGTGAGGTGAAGAAATGGTTTAAAGGTTTACCTCCTGGCAGTATTCAAGATCTCCCTGCATTATACAAAACCTTCATAAACAAATGGGAGGTTAGAGCAAACCCTCGCCAGCTCCTAGCAGAATACATGTCCATTAAGAGGAATGTAGGAGAGAGTGTTCACGATTACACCACTAGATTCAACAACATTTATAATGCTCTCCCTCCACACATGAAGCCTCCTCAAGGTATGGCCCTGGCCAAGTATCCTGATGGATTTGATGCTGACCTGGCCTATGAGCTTAGAGACAAAGAATACACCACCCCAGAAGAGATGCAGAAAGGAGCAATAACCATAGAAGCAAACCTGATGGAAAAAAGGGCAAGACTAAAAGCTGAAAAGAGGGTAACATATAGGGATGACAACGTAACTTCCACATCTGATCCCAAATATGACAGAATTTCAAAAAATGTGGAAGAACTTCAACAAATGATAAAGAGGATGGTTTTCCAAAACAAAAACCAAAACAGAAACCAGAACCAAAACATTAGAAGAAACAATGCTGCTCCCAACAGACAAAGAGAGTCAGACCAACAAATTATTCCCCCATTTCAAGAAAAAATTTTAGATGAAGACGAGGGAATCATTGAAGAGTCTGAAGGGAATACCATAAATATGTTTGAAGCAGAGGACTCAGTCCTTAACTGCGATTCAGAAGAAGGTCTGCCCTCATCTGCATATGGGGATGAGGAATGGTTAGAAAATGAGGATTACAGATTAGGATTTGAAAATTCCATGATGCAGGTCAGAGAAAAATATGAACTTAGGAGCAAAAAGAACCAAGCAGATCCCAAAACAAAGAATCTTGAGGTAACCATCAAGAAAAGACCTGATAAATCCTCTAAAGCATTTGCTGCAGACAACAAAACAACAGCTGAAAGTTCTGGTAAACATAAGGAGAAGGGCAACCAAAACAATGAAAAACGAAGTCAATCAACCAGCAGTACTAACACTTCAGTTAGTACTCCTGACACAACTGTTCCAAACCTTGTACATAGTGAGAAACCACAATCTGATTCGGCTACTAAGGCAGTAGCTAATAAAACAGAATTGAGCATTACAAAGGTCCAGTCCACTTTCAATCTAGAGAGTGAGATTGAAAAAATCAAAATCTCTATACCATTATCTGAGCTGGCCACTCAAGATGTATATAAAGGGAAAATTTTGAAAGCATTAAATCTGGGAGAAATAAACGATTCTGTAAATCTGAATGATGATCAACCTGCCCTCCTATTTGGTCCAAAGATTGAGGGAAAATTTCAGGAAGGGGTAGTTCCACCTTTTTATATCAGTCTCAACATTCATGACAAGATCCTCCATAATGCCATGCATGACTCTGGTGCATCGCACAATATAATGCCTAAGGTAGTGATGGAGAGGCTAGGCCTAGAGATTACCAGAACTTACAAAGAATTATACTCATTCGACTCTAGTAGAGTAAAATGCCTGGGCCTAATCAAAGACTTGTGTGTAAGCCTGACCCAGATTCCTGCCAAATGTATGGTCATGGATGTTGTAGTGGCAGATGTGCCACCAAAGTATGACATGCTATTTTCAAGATCATGGGGAGCCAAACTGCAGGGAACAATGCAGATGGATGGCTCATATGCCACTATTCCTATATTTGGCCAACTTAGAACACTGTATAGAGAGTCTCAGATGAAATTTATAGTCAGTAGCCCTGAGAAACCTGAAAACTCACCATTATACTCTGTACATACAGATCTAGACTCTTTCATTCTCTACAATGACCAATCCTCAGAAGAGCCGAGATCAGATAATGGAAATACAAACATACAGCCCATGGATTTCAACATAATGGCTACTCTGGAAGAATACGAAGAAGAATACCATGGGAAAACTACTGAAAATATAACTCTGAATGAAACAGAGACAGAACAAAAACAACAAGCTAGCCACCTCCCTGATCTCCATGCCCATAATGAACCACAAAATGACCCCCCTCCTAGCACAGACCTCACAACTCCACATAATGGCGAATCCAGCTGTAGGGGAGGGGATGAAGATGAAGTAAACAAGGAACCACTGTGGGAAATGAAATTTGATGGGTCCTGTACTAGGCAGAGTGCTGGAGCAGGAGTGTGGCTGCGTAACACTGAAAATGATCATGCAGAGAGCCATGCTGTCAATCTGCATTTCAAATGCACGAATAATATTGCAGAATATGAGGCTCTGATCTTGGGGTTAAATCTGTTGAAAAAATTAGGAGCTCGTAGGATAGATGTGAGAGGAGACTCAGAGTTGGTAATCAAACAAGTGAATGGTGAGTATTCAGCAAAACACCCCAGGCTTAGGGCATACAGGAATGACACTCTAGATTTGCTGAAAACGTTTGTTGAATTCGAGTTAGTGTTCACTCCTAGGGGTCAAAATGCAATTGCAAATGGATTAGCTTGCTTAGCTATCTCATATCCTAAGACCCCAGTTGACCAACAGATTATCATTCAGACCAAATTTAGGCCTGCAGTGCCAGACAATGAAAAATATTGGCAGGTCTTTGAAGGAGACAAACAGATCGAAGATTTCCTGATAGGCAGAAATGAGTTTGAATTTTCTGATTCAGACTCCAAACCTGACAGCTTCTGCCTAGATGAAGATTCCTCATATGAGGAAGAAACACCCTGTAACGTAGAAACTCCCTGTAACATAGCAATAAATATTTTTTTCTGATAAAACTAGAAATTTTAACGAAAATAGTGAAAACGCAGAAAACGAAAAGGTTGAGGTATTGCAGGCCAAAGACAAGAATATACCCAGAGGCATGGCACCCTTAGAGGACCTTTTTGACTTTGATGACGTAGCAAAAAAGCCCACAATCGAACATGCTGATTCTGATGTGGAAGAATGCAACATTGGCACTGGAGACAGACCCAAAATGATAAAACTGGCTAAGTCTATACCTGCAAACATGAAGAAAAAATACATTGACTTGTTTAAGGAATTCATTGACGTGTTTGCATGGAGCTATGAAGACTTAAAGGCCTATGACACCAACATCATACAACACAAGATACCGCTAAAGGAAAATCAGAAGCCTTTCAGACAAAAACTTCGAAGAATCAACCCAAAACAATTGCCTGCAGTAGAGAAAGAGATCAGGAAAATGTATGATGCAGGCATAATAGTCCCTGTAAGGTTTTCTGATTGGGTGTCAAACTTAGTGGTCGTAAGGAAGAAGACAGGGGAGATCAGGCTATGCATAGACTTCAGAAACCTCAACAGAGCCTCCTTGAAAGACAACTACCCTTTGCCTAGAATGGAACATATCCTACAAAAGGTAGTGGGCTCTAAGAGAATCTCCCTGCTTGATGGTTTTTCAGGATACAACCAAGTTCTGGTACTCCCAGAAGATCAACTCAAAACAGCTTTTACCACTCCATGGGGCACCTTCATGTACTTGAAAATGCCTTTTGGATTGATGAATGCTGGAGCTACCTTCCAGAGAGCAATGGACATTGCTTTCTCAGACGAGATTGGACAATTCATAGTTATCTACTTGGATGACTTGACCGTCTTTTCTAAAACTGAAGAAGAACATCTAAAACATCTGAGGAAAGTCTTTGAAAAATGTAGAAGGTACGGCCTGTCCTTAAATCCTAAGAAAACTGTTTTTGGGCTGCAAGAAGGTAAACTTCTTGGGCACATTATATCTGAGAAAGGGATCAGGATAGACCCCCAGAGAGTTGAGGGAATACTTCAAATTACACATCCACGAAAGATCAAGGAATTGCAGTCCTTCATAGGGAAGATCAATTCCTTAAAAGATTTATCCCCAATCTTGCTGAACATCTTAGAAAAATTACTGAAATGCTAAAGAAAGATGCATGAATTAAATGGACTGTTGAAGCCAAGAAATATTTTGAGTCAGTAAAACTTGCACTCACTCAGGCCCCTATCCTTATCAGCCCTGACTTCTCAAAAGATTTTCTGATCTTTTCATTTGCTTCCCAACATACAATAGCTGCAGTTTTGCTGCAGAAAAATTCAGAAGGTAATGAACAACCTATAGCCTTCTTCAGTAAAGCCTTAAGAGATGCACCCTTAAAGTAAAACATCATGGAAAAGCAGGCCTATGCCCTGATTAAGGCCTTAAAAGACTTTAGGATGTACATTTTTCATTCTCACACCATTGCCTATGTGCCAAACGTAGTGGTTAAGGATATCTTGTCCCAAGACCCTGATGGGAAAAGGAGCAAATGGATCGCTACCATCTTGGAATACGACCTTGAAATAAAACCCACTAAGCTGATCAAAGGTCAAGGCCTGGCCCAATTAATGGCTGAAACAAATTTGCAGGCCTTGGATATTAACATGGTGAATGCCTTGGATGAGCAGGAGAGCCTTCCTGATCCCACAATAGAAGAGAAATTCCAAAACTCTCCGTGGTATTCTAATATCCTTTACGTCCTCACCAATCTCAATGCTCCCCCAGAACTGAAAAAAACTAAGGCCAGATTTACAAAACTCAAAGCCAGAAACTACTGTATATTGAATGAAAATTTGTACTGGAAGAACCCAAATGGCCTATTACTGAAATGTTTGTCTGAACCTGAGGCTGAAAATGTTAAACAATAATTTCATGCTGGAGTATGTGGAGGCCACCTGAGTTGGAAAGCCACAGCGAACAAAATACTCAGGGCTGGTTATTATTGGCCTACACTGTTTAGTGATGTCCATAAAATTATTCTTGCCTGCCACAAATGCCAAATCTTCGAGGGCAAAAGAAAGCTCCTTCCCCTCCCTCTGCAACCGATCACCATAGAAGGCCCTTTCATGCAATGGGGCCTAGAATTTATTGGGGAGATTCACCCTCCCTCCTCTGGACAACATAAATGGATCCTAACTGCTACAGACTAACTCTGTCATCATTAGGTTCCTAGAAGACTTCATCTTATCTCGTTTTGGTTGTCCAAGGAAAATAATCTCTGACAATGCCGCTGCTTTCAGATCCAAAATAATGGTTGATTTCTGTCACAGGTACAGAATAACACTTGGACATTCAACTGCCTATTACCCCCAGGGTAATGGCCTAGCAAAATCATCAAATAAAAGCCTGGTTACAATCATTAAGAAGCTGCTGGAAGAGAACAAAAGGTCTTGGCATAAAAAGCTGGTGCATGCTTTGTGGGCCGACAGGCTTACAACCAAAAATTCCATTGGCATGTCACCTTTCCAGTTAGTCTATGGGGCAGAAGCAGTATTCCCTACCAGCCTTGGAGTTCCTGTAATAAAGCTTGTCCAGGAGATCCAATCAGAGGAAGATAACATGATAAGAAGGATTAATGAGACAATCCATCTTCAGCAAACAAGGGAGCAGGTCTACAACAGAGCTGTCAAAGTACAGGAAAACATAAAGAGACAATTTGACAAAATAACCAAAGCATCAGATTTCAAAGTTGGGGACAAGGTCCTGAAGTGGGATTCGAGAAGAGAGGACAAAGGCAAACATGAAAATTTTGACAGTTTGTGGCAAGGTCCATTTATCATTCAAGCCACTGTGGGTCCTAATGCGTTTTTCTTGCAAGAACTTGATGGTTCCGAGCTGTTTGGGGGTCCTGTCAATGGCAGGATGCTCAAGCATTATTTCTGCTAATGCTCAGTTTCCAGTTTCATTTCCATTGTACATACCATTGCAGCTTTTATTTTTGTTTTCAAGAAAAGAGAAAATGTTCCAAAAAAAGAAAAGTCAGAGGTTCAGACATGCCCACACAAGGACCTCTAAAAAGTGCAAAATATTGGCTCTAATAAACTCAAAATCTGAGCCAAGGCAAAGTGAAAACAACTAGTCCTAATATGCCCAAAATCTGGACCGGTAAAGAAGAAAGAAATCAGCTCTAACATGCACAAAATCAAAGCTGAAGGAAAAGGAAGAAGTGACTCTAATATGCTCAAAACCTGAGTCACATGAAGAAAAGAGGGTGCTTCAAAAGTTCAGATTTCAAACCCTCAAGTTTTGTTTTTGAGTTTCAGCTTTTTCAGTCCACAGCAAGCCAGACAGTCTAATCCTGGCTTGGCTGTTTTTAAATTTCCTGTCTTAGAATGTAGGAGAAGAAACCTGTCGGACAGTTTAATCCCAATAGGTAGTAGATTAGGTAGAGAAATAGATGAGGCCAACAGTCCAATCTGGCCTCATGGTGAAATAAGGGTAGATTTAGAATAGGTTTGTTCTGTTTTGCAAAATAGAATGTAAAGGGTCTGCAAGCTCAAATGCGCCCAAAGGGAACAGTTAGGACTGCAATTGGGTAGGTAGATTGGTTGAGGGAATATTTTTGCTGATGATTCTATCATATTGTGGCAGCTGAAAATCAAAGAAGGAAGATGGCTTATGATAGCAGGCATCTGGCCTACTCCAAAGATCATATCTGGTTTCTTGACTCCTCCAAGGAGAAGCCATCCCCATGTGGAGCCACTGTTAGCCCCCCTATGAAATTCTTGGCAAGCCAGCTGGGGGCTAGATTTTTTTGAGCCTTCAAGGAATGCCTTTCCCCTGAAAACCCATCCTCCTTGAAGTCTCTCAATTGATGTGCCTAATACAAATCCTCTCTGCTAGTACATTGCTAAAAAATGGCCTATTATTCCCTCCTTTACCCCTGCGAAATACATCAATTCCCCTTCTTTTCCCTTTATCCGAATTCCCTTTCTTCCCCCCCCCCAAGATTCCCCCTCTCTATGCCTAAATCCCCCAAAATCCCCTTTAAATTTCCCCATCTCCCTTATTTCCCTAGTTTCCCCCTCCATCTCCCCTACCATTACCCTTTGATTGCCCCCAAAACGCATTAAAAATGAATTAAAATGATAAATTTTATGTTTTTGGGTCTTGGCCCTTCTTCTGATAGTCCGCACCCTTCTCCTTCCATAGAACCCCGCGCCGTGACCTAGGTGTTTCCCCTACGGGGGGCTTTATTCTATCCGTATGGTCAGACCATGGTGGCCCCGTATTTGACTCCTCAGGATGTGTGATGATCTAATCTAACGGCTGTCATTCACTGCGGGGGGTCGCTCCAACAGCCTCGTGTCCGTACACCTTGGCCGCCCGTAGTTGATCTCCTCCGTCCATTCATTTTTCGATCCAACGGCGCGGAGCACGCCCGAAATGGTGTTCCCCACACCTACATACGTCATCCGCCCAGAAACCGCCGGTTTATTCCGCACCGCCCTCGCACGCTTGGTGGTTTTTCCCCGGAGGCCAGCGATTCCATTCATCTCCCGCCACGCGTCCTCTGTACGATTTTCAAAACCGCTTTCCCACTCGTTAACTCCATCCCCTGCGCATTAAATTCTTTCCCAGGACACCCAACACAATCCGTGTCAGCCGTTAGATCTCGAAAGCTCCATCCGACGGCTCCCGATCACCAGAGATGCACGATATTTAATGAAATTGCACACGCGATAGCTCTTGTTCCGGAAACCATCCGTCGCCCTCCACCGTTGATCTTAGCCCGATCGACGGTCCAGATCTTTCTATGCATTGTTGACCATTCCATCGTCGCCTGGGTCCCCACGTCATCTATCCACTTGGCTGTCCGTACACCATGTCGCCCCACGTGCATATCCTGTACCATTCAACCATTCCAACACATATAACGTCCTGTTTTCGTGGTTTTTTAATGTTTTTCATGCGTTTTTCATTCTGCAACTTCCGCCAACCTTACCAGAGCGATTTTTCACCATTTCCCCTATAATTTTTCTCCTCCATTCCATCTGCATGGCCATTTCCTCCATCCACACTGCATCCATTGCTTCGTCCATTGTTTTCTTCACAGGTTTGCTATGTTGCAGGGTTTCTAGAGGAAGAAAACCACCGCTGTTCAGTGTACTATCTCAATGGCGAGCAGCGCAGACAAGATCAAATCCAATGAACTAGTACCATCATGAGAGAGTCAAGGAATGGGGCTGTCAGGACTTGCATTAAAGAAAAGTGGAGTTCAAACGCCGGAAATCCTGCCAGCGCCATTTAAAGCTCGAGCTAACTCGACAAAGGCAGTAATGAAGCAGCAAAGAATTTTAGTACAGAGCAGAGGGATTAGGGCACATCAACGAATATATTAAGCCCTATATCAGAAATTGAAAGAGGCGAAGCATCATTTTGAAGACCCCGAGGATCGATCTGGAGGTCCTGAACATCAGTGAGAGGTAATATCAGGGTTTATTTGTCAGCAGAATGTTTTTCCCAATAAAGGACAGGGCGGCCATACAGTATTTATTATGCACCGTGTCCCTGAAGGAGTTTCCCACCCTAACAGCAATTCGAAGAAACCAAAACATTTATGAGACAGACCTTTCAATAGTTTATTTTATTTTGGTTCAAATCACCAGAGGTACCGCAGCCTAAAATGTCAAGATCATATCTGGAGAAAATCATTCTTTCCCAAGGGAGGTGACAGAGATTAAATATACAACATGTCAAACAGAATGGGTTTCAGCCCTGCAGTCATTCTTGGGTTTAATGTAACATTTAATATTCACCTACCCCCTCAGTCGATCTTCCGTGTCTCTTCTGCTATAAAGCACAGAAGGATATTATTGTAATGGTTGTTGATGAGAAATCAGTGGAATGCAAGCATTGTTCCTATTTGAGACAAGTTCTCTGTGCATATTGTAAGATAGACTGAGACTAGATGTATCCAGACTGAATGTTCAAGCTATGGGCTATGATGTACCTGATTGGTGTTGTTTTTAATATGACAAGCATGTTTCTTTGGATCCTGATCTAAAGCAGCTGGTGATGTTCTCCTTTCTCTGTATTTGTGATTGACTTGCTTTCTTTCCACTTCATTTCTGCTGGTAGGCAACAGAAGTATAATATAGGATTCACCCTTGATAGGTGCCTTATATTTCCTGCTCTCTCTACCTCAATGTTTTCTGCTCATATGTGTATCTGAATATTGATTTCGATTGATTTAACCAATGTAGTGGATGTCATTGCCTGCTCTCTGATGTATGAGTTGATGGAGTCAGTATTTAGATGTTCTTGTTAGGATTTAGTTGAATGTGTTGAGAACCTGGGAGGTCTAGAATCCTGTATCTGCCTCACTAGGAGCTCTCCATCCCCAATTAAACCTTTCCAAGATCCCTTTTTTAACCTCTAATTCTGTCCAAGCAGGCCTGGAGTTAAATGACCTCTGGCCTGATCTATAAACAGAATTTGACGATTCTCCTTCCTTCATTTTCAGTCCTTGATGTCCCATTCCTACTTTCATCTTTAAGATCCATATGCTTTAGATGACTAGCCCAATTGAAAGCTTGCACATTGAACACAAGTAAATCCTTTCTTGAATCCATTTCCCAATGGCTTTGATGTTCCCTGAGTTATATACCTTTGCCTAAATTCCCTTGTTGTCCATCCTTGTCTTATATTGGAACCTTCCTTCCTGATTCCCAACAACCAAACATAAACAATCAAACAAACAACCCTGAGCCATACAACTAGCCTAAAATCATAACCTAAGAGCTTCAAAGACATATCCTTTGACTTGTATAGAGAGATCCCTCTCTGGACCTAGGAGGGCTAGATCCTAAGGTCTGAAAGTGGTTCTATGTTGTCTCATCTTTTGGTCTCTGTCAACCTGGCCAAAACATGGGAAACCCAACAGGTCCAGTCTGAAAATATGATGAAAAGTGGCCTGCAAGTTGTGTTCTATTGAAGATATTGGATCCAGTGTGAAAATTGATGAAACGTGGTCCATGGTGGTGCTGAGGGTTGTAGCCTTCAGTCAGGGGGTTGTAGCTCCCTTCCAGGTGAGGCTGGTAAACGAGAGCAGGGGGTCGTAGCTCCCTTACAGGAGAGGTTGGTAAACGAGAGCAGGGGGTCGGTGCTCCCTTCCATGAGAGGCTGGTAAACGAGCGTAGGTGGGTGCCTGCATACTGGTATGAGTCTGCGCCAGTACATAAGTTGTAATATGTTTTCTTTATAATAAAATATTGAAGGCTGAGCAACGGTAGCAGTGGTTTTCTCCCGACTTGGGTTTCCACCTAAAATCCTAGTGTTCATGTGTGATGCTTATGTGTGATGATTTATTCTGTTATTACTGCACATGTCTGTTGCTATATAAACATCTGATGAATGAATAAATGCAAGGATCTAAGTAAAGAACTAATTGCATATTAAGATCTCTGTACATATGCGAGTTCAGTAAAGGGTATCCGCGTATATACGCGAGTCTGATGAAGTAAAGTAGCATATGGGTTTTAGAGCATGAAAAAGTAAAAATTTTTGAGTATGCCCTAAATACTGATTCACCCCCCCCCCTCTCAGTATTTTTCCCAACAATTGGTATTAGAGGAGGTCCTTCTGCAGAAGCTTGATCACTTGAAGGAGATCCGTCACAATGGGGAGTCATGAAGGGGTAATGTCTATAAGGCCACCTCTATTCAATGGAGATAATCTGTTATTCTGGAAGACACGAACAAAAGCATATCTGCAAAGTCTTGGTGCAGAAGTATGGGCAATCGTGGAAGAAGGTTATCAGTATCCAGCAAGTATTCCTATTGATGCAGCAGAAAGGAAGAAATATGAAATCAATGCCAAAGCAGTCAATGTTTTATTAGGAAGCATGTCTGAACCAGAATTTGCTAAAGTGATGCAACTAAATTCAGCAAAATAAATATGGGACAAAATCATCCTAAGCTATGAAGGAGATACAAAGGTAAAAAGTGCAAAACTCCAAACTCTCAGAATTGAATATGAAAATTTAAGGATGCATAGTGATGAGAGTATTACCAGTTTCTTTTTATGTCTAGATGATATTGTAAATTGTATGAGAAGTTTGGGTGAAACCATAACCGATACTACTCTGGTGGAAAAAGTCTTAAGATCTTTAACTTCAAAATTTGAGTCAAAAGTATCAGCTATTGAAGAAAGGAAAGATATGCAAACTCTTACTATTGTTCAACTACATGGTATTCTGATTGCTTATGAAATGAGACAAGGAGGTCCCTCTCAAATCAAAGAAGCTGCTTTTAAGGCGTGTGCAAAAGGAAAAGAAAAGGAAGTTGTCAAGGAATCAAGTTATATATCAGAAGAAGAAGAAGAAAACTTTGTGAGAAGACTCCAACTAGGTACTGGAAGATTAAGAGGTAAGCTTCCCTTCAAATGTTTTGATTGTGGAAGAGTGGGTCATTATGCTGCTAAATGTCCTTATAAAGAAAATCATGATAAAGGGAAACAATTTGAAAAGGGAAAGAGTTATCATGCAAATGAAGATAATAATGAAATGTCAAATGAATATGAAGAAGATTCTGACCAAGATCTGCTAGTGCTCATGGAAAAGAAGCAAAAGAAGAAGGCTACTCAAGGAAAGAAGATATCTCAGAAAACATGTGCAGCAGAAAATGAAGAAGAGAAAACAGGTATTGATTGTTGTTCTTGTAATCCACTCACTTGTGCATGCAATGATGAAGATAGTGAAAGTAACAGTATAAGTCTATAAGAAAATCTCAAGATAAATGATGAAAGTAATTTTTGGGATCAATTTAAAAGGAGGGAATCTATCCTCAAGGATGTGATCACTAGATTGAATGAACAGATAGAAACAATGAAGGGACAGATAGAAATGTATCAAAGACTGCAGGACAAAGTAACCAATCACAGTGAAGGACTTGAAGCAGAAATCATCTCTCTGAAAGCAGACCTTGAAGCATCAAATAAGAAGAATGAAGAAATTCTACAATCATTTGAAAAGGAAGGACGTGAAGCAGAAATCATCCCGCTCAAAACAGATCTGGAAAAATCAAATAAGAAGAATGAAGAACTTTTACAAATCTTTGAAGAGCAAGAAAATGGGTTGAAAGAAGAGATTTTAAATTTGAATGATCAAGTAGAAGAAGGAAGAAGGGTTGAAGAAAGTATGAAGAAGCAGTGCCAAAGATTGGAGGTTGAGGTAAATATTTTGAAAGGTAAATTAGAAGAAAAATATAAACTCATGAGGTTTCAAGATAGTACTAAGATTCTGGACAATATTCTTAGTAGTCAAAGGTCTCCCTCGGTTAAATTTGGTCTTGGTTTTCATGAAACTGTCAAAGGAGAATCTAGTTCGCAAGGAAGTGCTAAAGATTCAAAGGATATCAATGCAAAGCCTAAAGTATTGAAAGAAACAAAAGATCAACCGACAATCATGAAAACTCAAAGGAAATCATTCAATAATGTTAAATGCTTTAAATGTCATAATTATGGGCATGTTGCAGCCAATTGCAGAAGCAGATTGTTTCAGTCACAAACAAACAGATTCTGCACAGAAAGGTACTCTGGTTTCTTCAAGGGATATTGTTTTTCATGCAGCAAGTATGGTCATAAAGCAGCTGATTGCAATAGAAGGAAGAATAGAACAACACATTATGATCCTTATGCTTACTTTTATGGTCACATAAGATGTTGTACTTGTAACAAGTATGGACATGTAGAAAAAGAATGCAGGATGAATAGATCTGAGAAATTGGAGAACTTCCAGCACACAATAAGAAATTTCAAGCAAAGCTGGAAAAAGAAGGAAGACCGGTCAGAAACGTAGGGAATATTGACCCTACTGTAGTCATCCGCTTCTAAAGCTTATTTCTCATAATGAATGCATACATTCTGGTGATTAGTAATGTATCATCATAGGGGGAGAAATGTATGGTGATTCTCATGGTTGATTTGGTTATTCTGGTTATGTTTATTTCTGACAGTGCATATGATATGACAAGAGAAGACAGGTACAGGTGGTACAAATTCAGGGGGAGATGAAGGAGTGAAATTTTCAGTGTTTCACTTTCCATACGCAGTTTTCGTGAACAAAAGTCGCGTATACACACGAGTTACAGTGGAGACAGACGCGTATGCATTTTTGATAAGAAAATTAGTATGACAGCTGAAGATCACGAACACAAGTTCAGGGGGAGCATCAGTCCAACTGCTAATGATTGTACTCTTGACATTGTATCTGGTTATACTCATGATGATGATATGATACATGGTTTCTTATGATGAGATCATGGATGAGTCCTGTTTGCTTTTTGAAGAAGTATCTTTTGTTTTCACACATGGATAAGATGAAAGACTGATGATTCAGTAATAAGGATAGATCATGTAAAGTTTGTCGCTGATTATTTTTGTCATGGTTGAGACTTATTTCTTACACATGTTACATCATGATAAATCTTGAAGATCTTGGTGATATGGATGTTTTCTTGACACATATTTTCTATCGAAGAAGTTGTTCTGGTAAGATAATTCCTCTTGGGAAGAATATGTTGATGCTGCAAAGAATCTGAAGGCTTGGTTACTGATGTGCTTATGCTACAACCGTTGGATGACTCTTGAAAACACAACTACATTGTCCTATCTATCTGTTGTCATATAGACTAGGAAAGCATTCGAATATCTCAGACAGAAGATGGGATTAGTCTTTGCCATTCAGAAGATCAGACCTGTTTAAATTCAGAAGATTAAATTAATTTCATAAGATTAATTTGCATACGCGGGTTTCCTAGAAGACAGTCGCGTATATACGCGAGTTCATGCATAGAAAAACGCGTATGGTTGGTTGCTGACAATTCCTGTTTAGGGTCAGCATTTTTTAGCATAGCTGCAGTGCTGTTTGGTATATCTAGTGATGCTTCAGTTGTCATAGTTATGTTTCACTCTTTGATATTTGATGAAGATGCCTTGATGATCTGTTGTTGAAAGTGTTCAGGATGCACAAGCTAAGGGGGAGATGAAGGAGTAAACTAATGTACAGGTTCAGGGGGAGCATTAGCCTTGCTGAGTATTATGCATTGTTGGCATTATGATTCTGAAATATGATCTCTTTCTTGAAGTCCTTTTGGTTTTGGTTATAAAAAGTAATTTGTAATTGATGAAAAGGTCATGTTGAGACCTATGATGTAAAATTGTAATATTCAGTCATGTAAGGACTTGTTCAAATTTGTAAACCCACTTGGTTGGGTAGCTGAGTCAAAATGTGTAAACCCACTTGGTGGGGTACTTGAGTCACATATGTAAATCCACTTGGTTGGATCTTTGATGTAAGTATGAGTCCTTGGTGATAGGAAGGTCATAGAGTCATGTACTTCGTTGACAAATATGCTTGAAGATTCAGCTTCAACTCAGGGGGAGCATGGTAACTTCAATGTACATCAGATCTACAGCGCTCTTCTCTCTACATGAGGATAAAAACCTTGTGTTGGTTTTGATCTGCCCTTTTCCCTTGATGTCAAAGGGGGAGAGTGACATGGTGTTTGAATAGGGGGAGAATTTCATTATGCTTAATGTATTTATCTGTTGTGATCAAACACCATCGTGGTTGCCATCAAGTCCAAAGGGGGAGATTGTTGGCAATATGATGCAATGTGTTATCCTTGATGGCAACCCACTTGATGAAGATGATGGCAAAACTTGATGAAGATGATGGCAACCTACTTGATGAAGTTATTCTTGACTTGATGGACTTGGTAATAATGTAAATCTGATGTGATATGATGTGTCTACAGACCAACTCAGTTGTAATGATGAAAGGAATTTCAGTATGTGCTAGAACAATGATGAAAAGTGTGTGTCTCAAGGCATACACGGGTTTGTCTAGTAGAAGTAGCGTATGCACGCGGAAACGTACGTGCCAAGTCGCGTATGCTAAAATGCGCTCTAAATATGTAAAACCAGGGGTTACTACCATGGTATTGACCCATTGTATTGAGCGCTGGTATGTCTATGAGATCCCGTCCAGGAATACCATTGGAAGTAATGTGGTTTTGGGTCATGGTATTGAAAAAGGGTAAACCTATATAAGGAGAAGAAAATCATTGTGCAAAGTGTGCATGCATCTGGGTTTAAATGGATACTTCACTCTGAAATATGTCTGTATGGAAAGGGTAACAGTTTGATGATAGATCTGAATCTATGATGCACCTATGAAGAAAATAATGAAGATGGGAATCTAGATCTGAAATGTATTTGTATCTTCTAGATCTGTTTATGGAATGCTTAGATCTGAGATGAGGCGAACATCTGTCTAAAGTGAAGGGTTAAATCTGAACTGAATATCTGATCTAAAGAAGTATGCTTCTCTATAATGTCTGAAGATCTATACGCTAGTTTGCAACAGAGAAAGCGCGTATATACGCGGGTTTTATAAAGCGCAAGCGCGTATGGGTTGTGAAATCAGTTCTAGGGTATGTGCAGATGTATACGCGGTTTGATATGAATGGAAGCGCGTATATACGCGGTATCAGTGAAAGGAAAGTGCGTATGAAAACTTGGGTTTGCTGAAGTTTGTGATATGAGATGTCTGATCTGTTCTATTGGTTTACTGCTATCTGTCAAGAGTTATAAGTATCAGTTTGATGTATGATTGAGCTTAAATGTGTGGAGTGGGTCCAGTCTGAAAATATGATGAAAACTGGCCTGCAAGTTGTGTTCTATTGAAGATATTGAATCCAGTGTGAAAATTGATGAAACGTGGTCCATGGTGGTGCTGAGGGTTGTAGCCTTCAGTCAGGGGGTTGTAGCTCCCTTCCAGGTGAGGCTGGTAAACGAGAGCAGGGGGTCGTAGCTCCCTTCTAGGAGAGGCTGGTAAATGAGAGCAGGGGGTCGGTGCTCCCTTCCAAGAGAGGCTGGTAAACGAGCGCAGGTGGGTGCCTGCGTACTGGTATGAGTCTGCGCCAGTACATAAGTTGTAAGATGTTTTCTTTATAATAAAATATTGAAGACTGAGCAACAGCAGCGGTGGTTTTCTCCCGACTTGGGTTTCCACCTAAAATCCTGGTGTTCATGTGTGATGCTTATGTGTGATGATTTATTCTGTTATTACTGCACATGTCTGTTGCTATATAAACATCTGTTGAATGAATAAATGCAAGGATCTAAGTAAAGAACTAATTGCATATTAAGATCTCTGTACATACGCGAGTTTAGTAAAGGGTATCCGCATATATACGCGAGTCTGATGAAGTAAAGTAGCGTATGGGTTTTAGAGCATGAAAAAATAAAAAGTTTTGAGTATGCCCTAAATACTGATTCACCCCCCCCCCCACCCTCTTAGTATTTTTCCCAACAAGGAGAAGATGGGTGCACTTCCAGTTCTCAGGGAGGGAGTGCAGAGAATGGAGGGCCACAAGAAGAAGTGGGTAGATGGCTAGAGGAGGAGGAGCTCTCTTCCCCATTTGAGGAGGCTTCTACTAGCACTGTCATGTTCATAAAGGGGCAGACTATGCACCACTGTAATATCCCCAAATGGGATATTTTACTAAATTTTTAGAAATCACACTAACCCAGCATTCTAACATAAAATTACTGAATTAATAAATAGAATATTTCCATGTAAAATAAAACACATAATCACTTCAATCCATCAACACATTGAATAGGAATAATCTCAACATTTTATTATAGATAATAACTGGGGTTACAAATACATCTGACCCAAAGAAAGACCTGAGACGGAGAACTGGCCACCAAGATGAGATGCTTCACTGCGCTGGCCTCAAAACTGAACCGCTGCACTCTCCCTCTGGCAACAGTTGTCACTAAACCCACTGAAGATGATGAAGCCTAAGGTGAAGATCTGAATGATCCTCACACCAATCTCTGAAGCTCTGCGAAACTTCTGAGTGAAGTCTCCTCAAGAGAGTTAGGTTTTCGTCCAACACTCACAATTCACCCGAGGGTTTCCGTCCTAGGCTACGGCTGAAGTAGAGAACCACGTCTCACACCTCTCATACAATAAAATGATATGATCCCAAAGATATCCCTCAATGGCCTCCTCCCTTTCTTTTATAGATCTCTTGGAGCCTTCTAGAGCATTATTTTCTTATTATTTTATTCATAGTGCACTTTTCCCTCTTATTAAAATATTCCTTTTTAATGCAGAAAAGAGTAAATCGGCTACCATGTCTCCCTTGGTCATTGAAACTCATTTCCAACTGTCCCATCATGGAGGTATCCTCGTCCCGGTTCCAATGAGCTATTACACTAAGGTGTTATGTCATGTATTCCTCCCAGAATGCCACCATGAGCGTAATTAGCTGAGTTAAGCCAATAAATAACTCAAATTTCTAAAAGTTGTCAGAATGCACCAGAACAAAAGCCAAACTACTCGGATGATGGAATATATCAAGAGAATGCCACCTGACGACATAGAAGCTCCCCAAAAATCCTCCAAAAATCCCCTAGGTCCGCTGATGACACCAACCTGTACCTGTGACCGGTCTGCTCCTAACTCTAGAAGTCCATCCTAGCCCTGTCATAGGTGACACCAAAAAAGGGAATATTACAGACCTTATGCCCCAAGATTGCTTACCCTCAAGCAATCAAAATATGTGGGCCACTCTATTGGCCCGCCGCAACTGAGACGCCTGGATCCCATACAAACCTCTGGGTGCTACTATGCACCTGTGTCAAACCACTCGGAATAGACCCCTCAATGTCAAGATCCCAAACTAATCTCTCACTGGACCAGTCAAAAAACAATCCTCCTGGATCCCAATGCCACCATGGCCAATCATCACCCAAGTCCCACGACTCGGGCTGCGCACTACCTTTGGCTATAGCTGATGCCCCATGAAGTGAAGCCCGCCAGCAAGCATCAATGCTCCCTGGCTCCTGCTGTGCTGTACCTCTAACTGTATAAGTTGCCCCACCAACTGCATACCAACTCATCACCTCTCTCCAATCCAAGTCCTAACTCAATCCCATGTTGATCCTACTCTCCTGAAATCGGGATGGAGTGATGAAGAAATGTCGATCTGTGCCCCACTGCCTACTGGAATCTGTATCATCTGCTATGTTTAAGGGCCCCTGCTCTGTTGTTCTCCCTACGAAGAAGCTCGTACCATCAAGAGGGTAACAACTCATGATCTCTCACCAATCTATCCTAGAAGAAGGATCCAAGGTAGTGACAACTGCATACGGAACATGTCTGGAGCGTTGTCGCTAGCCTGTACTCAACTCATGCTGCTCTGTCCCGTCTGTCGATGAGATCTGCCTGTAGAGGAAGGCACCTCTCTCTATAAAGTGCTAAAGTGGGCTAGATATCCTGCAAGCCCCGTCGATGTACTTCTGGAGAGTGCTACTCCCTGAAAGTACTGCAACTTTGTTGACTGCGTGTGCATCTGTCTGTACCTCATCAGTGTGTCGGTCCAATGACGGATGCTCCACCATTTCCAACAGCTCATCCCTCTCCTGATCGGGAATGTAATGCTCCTGCTGTCTGCTAGCCCCCCGCAGAATGATCCCATCAACCTCCAACATCTCCAGAGGATATGGATCTGCAACTGCTGTCACCGATGCCTGTGCATCTAACTGCTCCTTCTCAATGGTTGACCGCAAGGTTAGCCATATATCCAACATAGACTCAATGTGAGCCTCCATCTGGCTCTCCCTCATAGGACTATCATGCATGATGTGCATAGTATCCTCCTCTACTGACTTAGGCTCCATCATATGCTGCTCTGGTTGAATCATCACAAGTGAATCATCACCCAGAGTATCTCCCGTAGAGTCCCTTGACTGCTCACCCTGCACACTGGAATGTAGCTCCGACCTACTGCCATCAACTCCACATGACCGCTCTCACTCCCCAGAAGCATCCTCATCTGCATCTCTCAAACATGAGTGATCAGGCCCCCATGGTTCTTTGCAAATGAAGCAAAGTCCCTTCCTCCTCAGTTCATTTCTGCTGCATGATCCACCAAACTGGAACAACTCATTTCTAGTCAACTGTCTCCTAAAAAGCTCAATGTTCTGCTCAACCAACCCTTGGGCTAGTTCATAAGCAGTAGGTGAGACCAACTACTCTCTCCTCCAAATGCTCAACAACCTAGTCTACAACTCCCAGCAAATGGCCTCACGGATTCCCATACATGACGACAGGATGGACTGCATGTGTGCTATGACTATGTCAGAATGATGTCTCCTAATGCTAAAGAAGAATTGGAACATCTGCAAAATCAAGCCATCACACTCAAGGTCAAACATGATCTCATGAGTCCAAGTCATGGCCATGACTTCTAAAACCTTAAGCTTCCTCCCAAATGTAGATCTTGCATAGCTGTCCAAATCCTGAAAGGTTCCTACTATCAATCTGAAAATTATTTTCATAATGTCATCATTGTAGGGAGGGAAGGGTGCTGTTATCCTCAAAATATCACTGAAACAAGAGGCAACTATAAGCTTGACTCTCTCACTTGGATGTTCCAAGAATTTAGCTTGTACCAATGCAAGCATAGATGGCTCCAAAGCCCAATTTAAACTCCAATCAGATTGCTCTACCTTTGAAAGGAAAGATTCCAGTTTCTCTAACATGGGAAAGTCATTTTCTGATCTTCCACTCTTTAAGTCCATACCAAGTGCATAAAGCCAATTTCCCACTTCTTCCTCCTTATGTAAATTCCTCGGATGCCTTTGTTGGAGCAAATTATGTACCTTCTTGGAGAAGGATCTATTGTTTTGTTTTGTTTTCAGGTCTTCTGCTGCATGGTGGTTCAAGGAACCAAATTTTATTCTTCTCAAGTTGTTTAGGAATCCCTCCATGGTTCAACCAATGATGTGGTCATTGTTTTTCTGAGTTGTTATAGTGATGTAGGTGTAGTTTTTGTCAACCAGCTCAAATACATACTGCTGGAAATCACTCCAACAAACTCCTCCAGAAACTGCATTGTTGCTCCAAGGACCAAGACTACACTACTGCGTGACTTCGGCCCCTGATTTACCCACTGAAAACTACTCAAAAAATTCTAGGAATTTGGGAAGGTGATCCTTGCCAAAAACCCAGAAAAACCCAGAAAAGGTTTCTTCTAATTCCAACCTTCAAAATCTAACCTTTTGTTGTTTGGCCCTCTTCCAATTTCGTTTTCTGGCACTACAGCTCTACGGTCAATCGTTGCTCTCCAAAATCCCATCAAACCTCCTCATATGGCTCTCCTATCAATTTCCCAATGCCCCAGATCTAAAATCCCACCAATGAAGCTCCCACAAATGAGCCTCCTCCAATAACTGCGTAGGCCCTTCTAACCAAAATATCCAAAATAGTTGCAACTGAAAACTGGAAACCCGCAGGCTGATCCAAGATTGAAGCTCTGATACCACTGTAATATCTCCAAATGGGATATTTTACTAAATTTTCAGAAATCACACTAACCCAGCATTCTAACATAAAATTACTAAATTAATAAACAGAAGATCACCATGTAAAATAAAACACATAATCACTGCAATCCATCAACAAATTGAATAGGAATAATCTCAAAATTTTATTATAGATAATAACTGGGGTTACAAATACATCTGACCCAAATAAAGAGCTGAGACGGAGAACTGGCCACCAACATGAGCTGCTGCACTGCGCTGGCCTTAAAACTGAACTATTGCACTCTCCCTCCGGCAACAGTTGTCACTGAACCCACTAAAGATGATGAAGCCCAAGGTGAAGATCTGAATGATCCTCACACCAATCTTTGAAGCTGTGCGAAATTTTTTGAGTGAAGTCTCCTTAAGAGAGTTGGGTTTTCGTCCAACACTCACAAATCACCCGAGGGTTTTCGTCTTGGGCTATGGCGAAAGTAGAGAACCACGTCTCACACCTCTCATACAATAAAATGATATGATCCCAAAGATATCCCTCAATAGCCTCCTCCCTTTCTTTTATAGATCTCTTGGAGCCTTCTAGAGCATTATTTTATTATTATTTTATTCATGGTGCACTTTTCCCTCTTATTAAAATATTCCTTTTTAATGCAGAAAAGAGTAAATCGGCTACCATGTCTCCTCTGGTCACTGAAACTCATTTCCAACTGTCCCATCATGGAGGTATCCTCGTCCTGGTTCTAATGAGCTATTACACTAAGGTGTTATGTCATGTATTCCTCCCAGAATGCCACCGTGAGCGTAATTAGTTGAGTTAAGCCCATAAATAACTCAAATTTCCGAAAGTTGTCGGAATGCACCGGAACGAAAGCCAAACTACTCAGATGATGGAATATATCAAGCGAATGCCACCCGACCACATAGAAGCTCCCCAAAACTCCTCCAAAAAGCCCCTGGGTCTGCTAATGACACCAACTTGTACCTGTGACCGGTCTGCTCCTAACTCTGGAAGTCCACCCTATCCCTGTCATAGGTGACACCAAAAAAGGGAATATTACAGGCTTTGAAAGCAACAACCAATTTTTCCACTTTGCTCTTAGACATATCTTCAGTCGTGATGTCCTTTGTCACTTCCGTGCAGAGCTGGTGGATCACAGTCTCAAGTTTCGCCTATTGTGACTCAGCCTAGATCACTTCATCAGTTTTCTGCACAATGGTGTGCTAGGAGGCCGCAAGCTGTTGGGTTGTGGATTGAGTGCGGTCACTAATATCTCGGGAGACAGTGTGAAGAAGACTATCTAAGGCTGCGTACGGCAACCGAGTGAAGTGCAAATTAATTCTGGTGCCTTCCGGGGGCTGCATTCTGACTAAGGCACTGGTACGGATACTTCAGAGCCAACCGGCCTCCTTGGCTTGTGCCAAGCTGCTATCGGCTGACAAAGGTGGTGCCTACCCGTCACGGTGTGGAGGTTGATGCATTTTTATCTGGAGAGCGTGGAGGTCTTCCTGAAGAGATTTGACCCCAACCTTCCACTAAGCCATGATAAGTGCCCACTTATCCTCTGTAGCCAGAGTGATCACGTCTGCGATCTGCTCCAGGTCTCCACCTGTTAATGTGACTGTCGCGTCATAGTGCTCGTAGTGGGCTTGCTGTTTCTTCCTTGGTCCTGATGCCGATGGCCCCGTCCTCTTAGTACCAGGAGGAGGGAGGGTGGTAGTAGATACAGGTTCAGAGCTGTGTTTGATTGCTGCGGCGAGTTACCTCTAGACTCATCTGAACTGATGCTGGAGTGCTGGGGAGACCTTTTTTCCACTCGAGGGGCCATATTGTGATCAGTAGATCAATTTCCTCATCTGGTACCACATAAGGGAGTTTCGTCCATGTTTGACTGGCAAGACTATGAATCCGGACTTGGTGCATAGTGATTTTAAATGCAGCAATATGCTTGTATTTGTCATATATGGTGGGGGATAATCGAGGTCGGGAGTTTATGGAAGTGGCGACACTGCTCTGGAAGAAGACCCAAAAGACCTTGTTATCCTCAATGCGCTGCTTATCCTTAGAGTCCCATAAGTGAACATACCGAGCGCCTTTGCACATCCCAATAGGGAGCTCCGGAATGACCGATTCCTCTGGTTTTTCCCAAGCGACTAGTGCTATGAGGAATAACAGCCACAAATAGAAGAAATATGTCCCATGCTCTTGAGAATCATGGACATTAGCGAGAAATTCCTTGCACAAGTATTGAGCCCAATTAAAAAACACACCCTTCGCACACTGCCCGGCTAGCTGGATTACATAGGCGGGGACAGTCGCAACCTGGCACCTCCACATGAGTTTGCAGGCTAACAGTTGAGTGCCCATCTACGTAGCAGGTTCGTTGATGGTTTGGATCACAAACCCTCACTGATTTTGTTGGACTGCATAGGTCTCCTGGACATACAAAGCAGTAGCAGCTTCGTACTTCTTTCCGAATTTCGCGAGCAGGTGCGACCCCTGCATCAGAAGGCCTGTAATTTTTTGGATCAACTCAGCATCAATAGGGAGCCTGTCGTGAATCCATAAGAAGCCATTGTAAATGAGGACAAGTAACTAGCGTGCCAATCGATCTGTGATGTTGTAGTGGCCAAAGTAGGGCATACAAAGCAGATTCAAAAGTCTGGATCCCACCAAGCCATATACCCAGCATTGAGGTACCATCATGATTCCATCACCCTCATGGAATGTATCAAAGTATAATGTAGAGACCAATTCTGAGAAGGCGTCCTGGTCCGCCAGATTATGATCATCGAACTTGACCTCATGGAGGCGTCCGCAGGGATCGCCGAGGATGGGGTCCTCACCTGGGGTCAGTGGAGTCTGCAGGTAGGTGATCAGGCCATCCAAGTTTTTTGGTTTCTGCATAGATGGTCTCCATGGTCGAACAAAGGGGGGTAACCAATTAATCAGGTTAGCTGGCAGATCCTCCTCCTGGTCATCCTGTACTGAGGGTGGAGGCCTGAGATGTCTTGGGGAACTTTGGGGCCTTTTTGCTGCGTGTGGGTTAGCCCTCGAACTTTGTGCTTTCTCCTTGCCTTTCCTTGTGGTCCATGGGGGGGGGGGGGACTTTTTCCAACTTAGGCTCATCTTCCAGAACTTCCTCAACCTCAGGTTCAGTCGGGGCAGAGGGTTTGGCAGTAGTAGTCGGCATCCTTGTGCAAAAAATGAATCCTGGTTCTGGGTGATTATTTCCTGATGGAGAGGGTCACTCAGTTATGAGAGGAATGCTCTAATTGTAACAAAGTTTGGTGCTAGGTTGCTTCCACGAGACACTTAAAGTAGGTCGCTTGTCTTCATGAGGCCATACCGCTAACTGGACTACCCTACCCCCTTTTAAGTAATGGCCGTTGGATGAGATGGAGGGATATTTTATGCAGGGCGGGTTTCCCCAGGAATGGTAAAATCCTCCCGTAACTTAACATGCCAGTGGCTTAGGAGCCGCTCCTTTCAATGATAACTTCTTCTTTTTAACAGAGGGTACACTTCCAACAGCTAGTTGTCGTGTCCCCAGTGATTTGGGCGTACCTGTTACACTAAGGTTATCGCTCTGTGACAGCTGCCCATCTTCCCCCAACACAGGCTTGCTTCCTAAGTAGCTCTTGCCCCAAGGCCACGATATTTTTAGTATTTTTTCTACTAAGGCTTTAAGGGGGGCTAATGTCAGGACCAAATGCGTGACCCCTAGTTGCGTCATCATTGTAGAGGTGGTCTAGCATATGGGACCACTATCTGCAGAAGCTGCATGTGGCATAGGGAACCCGTTTCTTGCTCGTGGGTCAATCATACCTTTTCTCGGGATGGATATGCCATAGATGCTCAGGCCTGGCCTTACTTCAGTCCTTCCCTCAGGGACCTTAAATAGGGGGTCCTTTGTGATACGAAGACACCGCAATGTGGAGGCCTCCCCTAACCGGGTTTTCCAAGCTTCTAGATCCTTACTGGGATCCTCAATATCTTCCCCGTAGCATAGTATAGCGTCCTGGGTCAAGCTGTCCTTATCTCGAGCTGTCAACTTATAGATATATTCCCCCCCCTTCGGTATAGGCTCTGTATAACATTTGACCCGTGTCCCCTTGTTTTCCAATATCATGTTTTCTAGTAAAGTCTGCATAGTTAGTACCATCAAAGGGTTTCGCAATAGCCTCATGCATGCTTGTAAGAAAGGTTTAATATCCTCAGTTGGTTCCACATCTCCTGAGTGTGTAGGTGGAAAATTTTTAGCCTCAAAGAAGTCCTTTAGCACCTCTATAAATGTTTCCCTTACTTTTCTCAAGTCTAGTCCTTCTTGGTTGCTAACTGCCTTGCGGATTAGTGTGTCAGCTTCATCCTTCTCCTTAGCTCCCCTAGTCACTAATCTGCTGCGCGTTACTACATTTACTTTTGCCTCCTGACCCTATGGTTCGGTTCAGACCCTTCACCTCTTCTACGCAGATAAAAATTGCTTTCCCTGTACCTTTGATTTTAGGGCTGGGCAATATTTCAGTGTATGTCCCCACTGTCTACAATACCTGCAGGACTATTGCAGGTAGTCCTTCGAAAAATGCCCTGTGCCCCCAAAGTTATAACAGATCAGTTGGCCTCGACCCTAGCCTGCGCTTCCGCTTTGACTCCCATCCCTTTTCTCATGGGGGGAGTCATCCCTACCTGAGGGGGTTCTTGGTGAGGTGGGGTCTCCTTTCCCATTCACTCCTTCATCATAGATTTGGCAATCCTGTTCCTCATGGCCAACTGATCATCAATGTCGGTACCAACATCGCTCTTATTTAGAAACGGGGGTGCCTGAACAAGACCATCGGTTGGTATTACGCAACCTAGCTACACAAATTTCTTCGTGCCAGAGCGGAGGCCCCTTTGAGCCCCACTGTTTCGGGCTACACGCTCCTGCTCCTGAGTATCCTGATGTGTGATCTTGTTCCATGCCAGCCCCTCTCCTTTCCTCTCGCTATAGATTCTGGATTTCCTGGTACATAGCCTCAACCTGTACCTGGATCTGTTGTACTTCTAACGCAGCATCCTCTAGAGGCGTAGCTTCCAATCTCATAGCAACTTCCAAGGCTTTGTCTTGTGAGTTAAAAGTCTAGTGACTCATGGGTAAGCGCAGGTGAGGGAGAAACATGGCGATAAACCATTCCCTAAGTTGTTTGTCATCATACCGAAATCCTCCTTCTCTAATAGCTTGCTTCAGGTGTTGATCCGCTTCCCATACAGACTCAGCTGCCCCTTGCTTGAAGTCTTTTACTTCTGCTACTAGCTGAGAATAATATTTCAACTTTCCAAATTGTTGTCTCAGAGCATATTTGATATCTTGAATGGATGCATTCCCATTTTGGGAAATGTATCGCATATACCAATCCAGGGCTCTGTCTTCGAATGCTAAAGACAATTGCGCCCTCTTTATCGTGTCACTTGCCACATTCTACGCAGTCCAGACAAAGTTTTCCACAAACCAAAATCGGTCCAGATCCTCATCCCCTACCCCCTTGAAGGTGGGTAGTTCCAGGCGCACCATCATGGTTCCTCAAGTGTCCTTCTCCAGTCTTTGTCTATTAGTACCCAAACCCTTTCTCAACTCCTTTCGGTCCTGGCAACGGAACCATTTTTTGGATTGAGGGGTCATGACCTAGGTTTGGTGTGCAAGGTTTTCCAACAAACCCCTATACTACTGGCCCTTTTGGCAGTGACCTACTTTCGCAGGTCACAGTCTCACCTGAAGTAGTATGGGTGGGTGCTGGAACCAGGTTTCCACACCCTGAGAAAGGGAGGGTAAGGCAAGAAGAGCTGTGTTTTGTTCCGTAATTCCCAGATTACCTTGTTTCTTCGCAGGGTTAATTATGTATCTATTTGAATCCACATGCACTAGATATATAATTATATGCTTTCTATAACATCAACACAACATTATATAACATAGTGAAATAGATCTAGATCCAAGCATTCAGTACACAGACCTTCGCAGCGAAAAGATAGAAAATACATAACACAACAATTATCAGCAATTCATACAATGGAACTCACAGATTCAGATCTCTAATAATCCTTCGCATTCATTCATTCATCAATCTTTCCTTACAATTCCCTTCCCAACCTGCGCACACAACAGCAGGGTCCGCACATAGATGGACTAGGATCTCCGCGCAAAAAACCAACAAGAGTTTGTTCCCCAAAACCAAAACAGATAGCTTAAACAATAGATCGCATCAATATCTCATCAGTTCCTATCCTTTACAATCCAAAATGCATCTCTATTTATAACAATCTAGCCTCAACGTTCCTATGGTCTGCAACCCATGGTTTTCAGACCCCTGGTTTACCCTTTGACCCATTACAATACGTTCGGGGCTTTGAACTACCCCAAAACCCCTATGCTATACTAAATATAATCAAAAATATCAAAATTGGATGCAGCTTGTTAGGAGACCCTGTTCCAACAACAACAAAGGAGGATGTCAATATTGCCACTCTAGAAAAAGAGTCACTACATTCACCACCAACTGCAAAAGTACTTGCATCTGGAGAAGAGACACTTGCACTTTTGCAAGATAGTCTTGAGCTTTTAACACATAGAGTCCCATGCATAATTTAGGAGATGCATGAGAAAGAGGAGGTAGATTCCAACACTGGTACACTTGGAGAAGAGTAGCCATCACTCTTACCAGCAGTTGGAGAGATCATTGCACTGGCAGAGGAAACTCTGGTGATCTTGCAAGATGTTTCTAAATCTCAGTTGATCCAAGGTATGCATCCATTTCCATATCATATTGTTTCATTACCTCTTATTGAAACTTATGGCGACATGCCATCAGGGCCAATGCATAACCAAGGGTTGGAACAAAATGCTGATGTGGAGCAACAACATATCACTGCACAGAGGACCCTTAATCTAATCAAGGAGGGAATGAAAAGCTATCTCAGTTTGTCATTGATAAACTACATTCAACCCTTTGAATTGAAATGTGGAATTTCAAAAGATGGGATGAACATGATCCTATGTAAAATGGTTGGTTATGAGATCAGCATTGTGCCTTGCTTTGAGACAACATATACTTCATCTTGTAGATTTACAACTCTATTAGGGTGCAGCAGTGGAGGGTTGAGAAAACCAACTCTGAGCTTGTTTTCTAGTGGAGAGAGTAGCCCTCCATCCGGAGGGCTTGTAAGGGAGATTATTGAGCTTCATTTCATTATTCAGCATCAGGATAAGGTACTAATATTAGTTACAACACAATTTCCTGAAGGGATTGCATTATTTCAGAGTGCAGTTGCAGTAAGGGGTTTGGAGCCCTAGTTGGGGGAGATAGATTTCAGTGAGGGGATCAGCGTCTCATTTGGAGAATCTACAGGAGGATTTTTCATACATTTTCAGATCATATCAGCCACTTCCTATCATTTATCCAGTTGCAGAGATTATTCAGCCCTAGGGCCATATTTGTATTTTCTGCATTTTGTGCATTTCAAGAAACCATTCCCAGGTTACCTTGGAAATGTGCTTGGGAGCTTATATCTCTACTCCCAGCATTATTTAGTCCATATAACATCAGATCTATGTAGTTACATTTTACAGCAGTAGTTATATCTATTAAAATTGCATTGTTTTAGCCTTGGGCGTTCTTATGTAGCAATGGTCTTCATATTTCATGTACATGTTTCCTTGAGGCTTTTTTTTCCTAACTTGAGTGACCTTTTCCTGAAGAACTTGTATATATTTTGCTGATATGATCTTAATATGATGGCTATACGATCTTCTTAAATTATATGTGTTGATTTATCACTGCTATTTCCATGGTTTTTCACTATATTCCTTCTTTTCCCATTTGGGAATATTACAGTGGTATCAGAGCATAATCTTCGCCTAGCCTATGAGTTTCAGGCAATATGCTATAAGAAGAAGAAAATAGATCTACAAAAATGGAAGGAATGAGCTTTGTCTCATCACTTTTCAGATCTATGAAGAGCCTCTCCAAGGAGGTCAAGCATATGAGAAAGGAGAGATTCAATGAGACCTCTAGAGGGTTTCAAGATGAGGAAGGTCCATGTAATTCCTATTAGCATAAAAGAACCGGTATTGCATAGAGCTCCAAATAAATATACTATGCCCTTTTCTTTTGAAGAAGAAGATAAAAGCCATGGAGAAGGAGGACACTTAGATCATGAGATTCTAAGTGAGTATCTTGCAGAATATAGATCTCAATCAAGAGCTTTCAAGGAGAATCTAACTCTCCCACAGTTCATTCAGCTTAAAGAATAAAGGATCCCTTGCATCTATGGAAGGATAAAGCACAATATATTTCTATTGTCTACATTTGATGGGTCATCCACATGCACAAAAAAGGCTTGGGGAATGAAGTTAGATGCATTATTCCTGCTACATCTAGTAGTAGAAAGAGAAGTTGTTGAGATTGCAACACTTCACCTTGAGGGTGAAGAAAACATTTGGTGGTTCAGCCATTTGAGTCATGAAAGAGTGACTGCATATGCAAATTTTACTCAAAGGTTGATCAAGAATTTTGACAAGAAGAAATTAGAGGAGAAGAAACTTCCACCACCACTTGCTGCAGGAGCATGAAAATTCCTTCCTCCAACAGATCTACAAGACTGCACTGCGCAATCCTTGAAGGTACTGCTGCTGCATGGAGGTAAAACCCAATCGCCTGCATGTCGGATATTGATATGATGCTCCTAGAAGGCTGAATATGAAGAACAAAGTGGTAGGATGAATCCTCCACCAGTTTCCTAGTTGAATGCTAGAACCAACCTCCTGAACATGGCACCAATTCCTGATGAGGAATGCAGTTCAATAGAAACCTTCCCAGAGTAGGCACAAAAGTTCTTCTATGGGTGAGGGTGGGATTCCCGCTCGGGAACACCCTGTGCTTAACATCACTGCAAACTTATCTAAACAACATAAGAGTGCATGGAAATGTTACCTGACAAGTCCAAATCTAAACAGATCAAAGAATAATCCAAGTATCCAAGGGTTTTTCAAGATCAAGGAGAATAGAAGACCTAGCAACCATGATAGAAGAACAAGGTGCAAGCAACATGATTTGGGTAGATTCTTTCTATCTACTTTTGATGGGTCACCCAAATGTACAACTAGGGCTTGGGTGAAGGTGCTAGACACCTATTTGCAGCAACACCAAGTTTCAAAAGATGAATCCATTATAGTAGTAGCACTGCATCTTGAAGGTAAGGCTTATGCCTGGTGGTTTTATGAATATTCTTCATTAAATAATGCAAATATATCTACTTATGCAAGGTTCAATAGGAGATTAGTGAAAAGGTTTGATGAAAAACATTTTGAAACATCCTTGGTTGAGCTAGCCAAGCCAAAACAAACAAAACTTTACATGGGTTGGAAGGATCTATAAACCCAACTCCATTTCAGAATACTATTGAGGGGGTTAAAAACTTGCAGAACACCTTTCTAGAGGCAAGATCCCCAATTCAGAAAGAGGTCTCTTCTCAAAAGGAAGACATGGAGATCTCTTTTTTAAAAGAGGAGAAAAACAAAGAGCCTCTTAATGTTGATGAGGTAGCTTCCATTCATGATGAAAGAGAAAAGAAGGCAAGAGGTAATAGTGTTGTCACATCAGGAGCAGATCTAGTACCTCATGGAGAGGGAGATGGGGCAATTTATCCAATGAGATGAATTCTTGTACCCTTGCAAGAAATTACAAAGAGTCTCACATGTGGAGATCAAGGCACATTCCATGAGCAGCATGTGCCATCATTGATAGATTGTGAGACCTTGAAGATGAAAGAAGAGGATAGGGAGAAGGATCAACATCATATGACTAGGAGCAAACACCCCTATCTATTTCATAATATTGATGCACAAAAGAGGCAGACTGATTTGCACAGTGAGAGCAAGGACAAAGTAGTCCACTCATATATGTAGTCTACTCTTGGTATTGATGTCTCATTGCATGGAGGCATTCCACCTGGGAGACCACCAGATCAGGAGATGATGAGAGATGCTTCAAATTGGGTTGCACCACACATAGATTTCGGAGGGGTGAGAACCTTGGGAGGACTTAACACAACACAGAGAGTCTGGGGTAGGCTCAAGGAGGAGGGATATATTCTCCAAATATCAGTATTACCCACTCTCACCAAACATATGGCGCTGAGAGAAGATGTTTCAGGGATAGATGGCACTATCATGGTGCAAGGAGACCACTCCATGGATTTGGAGAATCAGAAGATACTTCCACATTGGAAGGACGCTTCCATATTTGGTAAACTATGGTGGCCACACATGCTTACATTGGCCAAACACAAATTTTTTTTGATGGGTGATAGCTTTTCAAGGAAGGCTAGCCTTCAAAAACTTCCACCTTTTCTAGAGCATGAGCAGTTGCAGGAGGAGAAGTAGAGGCAAGATTGTAGCATTCCGGTGTATTAGTTTGCCATGGGAGATGTCAAATAAGAGAGTAGCAACATGACAGGTGCTTCACATCATAGATCAACAATGCTGTCATTATTGAGTATTGACCCTTATTGGAGATCCCAGTTATTAGTGGAATACTCCAAGGATTTCCTTTCATGCAGAGTGCTTGATGACCAATTATCTGATGAGAGATATGCAGTGGTATATGGGGTCATCTATTTTCAGAGTAGAGTCTTCTTGAATAGATCCTCTAAGATCAAGGAGAAGCTACTAGATGTAGCATATGAAGGGTTTCTCTCGAAACCCACTGGTTTTGTAAGAGCATATTGTACTATCCTGGAGGGATTCATTTGGGAAGGCTTCAAAGAGGAGATGCAACATCATATCAGGAGATGCATGGATTATTTGGAGGATGAGGAGAGACATAAATATTTGGTAGAGTTATCACAACCACTTCCTTTCTCATTGGGAGTGAGAGGAGGCCCATCTATTGGGGTTCCCATGTTTTGGCAAGGTTGGCAATACCAAAAAATGAGACAACATCAAACCACTTTTAGACCTCAGGATCTAGCCCTCCCGGGTCCAGTGAGGGATCTCTCTATATGAGCAAAGGTTTTTGTCTTTGAAGCTCAAGGTTAAGATATTAGGCTAGTTATGGGCACAGGGTTTGTTTGTTTGATGTTTGTTTGGTTGGTTGTTGGGAATTAGGAAAGAAGGGTTTAAATTGAGATAAGGCTGAGAAAAGAGGACCTTAGGCAAAGGAGAGATATCTCAGGGGACATTCAAGACCATTGGGAAAATGGAGTTAGGAAAGGGTTTACTTGTTGTTCAATATGCAGGCTTTCAGTTGGGCTAGTCATCTAAAGCATTTGGATCTTAAAGATGATAATATAGCTTGAAAGGGTAGGAGGGAATGGTGAAAGAAAGGAAACCTCCAAGGTGACCTTTAGAGATTATATGCAGGGACAGGGCATGCCATTGAACACCTGTGATCTATAACCCAAAGGCTAACTCTTTGGACAAGGAACATTAAAGATTTTGGAACACAAAGTTAAAGACCTGAGATCAGAGGGAGACTTTGAACTCTCAATGCTTCGGCCTCCGGCTTAAGGAAACTTATTAGAGTTTAACTAATTAGAAAAGGATGCTAGTGAGACAAAAATAAAATTCTAGACCTCCCAGTGTTCCCAATTCATTCAATTAAACCTTAACAAGAACATCTGAAACACTAACCTCATTAATTCATACATCAGCTAGTGATATATCTGACCACTACACTGGTTAAATAAATTGAAATCAATCCTCAGATACACATATAGCAGAAAAAAATTAAAGGCATGGAGAGCAGAAACATAGGGTACCTAACAAGGGCAAATATTGTGCCAAATTTCTGATGCATGCCAGATGAAACATAATGAAATGAATTAAAACACAGAGATAGAAAAACATCACCAGCTGCTTTAAATCAGGATCCAAATAAATGTGCTTGTCATATTGAGAGAAACACCAGTCATGTACAACATTGCCAACATCTTGAATATTCAGTCTGAATACATCTTCCTCAACCTATCTTAAAACTTTACACAGAGATTGTGTCTCAAAGGAAACAACTTGCAAATCTCAGATATCCGATCAACAACAACCTTTACAATGAGTTCCTTCATGAATTTTATAGCTGAAGAGAGCAGAGGAGGTAGGTGGAAAACTAAATGAAGCATTAAAACTCAGAAAAGAAAGAGGACCGAAGCCCATTCTGTTTAAATTCTGTGCATTTATCTATGGCACTCTTTGGATGAAAGAGTGGTCTTCTCCAGGCTTCCATTTACTCCGGTATGTCTCTGATGTACTTTGGATGCAGTACTCTGTAGAATTAAAAAAGGTAGAATAATGATGCTAGGGCCTGCCATAACGTGTAAAAAATGTTTCTGACAGCGTAGGACTATTCTCAAGGCTGTAATTTCCTCAGGAACACGATATAGAATGGATATAGTATGGGCACTTCGTCCTTTATGGAAAGAACAATCTGCTGATGTAGAACCCTGATAGTATTGTTTTCTGCGCGCTGGGCCTTCTGTGTGATCCATGATGCCTTTGATCTGGTATTCTGCCTTTAAATTATCAGATTAAGGCTCAGAATATGCAATTACATGCCTTAAATTCCTTGCTTTTGCACTGATACTCTTTTGTTGCTCCATTCCTGTCTCTGTCAGTGAAAACTGCGATTTAATGGCTCTGCGGAGGTTTTACAGAGTTTACACCTGTTCCTTTAATAAAGGTCCTATCATATCACCTTCCAAGACTTTTCTCCATAATTTTCAATCTTCTGTGCATGATCTTCCCTGCGTTTCTCTGTCACTATGACAGAGACTGTGAATCATGGCAGTTTTCGCCGCTCGTAACCCTGCAAAAGACGCAAACACGTTAAGAAAACTATGCATGGGGAGGGTGGATGCAGCGGGGACGATGAAATTGGCCATGCAGACTGGTGGAATGGTGGAATAGTGCAGGATTACGGTGGAAAATGCAGCACACAGTGGAAAATGGTCCTAGTGAAAGCTTGGCGGAACGCAGAAAATTTAAACGCGAAAACTTGACACTTTGACTTGCGAACGAAATATTAAAGGGGATGAATGAACATGTGATGAAACACGTGGACAGGCGACGTGGTGGGACTGGTCAACGGTGGGACATGCAGTTAATCTAGACCGTCCGATATCAGGAGGAGGTCGATGGTTGAGAACGCGTCAGAGGGCGACAGATGGTGGGCCAGGGGTGTATTTGCCTTGGATTATCCCTCGTGCAACTTCGTGGCGCGATCACCGTTGGATGGATGGTCGTAGATCGGACGGTGTATAGCGATATCATACTGGGTCTTCAACCGAAGTTTAACGTGCGATGGGGGGGCGGTTTTTGAACAGTGCGCGAGACATGCGTCAGGCGGTGAGTGGAATCGCTGGCCAAATGAAAATTACCGCCTACCTTTCAAAGGCGGTGCAATAGAAAACGCCGGTTTCTGCACAGTACTCGGGTGCGGGGACCACCGGGGTAGATGAAATCCAGACCGTCAGATCGGCGGGTTGATCGGACGGCTGATGTGTGATCAAGGCGGGGTGAACAGAGTGGGCCATGGCATGGCGCTGACCTGCGAAGACCGTCCGATCTAAATAGATCGACGACCATAAATGCTCTCGATATACATTTGTGATGAGCGCCTTCTGCCTTGGCGCCTGGTCTTGGCACTGGGTCACATGGTGGAAAAGGGTGAGGGGGTTGGCCGAAAATGGGCTAGGCCTGATATAAGTTAAAAAGTGGGTTTTTCCCCTTTTTAATGCATTTTGAGACTAGGAAAAGGGTAACGGTAGGGGGAAAAAGGGGGAAATAGGCCAAACAAGGGGTATGTGTAGGATTTAAAGGGGATTTTGGGAGGATTTAGAGGGTAAAAGGGGAAATTTGACAAAGGGGAAAAAGGGTAAGATGGGACATTCTGCAGGGATACAAGGGGAAAATTAAGGCCTTAGGAGCACAATTTATCATCATTAGTGAGGCTTATTGACTCAAGAGCAACAAAAGGAAATAATCAAAGGGCAGGGAGCATGAAAAGGCTTCAAGGATGATGTGTTTTCAAGAGAAATGCATTCCTTGAAGGCTCATGAAACAAATTAGCCCCTTGCTTGCTTGTCAAGGAATTTATAGGGGGCTAACACCATCTGTGAGCCACCTTACTAGCTTGAACCAAGTACATGGTAAAAATTGTATTTTTGTACATCATGATTCATTTACTATGTATTTTCATTTCCTTATCATTCATGTGCAGGGAATTCATCCAAGAGGGGGCACTCTTTATTCTAGAATTCATGGTATACTTGAGGCCATAAGAAGCATTGATGATGGCCACTTTCTAGGAGATCTTGGGGATATGATATCTTATGCAGGGTATGCTCAATTTGCACCATACACCATACACCTTCTCCAAGCTTGTGAGGATATTGGGGCAGCAAACAAGTGTTTTGGAAACCACTCATCATGCCATATTATGATGCAGTAGGGAGTAATATTGTTCTAGTTTCACTTGAGGGACCATTGTCCTTCTCCATTACTACATATGGCAACTAGCATGACTTTGATTGTGATCCCATATGTTGATGATGTTCTTATTCTTGTTAGGGACATGATTGGAGGAATGACACATTGGTTGGATGTGTCCATTGGGAATGAAAATTCCCACACTTATTCATGCTTCAAGGGGAGCATGGGACATTATATGGATGCTACATTATATCACTTATTTCTTTATGAAGGGAACCATATGATTGACTTATGTCTTTGGGAGGAGCCTCTCATATGGGAGGAATTTTTCTGTGAATTACCATTCTGGAGGATGATTCATTTTGTATGGATGATAGCTTAGAGGTTGGAGCACCATATGGGAATGAAGGTTCCCCACATTTTCATTTATGTCCTTGCAATTGCTTCGAGACAAGCAACACTTGGGTGGGGAGGATTGTAATATTCCTAAATTAGCAAAGCTAATTGGAATATTAATTTTTGCTTTTTCTTTCCTGTTAATGAATAAGAGGATATGGAGATACATAAATATCCTTAAATAAGAATAAAACCAATGCCAATGTGAAAGGAGGACATCTTGGTAGCCTAATTGAGCACCCTTGTGTGTGAAAAGGGGTTGGAACACCTAGACTGGGTCAACTTTTACCAAATCAACAACGTTGTCATGGAGGAGTGGGCATTTATGGAGAGACAACGTAGTTTTAGATGGAGACTCTTTGCATGAAAGTAGTGACATAAATGAATGTGGCTTAGGGTTAGAAAACTCATCACTAATATAAGGAAGAGGATGGCAGCCATATTTCATTATGTATGTTGATATATGTTATATCTTGTTGTATGTTTTGTGGTCCATTATTGTATGCATATTTGCTGTTGTTATGATGAATGGAAGGTCTCCATGTTGGCCTTTTTTTTTATCTAATGTTTACACTACTATTTCAATGGTTTTGCACTATATTCCTACTTTTCCCATTTGGGAATATTACAATATTCAGGGAGTGCATAACTCAGCCAGAAGGGGTGTAGTGGGCAACCCAAAAAGTGCCAAAAATCCAAAGTTAAAATCTGGCTAAACCATTTCTGGGTTTTTCTGGTTTTTTTTAGTAGAATCCGTGGTTAAAATATTGAATCATTATGAGCACTCCAACAGCCTTCTGCACATGGTTCTTCCTCCCAATAGCAGCAGTTTCATGCAGCAGCAGCAGTGGTAGCACACATTTCCAGTGCTAGTTTCCTTTAGTGTATTTCAGCCATCTTGTGGCTTGAGTGCATTCATTTTGGAGCACTGTGTACTTTATAATGATATGGATTAGTTGTTTCTTCTCATAGATTATGATGTCTTAATGTAATTTCCAGTTGCAGCATATTTCCAACATTTTCCAGATTTTAGTGCTATGTTCCTGTTTTGATTTATTTGGAATGTTGCATATGTTCTGTATTCCTGTCTTTTCCATTTTGGAATATTAAAGTGTTATCAAAGCATAATCTTGGCCCAACCTGTGGATCTCATCCATTATGCTATTAGGAGAATAAGAAGAAAGGAGAAAGAGATTAGAATGATGGGAGGAATGATTTTTATCTCATCTCTTTTCAGATCCATGAGGGACCTCACCAAGGAGGTCAAGAAAAGAAAGGTGGAGAAAATAAATGAAACCACACAAGGGTTTCAAGATGAGGAAGGTCCATGCACTTCCTATCAGCAGGAGAAAGAACTGATATTGCATAGAGCTCCAAAGAAATATACTATGCCCTTTCCTTTTGAAGTAGAAGACAAGAGGCATGGAGATGGAGGAAACTTAGATCATGAGATTTTAAGTGAGTATATTGCATAATACAAATCTCAATCAAAGGCTTTTAAGGAGAATCTAACTCTCCCACAGTTCATCCAGCTCAAGGAAGAAAGAAGACCTTGCAGCAATAGATTTCTATTGTCTACATTTTATGGGTCATCCACATGTACAACAAGGGCTTGGGGAATGAAGTTGGATGCATTTTTCCTGCTACATCCAGTATTAGAGAAAGAAGTGTTTGATATTACAGTGTTGCACCTTGAGGGTGAAGCAAAAATTTGGCGGTTCAACCATTTGAGTCATGCAAGAGTGATTGCATATGCAGGTTTTACTCAAAGGTTGATCAAAATTTTTGACAAGAAGAAATCAGAGGAGAAACTTCCACCACCACCTGCTGTAGGAGCACCTGCATCAGGAGAAAGAACACTTGCACCTTTGCAAAGTGGTCTTGTTCTCTTGACATTTAGAGTCCCATGCACTATTCTAGAGATGCATGAGGAGGAGGAGACTTATACCAGTGCCGGTGCAACCATAGGATAGCAGCCATCATCATCAGTAGTTGGGAAAGTAATCACACCAGTGAGAGGAACCCTTGTAGCAGTACAAGATTTTCCCAAGAAAAAGCAAGGTATGCAAATGTTTCCACTTTCTGTTATTTCAACACATCTTATTGAAGGTTGTGGGAACATGCCATTGCATGACCTAGGTTCAAGATACACTGCTGATTTGAAGAAGAAGACTATCACTATGCAGAGGACCCTTAAAAAGATCAAGGATAAGATATACAATCATCCTGGTTATTCATTATTGAATTGCACACAACTCTTGAGGTTGGAGTGTATATTTTTGGAGGATAGGATGAGTATTGTCCTAAAAAATCTGATGTAGAACTATATGTTCAACATTGAGAATGATCATGAGATAGAAGATGCACCATTGTGGAGATCAATAGTGATGTAATTGAGTAGTAGTGATGAGTTGGGGGCCCAACCATTATTGGAGAATTCCAATGACCATTATAAATGTGTAGCAGGGGATAGGCAGATGCTTGATGAGAGATATCTTAATCTCCCATTATTATGATGGATCCTTCTTGATGAGCACTTCACATCTCAATGAGAATATTTTTCCTTCGGTATGCTGGGATCCTTATGGATTCAACATGGTCATTGATGAGTGGTCTTCATATGGATATCTCTAGGAGGTTGCACTTCAACATCCCATGAATTGTAGAGATAGTGATTTGGTTTAGGAGGATGGGATTCTCCATTGGAGGAGTACCCATGTAGAGCATGACAGTAGACACTCACCATTGGTTGGATGGGTGATGTTGATGAGCAAGAGGTTGGTGAGCCACTTGCAGATCTATGACACTAGGCAACATGAGGCAAGGCTGCACTGGCTACTCTTGAAAGATTTTGGTCAGCATGTGACACATCCTACTTCAAAGGGTATGTTGTTGGATGGGGCATGGCATGGCATTTGCATCATGGTGCAGCAAGGAGTTTGGTTGCATTGGAATGATGCGGCATTTTTCATGTCAAACATCATGTTTTCACTCCATGGCCTATATGATGCAGGTGTGAGGAGACAACAAGAGCTATTGTTGCTTTGGCTACTCTTGGGAGATTATGGGCTGATTTTCTCTCATACTTTGCATGATACTTCAGAAGGAATGGATGGCACAATTAGGGTACAAAGGGGCTATGCTTCAACATTGAAGGATCAGGAGGTACTTCCACATAGGAAGGATTTTCCCACATATAGCAGCATGATGGTGGATGACTTTGGCATATGGCATGTCAAATAATGGAATCATGGAGTGGCAAGAGCCTTATCACAAAGGCCAACAATGCTGTCACTTGGGAGTATGTATCTATTGATGGAGTTTTCCAAGGGGAGTATGCATCCATTCATTTTGAAGACCACTATGAGGATATTCTCATGGGAGGGCTCATCCATGGACCTCACTTCCAGCCTGCTCAAAATGCATGGTAAGAAATGTGTTTATGTACTTATTAATCATTTCACAAAGTATTTGAATTCTCTTACCATCTATGCACAATGCATTACTCCACAAGAGGGCAAGATTAAATCTGGGTTTCATGGTCATTATAGGACCAACATTTATGATGGAGATAGCCCTTCCTTGCATGAATTTAGGAAAATGTGGTGTTATTCTTGTTATGCACAGCTAATATATAATTCCATTTGCAACTTCCTAGTAAATGAGTAAACATGCACAGCTAGCAATTTGTTGGGAGACAAATTTCCACTTGATGTTCTAAAACAAGAGTTGGTAAAAATGCGTTGTATCCACTGGAGAGACCATTGGTACCATCCAATACTACACATAACACTCAGTATCTTTTTGGATTGGATGTCATATGGTGATGATGTGATATTATCTTTGTATGGGATGGCTTGGTGTTGGCTCGAGGGGTCTTGACCCAGGTTCGGAGCTCAAGGTTTGCGAACAAAACCCTATACTACTGGCCCTTTCGGAAGTGACCCGCTTTCGCAGGTCAAAGTCTCACCTGAAATAGTATGGGTGAGTGCTGGAACCAGGTTTCCACGCCCTGAGAAAGGATAGGTAAGGCAAGCAGGGCTGCATTAGACCCTGTAATTCCCAGATTACCTCATTTTGGGTAGGGTCACTTAGGTCTCGATTCGCATCCACGTGTGCTAGATCTATAATTATATGCTTTTACGACAGTAGCACAATATTGCATAATAGAACATAACCGATCTAGATACAGAAAACACACTTACACATATCTTTGCAGATCAAATACAGGAAATACACAATGCAGTAATTACCAACAATTCACACAAAGAGTACTCATAGATTCAGTTCTCTATCAACCTTTCTTATTAATTCATTCATAAATTCCTCCTTACAATTCCCTTCCTAGCCTGTGCACACAGCAGCAGGGTCAGCACATAGCTGGACTTGGATCTCCACGCACAAAGCAAGTAGGAGTCCTTTCCCCCAAAACCCAAACAGTTAGTTTAAACCAAAATTCGCATCAATAGCTCTTCAAATCCTGCCTTACAATACAAAAATATTCCTCTATTTATAATAATCTAGCCTAGACATTCTTATGTTCCACAAACCATGGTTTTCAGACCCCTGGTTTACCCTTTTACCCATTACAACGCTTTCGGGGCTTTGACTTGCCCCAAAACCCCTGCGCTAGATTAAATCTAATCAAAAGTATTCAAAATGGACCAGTTTTTGTAGCTTGTGGGAGACCCTGTTCCAACAGTCCCCCAACACAATCTTGTGACTCGTCCCAAGTCACTGTGGTGGCGCAGCCTCGACCTACACAAGCAAGGTATCAAGAGCACGGGAAAGCGGAGGGAGTACTTCCTGACTTTGGAAAACAACTCGCTATGCAATGTTGACAAGGGTCAGGGAGGCAGGGCTGTCTAGAGCCGCAGTAACCTGTTCTATCATCTGGTGGAGGCGCGCAACGACGGTATGAGCATCCTGGGAGATTTGGAGGGCGATATCGCCCCATGATTTCAATCGTTTCCTGACGACATGCTTGGCGCAGCAAAGATTCTCAATCGTGTCCATGACATCTAGACACTGTGCAGAACTGCTGGAGGACAAGGGAGCTCTGATATGAGTGAGAGAAGCTTCCGCCTCCCGTAAGTTGTCCTGTATATGTTGAAGCATAGGATGGTACCGCCCTATTGTCCAAAGCTACGTAGCTATGTCGACTAATTGCATGCCCTACGTAAGCTGCCCCTAAATAATATTTGTTGCTTCTGTGACCAATGCAACCCGCTGTGCCCGAACTTATAGAGATATTTCATACTGCTGTCGTGCAGTCCAGTGGCGAACCTCTTGCAACACCGTGGTGTATATTCCTTGTAGTGCTTTGCGGGATAGTTGCGCAAAATCTATTTTTATGTCCGTCGCGGTTAGAGCATGATCATGAACTAGGGCAGTGCGAGGGAGTGAGAAAATATTGTTTCTGTTGGTCGGTAATCTGGGGCTGCGGAGTAGTCGCAGCATATCCCTGTATCTTAGCGTTCCTTCCTGGTGTAGGACTAGGCATCACCTGATTGCGACGCCATGGGAAGGGGATCATGATAATAGTGTGTCCTCCTCTGCTATATCAGCCGAGGCCATCCGGCTAGGTCCCGTGGTCGTCCCCGAGGTGCAAAGTTCGGGTACTCATATCGCGTAGCCATGGTGCCTCTTTGTGTGTGGTTCACAGGAAATTCCATGGTGCCCCTTTGTGTGTGGTACATCCTTGGTCTCAGGAATCAAACTGGGCCAAGCTGCATAAGAATTCATTAATGTTTAGAGGTTTTCTACGACCTGTGGATTTCATAGCAGCTTCAGACATGCCTGCAAAAAGGGTTCAACCCCCTCCCCTATCTTGTTCGGCAGCTACATGTTGGTTGCTAGTGATTCCTGTTTGTTGAAGTTCACTCCTTCCCAAGAGGCAAGCTCCTCCTTTACTCCCTTGGTGATCCTCCCGCTGCATGTCATGACTTTTAAACTTGGATCTATATTTCGTAGCTCGGTTTTAACTCTTTGCACATTCTGCATAGGAGTGGGTTGTTTTTCCTGCATTTTCGCTATTAAAATTGGGCAATCCTCCACCACATGGTCCAGTTGTCTAAAATACTTGCATGATGGCCAGCTGGGATTTGGACATTCTTTGGCGAAGTGTCCTATCTATCCGCAGTTATAACAGACTAGTTTCCCATGTCCTCGTCCTGCGCTTCCTCCCCAACCTCCTCTGCCTCAGACTGGGGATCCTCCTAGGTGCACAGACGGCCTTAGTGACCCAGGGTCTAATTTTACCCTATATAAGTTCCCACGATCTATCATCAAGTCATAAGTATGATAGTTCTGCTCATCATGTCCTACCGACCGACAAAACCTGCACCATTGTTGCTTCAGCTCTGGGACATACACACCTAGCTGAGGGAAATGGTTAGTATCATGAAGTCTGGCTACATGGCAATCGTCACACCACATCGTAGGTCTGCTTGAGCCTGGTCGTGCTAGGATGGGTTCCCCACTTGCTCCTGGGCGTATCGGACTAGGTCCTCCTACCTGCATGTAGTCTGCTAGTAGAGGAAATTGATCCTTCATGTGGCCATATACCCGACATCGTATGCACCATAGATCTATGCGGCCATCCTTTCCTTTCTCTTTCCATAGGTTCTGAATTTCCATATGCATAGCCCCAAGCTATTCTTGAATTTGCTATACCTCTACCGACGTATCCTCTCTGGGTGCAGCTTCTAGTTTCATAGCGACTTCCACATCTTTTTCCTGCGATTCAAAGGTTTGGTGACTCATTGGCGGCGCAGGTGAGGTAAAAACATAGCGATGAACCACTCTTTGTGTTTCCTATCGTCATACTCGAATCCTCCTTCCCTAATTTCTCTCTTCAACCGCTGATCGGCCTCCCATGCCCAATCAGACGCACCTTGTTTGAAGTCTTTTGCTTTTGCTACCAGCTGAGAATAAGACTTTGGCTTTCAGAACTGTTGTTTCAGAGCGTCTTTGATATCTTGAATAAATGCACCCCCATTCTGGGCAATGTATCTCATATACTAGTCCAGTGCCCTATCCTCAAATGCTAGGGAGAACTGCACCCTCTTTATTGTATCGGTAGCCACATTCTGCGTAGTCCAGATGGAGTTTGCAACAAACCAAAAGTGGTCCATATCTTCATCCCATAGCCCTTTGAAAGTAGGTAATCTTAGGTGCGCAACCATATCGCTGCCTGATGGGGTTGGTGGTATGGGAGAGTTCTTACCTTTGTGCTGCCTAGATGGCGATGTAGCCAGGGGATCTTGCGCAACTGGTTCTCGCAATGGATTATAGGTGGATCTCCCCCCGTCAAGGTTGGTCCGATAGTATTTATCACTGCGCGTTGCGCTTCCGTCTAGATCTAGGGTCATTCAGTCGGTATGACTACACAAAATGCTCTTTTCACACAGTAATATCTTAATCAGCAACGGTAATGTCCTCAAAAATTTTCCCTAGAACCCTTTAAAGAATCTTCGTTCGACCTCAGAGTATAAGACAAATTGATCGATGGAAAAATCTGTCACAAATCCTCCTAGCACATTGTCCACCCAGTGATCGACCATGCATGGGATAGTATTATCAGTCCTCTCCAGCTGCTGAATCAGCTCCGGGGTCCACTGAGTGACTTGCTCATCCTTCCAGCACTTTTGGAACTCTACAAGTCTAGCCAGCCACTCTTGAAGCTTGATCGCAAATTTCACAAAGAATATTTCGTAGCTTTCTGTAAGAATGTACCTATTTTTCCACCTTTTCGCCTTTAAAATTTCGCTGCAATTTTCTTTTACTGCAAATTCCTGGATCTAATTTTCAAACCAGTCTTTGATTTCCTTTCTTCCAGGCTTCCAATATTCTCTTATCATTACCTGATCCCTTTCTCAAGATTCTTTGGTCTCGACAATGGAACCATTTGTTGGCTCGAGGGGTCCTGACCCAGGTTCGGAGCTCAAGGTTTGCGAACAAACCCCTATACTACTGGCCCTTTCGGCAGTGACCCGCTTTTGCAGGTCAAAGTGTCACTTGAAGTAGTATGGGTGGGTGCTGGAACTAGGTTTCCGCACCCTGAGAAAGGATAGGTAAGGCAAGCAGGGCTGCGTTAGACCCTATAATTCCTAGATTACGTCGTTCTGCGTAGGGTCACTTAGGTCTCGATTCGCATCCACGTGTGCTAGATCTATAATTATATGCTTTTATGATAGTAGCACAATATTGCATAATAGAACAGAATAGATTTAGATACAGAAAACACACTTACACAGATCTTCGCAGCTCAAATACAGAAAATACATAATGCAGTAATTACCAACAATTCACACAAAGAGTACTCACAGATTCAGTTCTCTATCAACCTTTCTTATTCATTCATTCATCAATTCCTCCTTACAATTCCCTTCCCAGCCTGCACACACAGCAGCAGGGTCCACACACAGATGAACTTGGATCTCCGTGCACACAGCCAACAGGAGTCCTTTCCCCCAAAACCCAAACATATAGCATAAACCACAATTCACATCAATAGCGCTTCAAATCCTACCTTACAATACAAAAATGTTTCTCTATTTATAATAATCTAGCCTAGACATTCCTATGGTCTGCAAACTGTGGTTTTCAAACCCCTGGTTTACCCTTTTACCCATTACAACGCTTTTGGGGCTTTGACCCACCCCAAAACCCTTGCGCTAGATTAAATCTAATCAAAATTATTCAAAATGGACCAATTTTCACAGCTTGTGGGAGAACTTGTTCCAACACTTGGGCTAGCAAGGTGCATGATACTAGAGAAGGGGTCTTTGAAGATCCAGTTGTCCTTTTGTCTCTTGAGGGCAACATTATTGCAGCCCAAATTCAGCAGCAGCTCTACACTTACGATAAGTGGAGAGAGAGATAGCGTGGGGTAGGTAATTTGGTCTATCATGTTCAGTTATGTAGCCCACCTACATTACAGGAGCCAAAGGTGACTCACTTTTTGTGGATGATAGCTTGGGGTTTGGAGCTTCACATGGGAATGAAGGTTCCCAATACTCTTCTGATTCCATGCCTCAAGAAGGCCTCTATACCACATATAGTTTCCTCCATGGATATCCCACTACTTCATGATGAGAGCCATTTGGATTTGTCACCAAAGGCTTACTTATACACTTGGGAAGAGCAACTAGGGGACATATTGATATGAGGGCATCTTGTTCATTGGAGGAACTTATCATATGAGGGTGCTACAGGAGGAAGAGGAGAGGCTCTTTAGTTCTATCCTTACAGTTGCTTGAGGATAAGCAACATTTGGGAGGGGAGGACTGTAATATTCCTAAATTAGCACACAGCTAATTGGAATATTAATTTTTTATTTTTCTCTTAGTTAGAGGAATAAGAGGGTATGGAGACCCATAAATCTCATTAGTAGGAATAAAAGACACTCCTAATGTGAAAGGAGGTCATATAAAAGGTTGGATTGAAGACACTTATGTGTGAAAAGGGGTTAGAGCATGAAGACTGGGTCAACCTTGACCAAATCAAACAACGCTGGTATGGAAGGAGTGGCATTCATTGAGGGACATCACAGTTTTGGAGGGAGATTCCATGCATGGAAGTAGTGGCTTTAATGAGTGGGGCCCAAGGTGAGGAATATCACCAATAATATAAGGAATGGGATGGAAACCATTTTGCGTATGATTGGATTATTATTTTCTTGATGGTCTGTTTAGACTTGCTACTCTCTTCAACTGTTTGGCTAAGATTGTAGTGTTGTTTAGCATAGGGTGTTCCTGAGCGGGAATCCAACCTCTTTCATTGAGGAGCCTATAGGAAGAGTATTTCACTACATTTCCACATTCTGGCATCAGGCCAAGATTCATCTTTCTTCAACAACGAAGTTTCTTCTTAGAGTTGTGTTGTGTTGTAGGATGCAGTAGTGGAGGTTTTCATTGGGTGTTTTCTGATCTAGTTTTGTAGTGGAGGAAGGTTTCCTTCCATTGGGAGGCCAGTAAAGAAGCCCCTTGGGCTTATTGGACATATTTTTCATTAGGCTAAGGAGTATTTATCCCCCACATCACAGTTTCAATCCAGATCTGCGTTACTTTTGGGAGGTGTTGCAGGGGTGGTTGCAGTGTGTGTTTCGGGAGGAGATTTCTTCAGTGGAGGAGGCATCCTTTCATCCAGAGGTTCTATTGGAGAAGAGTTCTAGGATTCTACATCAGCTTCAGCCATATCTTCTCATTTTTTTTGTTGCAGCATACCTTCAGCCCTAGGGTTGCAACTTACATTGGCACATTGTGTGCATTTTTCGGATACCCTCTTGGGTTATCTTGGAAAGGTGATATATGGCCTAGATCTGTATGCATAGTATCTATTGAGGCATATATCATTGCATTTACATTTTTTTATGATCTCCAGATATAGTTATGCATGATATGACTGCGTTGTAGCATCTCTCCGACATTTTTTTTAGTAGAAGCAACCCACTTTGTAGAAATTATATACATTAAGCATGCATATATCTAGACTCTCCTGATCTCACAATATTTAACTTGCAAAATACAGAATCCTTTCACTATAATCCTTGAGGAAATTTAATCAACAATTGAAAAAAACATGAAGCAATAAAAACACACATAACACAGTTGTTTAACGGGAAATCTTGAAGCTGAAAACCCCAACTATCATATTATGTATCATCGAGATCATGTAACAATCCTCATACAAAGCTTAATACATCAAGCTCTCAGTACAATAGAATCGTCACACACTAACATAGAAGAAATCTGCAAATCCATGCACCAATCTCTACCCTCCTGTTAGCCTGCCTCCACTGTGCAATCCAAGCTGATTACAAAGACCAATTCGATGCAATCCCACTTCTGAGATCAGAGCTATTACTGAAACCTTAATATACCGGTAGACACCATGCATCACGCAGAAGCCACAACGATAGTCCATTCTTGCCCTCACCTCATCTCTCCTGGGTCTCCACCGGATTCGACATGCATGCAAGCACCGTCGTATTGTCTGGGCTGAGTCAATGAGTTACTGATTGTGAATTAATTAACCAATTAATTCACTCATCTTTCACTAGTTTATGTTCAGTTACAACTAGCACAACTGAGTTTAACTCACTGAATCGAGTTAAACTAAATAACAACTCACATAACTACCCTTCCAACTCTATTACAACTTGCCACTATCAGTTATAATGAAGTCCTCCATGCATGAACTCCGCAAACCCCAGGTCTGTGTAATTCTTCACCCCACTGATTTTCCGGGTCTCATCACCTGGGGCCAGTGCCCAGAGCAGCTGTTGTTGTTTAGAGTCTGATTATTATTAAGAGCTAATAATAATCGACATGCATCTATTTTTAGATCGACGATCTATAAATAGACTTCGCCCAATCTTCTAAAAATATAATCTCATCTATTTTTCACATTTGACCAGCCATCTACAAATAACCTCCTGCTACATATAGAATATGCTCACCATGTCTAAAAATAGACATACACCTAAAAATAGAGTGTGTGGGCCCCACCTAGTTTAGGTGATTATTTTCCAACTAGGATCAAGGATGATGTTTTAGGAAGCCTCCTTCATTGTTTCTTGTTGCAAAATTCAACATTTTTAGAGTGATTATTCATGGGAGGCTTGTTTTCTCCTATTGTATCACTTGTGCCTTAATGTATTATGTGTATTTGCTGTTGATTGGCTAAATAAAGTGGTTCCATATTGATCTCCTATGTTTATGCATTGATGTACACTGTTATTTCTAGTTTTATGCACTATATTCCTGCTTTCCCCATTTGGGAATACTACAGTGGTATCAGAGCATAATCTTGGCTCAACCTGTGGATCTCAGCCATTATGCCATGAGGAGAATAAGAAGAAAGGAGAAAGAGATCAGAATGATGGAAGGAATTAGTTTTAGCTCATATCTTTTCAGATCCACGAGGGACCTCACCAAGGAGGTCAAGCAAAGAAAGGTGGAAAAAATAAATGAAACCACACAAGGGTTTCAAGATGAGGAAGGTCCATGCACTTCCTATCAGCAGGAGAAACAACCGGTATTACATAGAGCTCCAAAGAAATATACTATGACCTTTCCTTTTGAAGCAGAAAACAAGAGGCATGGAGATGGAGGACACTTAGATCATGAGATTCTAAGTAATTATCTTGTAGAATACAAATCTCAATCAAAGGCTTTATTTTATGATTTAATTATTATTTACTTGATGGTCTGTTTAGACTTGTTTCTCTCTTCATCTGTTTAGCTAAGATTGCAGTGTTGTTTAGCACAGGGTGTTCCCGAGCGGGAATCCCACGTCTTTCCTTGAGGAGCCTCTAGGAAGAGTATTTCACTATATTTCCACATTCCGACATCAAGCCAAGATCTATCTTACTTCTACAGTGCAGTTCCTATTGAGAGGTGTGCTGAGTTGCAGGGTGCAGTAGTGGGGGGTTGAGAAACCCAACTTCTGAGCTTGTTTTCCAGTGGAGGGAGCAACCCTCCATCCGAAAGGCTTGTAAGGGATATTCTTGAGCTTCATTTCATCATTCAACATCAGGCTAAGGTACTACTATCATTTATAACGTAGTTTCCAGAAGGGATTGTGTTATTTCAGAGTGCAGATGCATTAAGGGGTTTGGAGCCCTAGTTGGGGTAGATAGATTTCAGTGAGGGGATCAACCTCTCATTTGAGAATCTACAGGAGGATTTTTCATACATTTCCAGATTATATTAGCCACCTCCTATCATTTATCTAGTTGTAGAGATTATTCAGCCCTAGGGCCATATTTGTATTTTCTGCATTTTGTGTATTTCAGGAAACCCTTCCCGGGTTACCTTGGAAATGCGCTTGGGAGCTTAGATCTCTACTCCCAGCATTATTTGGGCCATATAACATCAGATCTATGTATTGAAATTTTCCAGCATTAGTTATATATATTAAAACCGTGCTGTTTTATCCTTGGGCATTCTTGTGTAGCAGTGGTCTTCATATTTCATGTACATGTTTCCTTGAGGCGTGTTTTACCTAACTTGAGTGACCTTTTCCTCAAGAACTTGTATGCATTTTGCTGTTATGATCTTAATATTATGGCTATATGATTTTCTTACATTATATGTGTTGATTTATCACTGCTATTTCCATGGTTTTGCACTATATTCCTGCTTTTCCCATTTGGGAATATTACACTCTTATTGTTTTTGTTTTTCTTACTATCAGATTGATAGTTTTTCTCTGATTGAGTATACTTCACTGTGAGAACATCGGTGGAATTATCAAGATGGAGTGATTTAGAAAAGGTAGACACACTTGCTAGGACTTTAGATGTAACAATCATTTTCCCAATATGGGCAGCAAGTTAGCTCATGGAATAAAAAACATACCCAATCACACCATCGACATGTGGGCCAGGAACATGTTTAGAAGGGTCAATAAAAGGCCTAGGGGCATTCAGAAACTCTTTTTATAATGTACTCGACTGTGAATATATGAGATCCAAATGTTGGGCAACTAAAATGGCTTGCTCCTTGGTAACGACTCGAAACATAGACACATCCTTGGAAATTTGAGATCAAAGAGATCAAATGAACCATTTACGTAAAATATCATTAGGTAACTTGGTTCTCACTAACCTCTTACGATGATGCCACTCATGAATGTGATTAGAAATTAACTTTCCATCATCTTGTTTAAAGTTGGAAAAGAGGTTATAGTTGAGATCATACCGAGTAGGAAACTTTAAGTGTGTCAAGAAATTTTGAGCTAGGGAGGCAAAGTCACCGTAGGATGCAATATCTAACTTGATATACCACTTTGCGACATCCCCAGTTAACTTTCGTCAAAAAAAGTGAAGTTTAAAAAAATAATCCACTAAAGAATTAGATGACCACCATAAATGATAGGTGGTAGTGTGAGTGGATGGATTCTCCCCAGCCTTTCCTTCAAACTTGGGAATATCTAACGATAATTTGGCGGGCATGGGTGGCTACCATGGATCATGATGGATGGGGTCATTAGTCAATTTGGCCAAATCCGTAAATTGAGAGAAGATAAAAATAAATTATGGATTTGACTAAATGGGTCATAGGTGGGAGAATCCGTTGACCAACCTTATGGTCCCCCCATATACGGATTAGATGGATGTACGTGCTAGTGTAGAAAAGGGTTCGCCCCGACAAAAGGTTGTTGCTGGGCAGCATAACTGGAAGATGGATGTCGCCCCCCCAGGGTAGAAACATCCATAGAGAAATGGACCCCCAAAACATAGTTTCCGATCAAATGAGAAAATTACCAATTACTCGTTTTTTTGAGGTAGCAAAAAAAACACACGATTTTGAAAATTATTGATGCAGAATCACCCTTCTTTTTTGGAGCATATTTTTGGCACCTTAAATTTTCTTATGATTTTTTTTTTAATCTCATAATTTTCATGTCAATTTTGAAAAGTGGTGATGCATAAGCACCTATTTTTTTTTTTTAGCATGTTTTTGGCACTTTAAATTTTCTTATGATTTTTTTTATTTTTTAAATGCCATTATTTTCATGTCGATTTTGAAAAGTGGCGGTGTAGAATCAAACCCATTTTTTAGAGGGTTGATTTTTGACACTTTAAATTTTCTAATGTTGGTGATTTTCATGTTGGTAATGAAACCTAAGAAAGAATAAAAAAACATTAAAAAAAAGAATCATATATATATATATATATATATATATATATATATATATATATATATATATATATATATATATATATATATATATATATGAAAAACCTAAAAAAGAATTACTTGTAAAATAAATAAATAAATAAATAAATACAAATACTAATAAATAAATAAATAAATGGGGATTTTTTTTCTTCAAAAAACACATAATTTAAAGAAAAAATGAATTTAACCAAACAAAAACATCAAAAACAACTTTTTTGAAAGTTATAAAAAAAAACTGAACTGCATAATTAAAAAAAAAATGATTTAAAAAAAATTAAAATTTAAAATTTAAAAATAATGAAAAAAACAAAAATAAAATAAAATAAATTAAAAAAAAATTAAAATAATTAAAATACAAAAAATTTAAATAATTTAAATTATAAATTTAAATTATAAAAATTATAAAAATTAAAAAGAGAATTTAAATTAACAAAAATAGTAACTGATTAGTTGTTGTGTGTCTTTGATCTAATCCATTTTGATTAGTTTATTCAAGGTTTTCCATTGCTCATTATTGTTCAATTTTCTTCTTGAGTTTTAATTTGGTGGCTTGGATTGGGGTTTGTGTTTTGCCTCTTGACTTCATTATCATATTTGGTTGGCTGCCTTTAACATTTTTTTAGACCTGATTTACGTTTTCCCTTCAGATTTTGTGGCTTTTGCTCATTTTCATTCCCTCTTGTTGAGTGATCTCTTTGATCTTTTGGTTATTTGTGTCACAAACGGTGGTGTTGTGACTGATTGTGCAACTGTCATCTGAACAAGTTCTTTTGAGTTTGTGTCGTGTTGTGTCACCATTCATTTGATCTTGTTTATTCCTTCTTTCCTCTAGTGTTTTGTTTAGTCCTTTGTAGAACACTGCCCCTGGTTGAGTCATTGTGTTGCAGCCCTTGCTTCATTAAAATTTCCTTCCTTTGCTTTCACTTTTGGCTTTCAGTTTGATTACTTTGAGTTTCTTTCTATTGGGCTTTATTTTCCTAGATGTTTCACTTTTGGAGTGCTTTGCGTTCTTGCTTGGGAAACTTACTTTGGTCTCTTCTCAGTTTTCTTTTTGGTTTGTATTTGGGTCATTAATTCAAAAATTCTTGGGATATTTTTCATTTAGGAAGATCTAGTGAAAAATGCATCATAATTGGCATTGGTGTTGTTAGTATGATTCTTTCGTCGTAAAAGATCACTTTAGCTACGCATAACAAATAGCCCTAACATCGATTATGGCTGCAAAATATCTTTAAGCTTGCTGCACAAATTCAGATCTAAGCACAAAGGACATTAAGCAGATAAAATATAACATGGTTCCATAAATCCAATGGACAAGACAAGAAGAATGTATTTAAAAGAATTTTGTATTATATTAAAGAATGGGGCACTTGAGAGGAAAACAAGAAAGGTGTCTTCCGGTTCTCCTCAGTGGGATGGGTTCTTGAAAGTCCTCAGTGTTTCAGATCTAAAATTTCTCTCTCTTATGGGTGTAGAAAAACAAAAATAGAACTCAATGGGAGTTCACAAAACAAAATGGAAAATGGTGACCAAGAGTAGATCCGGAGTGATCTAATGCAATGAAGGTGACTAATGAATGGGGAAAACCCCCCTATTTCTAACAAAATATTGGGGCGGTCTAGAACTCGGTGCATGAATAAAATATTATTGATCGAATTCTAGAAGCACCCTTTAGGAATATTTTATTATATTTGTTGGAGGGAAAAGGGTTCTTGGCTTGGGTCAATTCCTTTATTTATAAATAATAAATAAATAAATGGTTTATTTATCATTTTTAGGAAGTGATGGGAATATAATTAAATAAATAATGGTTTATTTAATTATTTATGGATGATTTAGTCAAATTTAACTAAGAATATTATTTAAATAACGATTTAAATATCTTATTCTTAGGGAATAGTTAAATAAATAAGGATTTATTTAATTAAGTTCCTTATTTTGGGTTAAATATGACCAGGAAATATAAACAAATGAGTTATTTTATATGGTGAAAGAAATTTTACTTAGGGTAAAATTGGTCTTACATGGTGTACTTGGGTTCATCTAATAATAATAGGTTATATGACCAAAAAATGGAGTAACAGATTGCCCCCAAACGTACGAGTGTTAGGAGAAAATTGTATGACCGAAGTACGTTGTAAGAACTCAATCACTAGATATCGAGAGGGAAGTGAGAGAGAGAAATGTAACGTTGTGTGATGTGCTAAAGGACTAGACCCTGAGGAGATGAGACTTACAGGTGCAAAAAGTCTCTAGTTTATGAAGTGGTACCTGTGCTAAAGGCGGTGGGGGAGACATACCTATGTCCGCCGAGACAAAGTACAAAGAATAAGGCGCCCGGAAAACCACGAAACGCAATAAGTACAAAGAAGAAGGCGCCCGGAAAACCACAGAATGCAATAATGAAGCATGTGCTGGCTGAAACATGAGCCAGATAAATCATAGGATGAATCCCACATACATGTGATGCCTGGAATAATCGTCAGGACTTATACAGTAATATGGTAGTACATGAGATACAAATATACCCAAATGCCCCCTACACATGGGGAAGGGCTCTCAAAATCTGACAGAGACATGTGAATCGAAAATGGCGCTGCAAGCGATTGAAGCCGATATAATCAAATGAGAAGAGCTGTAGCAAGGGCGGGAATGAAGTCATCCGGGCATGTGGGGGGCTACCTGCAGGGCCACCCCCTCATGAGGGTTGGGACATCTCACACATGCCCAGGAATCACCAATAGCTACTGTGGCATCACTGTACCACCAAGTATATGTATCACGATCATGCTGAGAAGAGCTCGAACCAAGGTACACTACCCCCTAGACCTGTCTTCTGGAGTAAATGAGTTGATTTTGACAGAAGTAGGTGTTGAGCCTCAAAATTGTGCTTTCTTTCACCTCATTTTACCTCATGCCATTTTCCCTTTGGTCTCCACTATTATCTCAGACCCTGACGGCAATGAATATAGTTAAAATTACTTCTAGAATGATTTACATGACTGACTTGCTAAGTTTTGTGATTTTTTCCATTGTAAAGCATTTTTACCGGAACTAGCTGCAGAATGCAGACATTCCGTAGCTAACCGGCGATTCTGCAGCTGCCTTCACGTTTGAGTATGTTCCAGGTGGCCTCTCAAGAAAAACCGCATATGGGCATAATCCACATCATGTCTACATGGTTCGTTGCTCATCATGGAGGAAGAAACGAATTCTGGGTACGGTTTTGGAACGTGGGAACACATTTAGGAAAGCATACTTCTATTAGGACTGTCTCAGTCCAGATGTCTTTTTCCTCTTCACGCGGCCACTTCAAGAGTCCTAGTGTGATTCCGATAAGGAAAGACAGTGTTCCTGAATTGTTGCAAGTCTTGTTATGTGCATTTGCTTTATAAACACTTGGGAAACCGAGAGCTATGTTAGATTTGATGTTAGATTTTATGCTAGATTTTGTTTAGACTATGTGCTACATTTCTGAAGACACAAAGTGTTATGTTCAAGTTCTTTCATCTTTAATGAAGCAGACAGTGTTGTTGTGAAGGCGTTGATTTAATTTGGAGTTGAATTTCGTCAGGTGGTAGAGGGCCCCTGCCTCTTGCACGGATTTATTTTGCGTAAATTAGATAAGTCTTCTAGCTGCCTTTACGTTTTGAATTTGAATTAATAGTTGTTTTAATTAGCTACTGTAGTTGTACTCATTCTAACTCTTCCACAATAAGAAGCTCTTCCAAAAGACTATAATGATGAATGGAAAATGACTATAGTATTGTAGGATTAGAAGTTGAATTCATAGTTGTTTTTAATTAGCTACTGTAGTTGTACTCATTCTAATTCTTCCACAAGAAGAAGCTCTTCCAACAGATTATAATGATGAATGGGAAATGGCTATAGTACTATAGGACTTAGTTGTAGTTTTTGTTGTTCATCATCACAGTTACACTTGTTCCAATCACTCTTCCACAAGAAGAAACTCTTCCAAGAAATTCTTAAGAAGTTCAAGACATGACCGTGATAATGAATGATTTAGTTGTGTGTTTGTACTAAGTATCATCTCTGTTCTTGCTCTTAAACGCTTTCCCAATACATCATAATGACGAGTAGGATATAGATATGATATCTTAGTTTTTCATTGCTTTCAGTCCTTTATATTTTCATTTGCACTCAATTACACAGTCAAAATTGTTCTAGCTCTTCCAAAAGAAGGAATTCTTCCAAAATATCAATAATGATGGACAAATAGACTGTATAATTTCATAGAATAATGCATGATAGCATAGTTAGGATGCTCCGGAGTTTCATTGCACTTAATTCATGATTCAGTTATTTTATTTTGGGTTTGATAATGACTTGTAGTTTAACACTGTTTTAGGTTAGTGACACCTTAGGTTTGGTTGTAGTTCAACTCATTTCATTTGCACTCCACATTCAATTGTTATTCACTGCACATTATATTACTTCAGTTGTTAGGATTAACAAAACAGCCTTCATTATTCACAAACCTCTTCTTGTTCTAAAATCCATAATTGATCTATAACCATATGAACAGAGGACAAACATCACTTTAAGGCCTGAAGTACTTCTGCAATTTTCTCATCATTTCATAAACAGAGCTCTCCCTCAAAAGACTACTTTGAAAAAGAAATCAATAACTCTTGAGTAAAGGTTTTGTGACATTAAATTAAATTGCAGAATAGAACTTGGAATTAGTTTTAGAATAGAAGATATTAGGATGGTATCAATGTTTTTCCTCCAAATCTGTTTCAAATCTCTAATTCAGGACAAAAATGTTGCATCATTGTAAGATTAGTTGTTTAACTGTTTAGTTAGAGGATTTGCATACTTAGTGATCATTTCTCAAGTTTAGTTTGTATTTTGAATCATTTGTTTGAAAGTCATTATCAAGATTTGCTTTTACTTAGTCATAGTTTAGATTCTGCTTCAGTGTTTCCAATTGCATTTACCATTTGTTATCCATCAATTAGGCTTAACTCTGTTTTTAATCATCAGCTCATTTCATCAGCTTTCTAGGCATTTTACTTGTGAACATAAAACTACCAAAAGACCAAAAACATCATAAATCATCACAAAAGACCAAAAACATCACAAAACACTACACACAACGCATTAGGAAACAAGTACCTAGGTACATACAGTACACTTCACTTCAGCAGTTTACAAATCCTGGTTGACAATTAAATGAGCTCAGTTTAGGAGACTAGATTGAGACCAAACATTTTGGCGCCGTTGCCGGGGAAGTGAAAACTAGGTAACCTTTGTTTCTTAGCATCCAAAAATAATTTTATGCGTAGGGAGAGAGATTCAAGGGGAAGATTTATAAGCAGCAGAGGCAGAAGTTTGATTTCTAGAACACCACTTGTTTCATCTAGATCCAAAGCTAGTACACCTTCAACTCAAACCCATCTTCCATCCTCCCTTGATCCTGGACTTCTAGAAGATCTAAGGTCAACTATTCCATTAGAGAAACCTTCCACTTCATCCACTAAACCTGCCATAGAAGAAGATCTAAAGACTCCTAGTAGGGATACAAAACTTTCCACTTCTATAGGGGATTCAATCATGGCAGAAGAAGGGGGAGGAGGAGTTTTTAATGGAGAAAACACACTATTTGGAGGTAGAGGTAGAGGTAGAGAAGAAGGAGGTAGAGGAGAAGGAGGTAGAGGAGAAGAAGGTAGAGGTGCAAATGGAGGAAGAGGTAGAATAGGAAGCTATTTTGGGTTCCCTATACTTGATGAAGAAACCAATAAAACCATGAAAAACATTTCACCCTCTGTCCTTCCAAACTTCCATGGACTTAAAATTGAAGATCCTGAAACTTTCTTATTCGAATTTGAAGTGCTGTGTAGAACTTATGACTACCTACAAGATGCTCAAAAACTGAAATTATTTCCTTCAACTTTGAAGGGAGCAGCATTGAAGTGGTTTATGAGTCTAATCAGTAGTTCTATTAGAACATGGGAAGATATGAAACAAGCATTTCTAGAGAGATACTTGGATTATTGTATGTCGGTTAATCATAAGGAAGAAGTGTTCAAGATGTTACAAAAAGAAGATGAAAACTTAGAAGATTTGTTGGAAAGATTTAAATACAACATCAAAAGGGCAAAAATGGAAAATCTAGATCAAGACACCTTAAAAGCTCTTTTGTTGAAAACAATTAGAGATGAATGGTTGGATATCCTTAACATGATGGGATAAGGAGATATATCACAACTCACATTACCTGAAATATCGAAGTTATGTATTAACCTTTCAAGAGGGAAATCTAAAACTGTCAAAGGTCCAAGAGATCCCGCTCTTGCAAGGGCAAGTAAATCTGCTTCTGGGACAGTAAGTAGATCAGAAATAGGACACATGCTTGATGATTTTAAATCTGAAATCTTAGGGAGTCTTAGTGAAAAAATAGACACCCTTAATAT
>JAXQQM020075142.1:0-130468 GCA_034641835.2 Pinus albicaulis | reverse complement strand
TTGAGATTTTCTGTTTTGAATAAAATAGGCAAAAATCTCAGTAGGTGACAACAATAGAAATTTTGTTGCTAGATTAACTCCAGGTTGTTGGGAGGGAGTTAATGCATCCTAAATTTGATGTGAGAGGATTTATGAGGCAGTTAGATTCTCTTTGCTATATAACAGGTATCCATACGGATTGTTTGTGGGGTGTGAGAGTTTGTAATCTCCTGTTTGATAATAAAGATTGCCGATGCCTATGTTTGGTGGACGTAGCCCAGAATGGTTGGGTGAACCACGTTAAACTCTGTGTTTCCTGTGCATGATTTATTTGCTGTGTATATGGTTTTTTTCTGCTGTGCAATCTTGGCTCTAACAAGTGGTATCGGAGCAATGTTGGAGTGCGTTGAATTGCTGGTGCGCAGAATTTTTGGTGCATTGCTTGTGCGTAGAACTGGAGTGCGTAGAACTGGAGTTCAATTAAAGAATTGTTGAAGTCGCTAGTCCATACTGCTGCGTGGAGCCTGCACTTAATGGAGCTGTTATATACACTGCGTGGAGGACATACAGAGTTTCTATAGCGTGTGGCTGCCCGGTGCTGAATTGCCTGGTGTTGCTGGAGCGCTGGTGCGTGGAGACCGTATGGGCGCCGGTCGAAGGTGCGTATGACTGTGCAGAGGTGCGTATGTGATTGCTGGAGCCTTCAATTGATTGCTGGTGCGTATTGATCACTGGAAAGGAATTGGCCCCTCTCATCCATCCTTGGCGTTCACGAAAGCGCTATTAAACGCAGCTGGGCTCTGTGCATATGTGTTCACTGTGTTATGTGAGCGTGTGTCCGTGGACAGAACTTCATCAGAGGCGGGAGAAGCGACTAGGGCTTAAACCAGACCTCGACATTAATGTTTTCATGAAGTTTGTGCGTATGACCATTTATTGCTTATGCGTGGAGCATATCTGTTTAAACATTGTGCGTGGAGCGTATCGTATGTCCACTGGTGCTGATGCGTGGATACAAATAATCGGTAATCCCGTTTCAATTAAAATTGTGTTAGATTTGGTATCAGACTGGCATTATTTTGATTGAGGTTCGGTTTTGTGGTGCGCCTTAAAAAAAAAAAAATCTGAGTTTTGTTTTTTTATTTTTGGCATTGGCGCGGAATTTGCATAGCTAAAGAAATTAAAAAAAAAAAAAAAAAACAAAGGCAGTAAGGCATAGGCAGTGTTTTGAGATTAACTACTTTTCTTTAACTAGTTGGAATTGGAGGTGGGTTTTGGTTGCTACAAGATGGCGAAAAATCATAGTGCCCGGTTTGAAATCGAGAAGTTTAACGACAAAAACAATTTCGAGATCTGGAAGGTAAAGATGCATGATCTCCTGGTACAGCAAGGCGTGGCGAAAGCGCTGTTAGGGAAAAGCAAAAGGCCTTCTTCCATAACGGAGGATGAATGGGATGAGTTGGATGACAGAGCTCTGAGCGCAATTCGGTTATGTCTGGCGGATGACGTTCTGTTCAACATTGTGTCAGAGAAGACCGCCGCAGGCTTGTGGTCAAAGCTTGAGAAGCTCTACATGACGAAATCCTTGACAAATCGGATTCTCCTGAAGCGACAGCTTTATGGTTTGCGAATGAAGGAAGGTACCTCGATTACTGACCATATGAATGTTTTCAATACTCTATTGGTACAATTACAGAATCTAGATGTAAAATTTGATTCAGAGGATAAGGCAATAACTCTATTGTGTTCATTGCCCGAATCGTGGGATCACTTTGTTACTTCCATAAGCTTTAGTACTGCAGACATCCTTGAGTTTGACGATGTGGTTGGAGCCTTGTTGTCTGAGGAGACGAGGAAGAGGTCTAATGCTGACACCTCTACATCAGAGGCAATGATGGCTAGAGGTCGTTCTAGAGAAAGACGCTCTGGTAAGCACAGCAACTCGCGTTCAAAATCGAAAGGGAAGAAGAGTAAAGTAAAGTGTTGGTTTTGTGGCAAATCGGGGCATTTGAAGAAGGATTGCTGGAAGCGACAACAATCTTCTAAAGAAGCTTCATTGACAGAGAAGAAGGAAGCAAACACGACAGATACAAGTTCGGCATCTAGTTCAGGTATGAGCGACGAAGTGTTATCAGTTAATTTGTCAAATCATGATCAACATTGGTTGTTAGATTCCGGTGCATCAAACCACATGTGTATTCATAGAGAATGGTTTAAAACGTATAGATCAATTAATGATGGAGTCGTGTACATGGGGAATGATGTCACATCTAATATTGTGGGAATAGGGAGTATACAACTGCAAATGTTTGATGGGACAACTAAAATGTTAACTGATGTAAGACATGTACCAGATTTAAGGAAAAATCTAATTTCACTAGGAGCACTTGATACAAATGGATATAAAACTATAATTCAAGGTGGAGTAATGAAAATTTACAAAGGTATTTTACTAGTAATGAAAGCTAAGAAAGTAGGAAATATGTTTCAGTTAGAAGGAAGAACAGAGTCAGATCATGTGTCTACGGTGTCTGAACATGACAGTAGTTCCATTCGCCTATGGCATCAAAGGTTGGGCCATATGAGCGAAAGAGGGTTAAAGATTTTGGCTGATTGCAAATTACTTCCTAATCTAAAGTCTGAAAAGTTAGATTTCTGTAAACATTGTCTGTTTGGCAAACAAAGTAAACAAAAATTTAAAACAGGCAAACATACTAGTAAAGGCATACTTGATTATATCCATTCAGATGTTTGGGGACCAGCCCCTACAACTTCATATGGTGGCTCGTCATATTTTGTATCGTTTATTGATGACTTTTCTAGGAAAGTGTGGGTCTACATGATGAAAAAGAAGTCTGATGTTTTTACAATTTTCAAATAGTTTAGAGCATTGGTAGAAAACATCACTGGTAGAACAATAAAATGTTTAAGAACTGACAATGGTGGTGAGTTTACTTCCAAGGAGTTTGACAGCTATTGCAAGGATGCAGGGATCGAGAGACATAAGACCACGGTTTATACTCCTCAGCAAAATGGAGTTGCTGAACGCATGAACATGACTCTTCTAGAGAGAGCAAGGAGTATGTTGAGTAACGCCGGGTTGCAAAAGGAGTTGTGGACGGAAGCGGTGGCAACAACTTGTTATGTGATAAACCGATCTCCATCGACGGCAATAGACTGCAAGATTCCGCAAGAGGTATGGAAAGGACACCCTTGTGACTATTCTAAACTCATAGTGTTTGGTTGTGATGCATATGCTCTAGTGCCTAAACATCAGCGAACTAAGTTAGATCCAAAGTCTAAAAGGTATATCTTTGTTGGGTATGGTGTTGAAACAAAGGGATATAGATTGTGGGATCCTACTACCCGCAAAATCATCATCAACAGAGATGTAAAGTTTAATGAATCCTCTCTTGTACAGTTAGATGTAGATAGTAGATTGAAACAAGATGATGTATCTGACTTTCAGCACATTCAGTTTGATAGCACTTCTAATGATAGTCATGATGACCATAGTTCAGATACTAGTCATGAACAGGTTTCAGAACATGAACAGGGTTCAGGTTTAGATCATGAACAGGTCTCAGATACTGATCGGCAAGAAGTTCCTACAGGTGGTAGTCATCCAATCGAGGAAGCACCAGAAACAGCCTTAAGGAGGTCGACAAGAATCAAACGGCCACCGAGAAGGTATGATGATTATGTTACTTCAGTTGCATTTACTGCTAATGACGATGAACCTCTGTGCTATCAGGAAGCAATAGAAGGTTCGAATAGTGACAAGTGGAAAGCAGCCATGAAGGACGAAATGATGGCCTTAAGTAAGAACGACACATGGGATCTGGTTGAGCTTCCGAAAGACAGGAAAACTGTGGGGTGTAAATGGGTTTTCAAGCTGAAACGGGGTGTGGATGATACGGAGGACAGGTACAAAGCGCGACTGGTTGCAAAAGGGTTTTCTCAGAAAGCCGGTATTGACTTTCATGAGATTTTTTCACCAGTGGTTAAAATTGTTTCAATTAGAATTGTGTTAGCATTAGTGGCTTTGCTTGATTTAGAGTTGCAACAATTAGATGTTAAGACTGCATTTCTACATGGAGACTTAGATGAGGAAATTTATATGGAACAACCTGAAGGGTTTGTTCAGCATCGCAATAAGAAATTTGTCTGCAGGCTCAAGAAGTCATTGTATGGTCTGAAGCAGTCGCCTCGACAGTGGTACAAGAAATTTGATTCTTTCATGTTGAGTCAAAAATATATAAGAAGTGAATATGATCATTGTGTTTACTTTAAGAAGTTAAGTAATGGCATGTTCATTATCTTAGTGTTGTATGTTGACGATATGCTTTTAGCAAGCAAAAGAATTGAAGAAATCAACAGGTTGAAGACTCAGATGGCAAGGACATTTGATATGAAAGATCTAGGAGCAGCAAGACAGATTTTGGGCATGGAGATTTTCAGAGACAGGAGAAATGGTAAGCTGTGGCTATCACAACAGAAGTATATTGAGAAAATACTTGTGAGGTTTGGTATGAACAATGTGAAGCCTGTGTCAGTCCCTTTAGCTTCCCATTTTAAGCTTTCTTCCAGTTTATGTCCTAATACAGATGAAGAAAAGGATTATATGTCTCGAATTCCATATGCCAATGTAGTAGGATGTTCGATGTATGCGATGGCCATGGGACTTCAACGTATATTTTCACATGCAGCTTGGGGTTGTCGTAGGTATATGAAATCCAGGTAAAGAACACCGTTCAGTGAAATGGGTGCTTCTGCAGATTTTCGAGAGGCACAAGAAGTTATCAGCATTTACCACAATAAGAGAAAAGAATTTGTTTCATGTATGTTGATTCCGGGGGATTACAGTGGCAACGATAGCAGGAAGGTCGCAACGCCATCAAACGATCTTTACTTTTGAGCTACACCGGATGTCAAAGCTACAGAACATTGTTGCTTTATCCACTACTGAAGCAGAATACATTGCTGCTTCTCATGCTTGCAAAGAGGTGGTTTGGTTGAAAGGTTTGCTTGGTGAATTTGGTAGGTTACAGGACAACATCAGGTTACTTTGTGATAGTCAAAGTGCAATACATTTGGCTAAGAATCCGGCCTATCATAGTAAATCAAAGCATATTCCAATTAAGTACCATTTTGTAAGACAGGTTATTACTGAAAGGGGAGTCTCTCTTCAAAAGGTGCATACAAAGGAGAATTGTGCAGACATGTTCACGAAACCAGTTTTGTTAGAGAAGCTACGCTGGTGTTTGGCTTCTCTTGGCTTGCAGAAGAGATAAAATAATAATAACAGGGCATCAGGCTAATTGTTGTCAAGGTGGAGATTGTTGAGATTTTTCAGTTTTAGTAAAATTGGCAAAAATCTCATTAGGTGACAAAAATTAGGAATTAGTTCCTAGATTAGCTCCAGTTTGTTGGGAGGGAGTTAATGCATCCTAAATTTGATGTGAGAGGATTTATGAGGCAGTTAGATTCTCTTTGCTATATAACAGGTATCCATACGGATTGTTTGGTGTGTGAGAGTTTGTAATCTCCTGTTTGATAATAAAGATTGTCGATGCCTATGTTGTGTGGACGTAGCCCAGATTGGTTGGGTGAACCACGTTAAATTCCTCTGTGTTTATGTGCATGATTTATTTGCTGAGTATTTGTTTTATAATTTGTCGTGCATCCGATCTCCAACAATTTCGATGATTTTGTAAATTTGTAATTGTATTTGATAGACAAATCACCAAATGGTGAGTAATTTTCCCCAACAATTCCATCCCTATTGTCATTACTAATTTGATAACTAAATTATGATGAATTTTCTATTATTAAAAAAAACAAATTACTAAATTTACAATTTTATTTTTTATTTTTACATTTATTAATTTGTCCAATTATATTTCTTAAATTTAAAATACCATTTGAACACAATTTATTATTACTTGTTTTATTATTATTATAATGTTAAAAAAATAAAAATAAAACACTTATCATAATGCTTATTTAAATACAAAATCATGCATATCAGTTCCACCCTACACTGCTAAAACACATATACCTAAGTGGAACCGTTTTTTTAAATCCTTTTGAGCATCTAACAAAAGCATGCATCTGATTTTTTATTTTTAATACTTTCCTCGAGTAAGAAAAGTTGAAAGTCCACATCCAAATAAATAAACAAAGTGTGGTGACAGATTGGTTTATGGGGCTCTACCTTGTTGCTATATGTTCCATATTTGAATTTGATTGCTACTTCCATATCAATTAGCCAAGGGTAAAGATGGTGACTTTAATACCCAACTAAAGCCACAAGGGAGAAGGGTACTATCACATAGGCAAAGACATGAGATGATGGTGGTCTTAATATTGTCTTATTATCAAAGTTAGGGAGGACAATCATCTTAATACTATGTTAGTATTATCGCGACGGAGGATTGTGATTTTAGTATCAGAGTATTACTACCAACTTAAGGCCACGAGGGAGGAGGGTACTATCATATAGGGCAAAGGCATGAGATGATGGTGGTCTTAATATTATCTTATTACCCAAGTGAGGGAGGACAATCATCCTAATACTATGTTAGTACCATTGTGATGATGATGGTGGTCTTAATATTGTCTTATTACCAAAGTTGGGGAGGATAGTCATCTTAATACTATGTTAGTAGCATTGTGATGGATGATTGCGATCTTAGTAGCAGAGTACCACTAGCTATAGCTATGGTAGTACCAAAATGAGGAAGGATGGTATGGTATGCATACGTTAATTGACCAAGCATTTTATTCACGTAAATTCTTACTAACTTCATTTATTTATATCACAATTCGTGTATATGCACAATTATTCAGAATGAACATTAAAAAGATGAGGGTACTTATATAAATGAATTTATTTTATATGAACACAATTAAAACACATTTAAAAAATATGAGGGTATTTATACTTATTTATATAAATTCATTCATTTTTCATGGAGTTGAATTCATTTTTTATTCAAAAATACATTTTAGATAACAAAAAAGTCACATTTTTCTTGAAATTATTTTGCTGGATTTTATGAAAAAGTCTATTTCATCTATAATTTAGACTACTACTTTAAACCCTCTACCCTCACTACTACTAAAATTATTCCATACACATTAAATCAAGGTTTTAATAAAATGAAAAATTAAATTATTTTTATATAAAAAGATATGAAATGTATATAATACTAGGTTACATCCATCTTAATTCTGCATTTATCAAGTTTTGAGAGTGATCAAAACTATTTTCACTCCTCAAACTCATTCCTGGACTTATAACCTTCTGCTTCAGTCCCAGTAGCATAGCAGGTTCCATCAACCTAAAAACCCTCACCATCATCCTAAAAACTAAGGATTTGTCTTCTAGTTTTATTTATAGAAAAAGAACCAGTTTACAAGAACAAATATATCAAGTTTTGAGAGGGATCAAATCTATTTTCACTCCAAAAGAAACTTTGGCCTCAACACATTTAATTCCTCTCTATTTATAAATATTTATAATAATAATTTCATTTATATAGTATTTTACTAATTTTCATCAAGAAAAACTGGCCTAAGTTCAACTTCATTTCCATCCTGTTTTTTGCTTATTGAATACAAAAACACACCTACATTATATCCTGGATTTTAACCAGGAATATCAAGAAAACGCACTTACAGCTGGTTAAGCATTTCTATATATGACTCCAGGATTTTAACCAGGAATATTAAGAAACATCCGTATTTTCTGAATACTTCTCAAGGATATTCGTTCAACAGTTTTCGAAATCATTTAAGCATCCTAACAATTGCATGGAAAAGTCTTCAAAATCATTTAAGCATCCTATCAATTCCATGTAACAGTTTTCAAAATCATTTAAACATCTAATTTTTTTCAACTTAGTCGGAGTAAGAAGGGCTGGAGGTCCACATCCAAATAACCAGTTACCAAACTATCGGGACGGATTAGTTTGCGTGGTTCTACCTAGCTACAATATGCAGGATGATTATCAGGTAGATTTCCATGTAGAAACCCACACCAAAGGGGTACAACCCCATTTCAGTACCAGTCGATGATCACCCACTCAATTACTTCGATATAGCATCCTCTGCCCATATTGCGCATATATATTTTGCATACAACATATTGTCGTTGCTTATACTACCTTCACCATAACCACACTCGAGAGGGAGGTCAACAACGTTGGATTTTCTGGTATCAGGTGGGCTACTCACAATTCTCCTAGCTAGGCCGGTCCAAAGAAGAAGTGTTCCACCATTGCTCTTGCAAGCCCATGCTGTGGGAGTCCAGTTTCAAGCGAGTCGAAAATGGTGCACAGCTCCTCCAGAGAACGAGAGAAGCTCTCCATGAAGTTGGCCCTGGTTCCCTCTACGCCGTGTGGGCCCGTAGCGAGCGTAACGGCCTCGGGTTTCAAGTGGCGTGCGGCCACCAGGAATTCCATCAACTCCGATTTATTTCGCAGATTAACCATGTGAGGCAACTGCCATATGCAATTCACTATTACAATCTCCCCCTCACGAGACGGCAGGTGTCCCTCTTTCAGCCCTTTCAAATCCATTTCCTCGAACGAAAATGATATTCCCACGGATCTTGCGTAATCGGAGAGCCTTCTTGCAGTGTGCCGGCCAGAATAAACCACACATTCTTCCTCCTCCTCTTCCCATTTGATTGCTGTGATTCTCAAATGAGCAACACCTGCATAATTTCCATTATTCCTCAGGGCCTCCATTAATGGCGGCCATTGCATGCCCTCCATTATATCAAAGTCGATAATATGGATTCCCACATTATTAGCACCGCCGGCGGCCGCTACTGCTTCCAGAATGCATTGGTTAGCAGTGAAGTGAGGTATTTGTGTGTAAGGATAAGCTACATGCAGCAGCTTTAAAGCTCCCAGAAAATGGTCCTTACTGCTCCTATCAATGGGGTCCAAATGAGGTAGGGAATTGACCTTAGAATGAAGTAGAGCAAGAGCATGATAGAGATAGTAAGCCACTCTCTCCATGGTGGAGCCTGTGGGAGAAACCAACTCTTGCAACCTGCACAGTACGACCTCCACTACATCTTGTGCTTCCTGCGACATTGCCTCTGCGCACGCTGTCAAGAGATGTAGGAGCCTCAAACCTTTGTATTCCATGTCCTCAAGGGCGCCATGACCGACATCGACAGAGGGCGAGCCTGACTTGTTTGTGACCACGGCACAGTCAGAAAGCGGTTGATCCGCAGCAATTAGAGCAGCCGGATACTCATTGTTTATCGGGCATTGGAGGATGTTGTTATCACCCCGAGGATCTTCCACGATGTTATTATTGTCATCTTGCACATCTATATCCGTTAAATAATCTTCAATTGCCTGCATCTCTGTTGGCAACGATTTAATATTGGAGCAGCCATGGTTGGCATCAACGAGTAAATAATTCCATGGCGACCATTCCAAATCCACGTCCAACTCTTCTACTGCTGGCGATTTACTGGAACATTAATCATAAATCTAATTGAAAACCAGGATTGTTCAGGATGTTCCACTTTGGGTGATTAAATGAAAATCATCCCATGACGACCATTGGGCTGCATCCAAATTCAGGTCAAACTTTTCCAATTTTTTTTACTTTTTCTACAATTTTATCCATTTTTACCCTAAACTTTTGATTTTTTTTGTTTTTTTCATTTCTTCTCCCTATTTCTATGATTTCAGAATTAGGGTTTTTCATTTTAGATTCACGTCTAACCCACGAGACGACTTGCATGGTCAAATTCCAATCCATTCGGCCATTGCGTGAATTTTTGGAAAAAATGAATTTTTCTTTATCGATGCACCCTATGTACGCTACCGCACCGGTGCACTGGATTACACAGCGCACCACGCAAGTACTGTGTAGAAAAAAAATTGAAAACAGTTTTTCTAAATCCATGTGTCATCCGAAATAGAGCAGCGGTGCTCCATTTAATGATGATAACACTATACGGTGTATTACACCATTTTTGCAGTGCGTTTATAATACCCCATATACCATATGGTCTATTACATTGTTTTTATAGTGTGTTTATAATACCCAACGCACCGTACGGTCTATGATACTGTTTTGCGGTGCATTTTTAATATCCCCACGCACCAGCTGTGGTGTGTACCTCATGAAAGGTGCACTAGTGTCTTGAGATTTATTTTCTACATGAAAAGTTGAGAACTTATTTATAAATATATTAATGAATGATATAGTACAGTTTCTAGATTGATAAAGAAATGACTAACAAGAGATCAACTAACAAAAATACTGTTAACACATCAAGAAAAGCAAAAAAGGCAAGTTCTTTGTAAATTCTTTATAAAAAATATTATTTTTGAACTATATGTAAGTTTAACTAATATGTATTATTTACTGTGTATCATGCAGAGCCACAAAATAACGAAGCTCGATAGGATTATTTCTAATCTAGGAGCAGAAGAGCGTAAATTTTAATCAAAAAATTGCAAAAGGATGAATGAGGTGAATGAAAAAATACTATCGATCCAATATGATTTTCTTGTTTTAATTATCATTAATAATATAGTTAAAATTATTACATAACATGTGTCAAACAATCTACTAATTTGCATCTGTTTAATGTTCTACAGGGGCCAACAACTCAGAAGATGAATGTTATTCTAAGAAAAAAAAAAAACATGCAAATGAAAATGAATTACTCCTTAGCTCATCTAAAGTGGTGTTGGAAGTTAACGAAAGAGGGAAAAACTTTTACAAAATTTTGAGGGATCTAGTGGAACAAATGTATAGATGTTCTTTTCACTTACAATACAAAAATCAATCCAATGATTCCAAGAACCAAATTTTGTCTAAACTACAGGAACATTTTCCAGAGAATTGGTCAATGAGACATGTCAGAATTTTAATAGCAAAAACATACAACAAAAAAATGAATAAAAAAGTAATATTCCTTTAAATGTTTGTCTAGAATTATTTATAAATATCACTTTTGTTATATTTATTTTTCATATATCAATATAGAAATTAAATATTTTACTATCATATTACATTTTCAGGAAGATTATGAAAATCTCAAAAGATGAACGAGCTGATATCATAAATATGTCAATAGGAATGTCCAAAAAGGTGTACAAGGAGATGGTCAAAGAAATGGACAAATTTGCATCGCAGAAGGAGCTATCTCAACAACAACGTGCTTCAAATGTAATATGTAATCATTTAATTTTTCAATTATTAGGTACAATAAATAAACAATTTAGCATTAAATATTAATTTCAAAAAATTTCTTGCAGAAAAGAAAACAAAATGGAACCCATTCAGCACATAAAACAGGACGACAAGAAGGAAAAGGGTTGATCTATAAGTTTGTGAGTAATTGTTACTTCCTTATAACAACTTAACTAGATTTCATTTTTGTATTTTTTAAGTTTTTTTACAAAAATCATCATTGAATGTTTTCAAACAGGTGATAACATACAAAGAAGAACCATCAGACAAATTGATTGAAATTGGGTTAAATATGAGTTGTGAGTATATCTTGGCATATCATAATTTAATTGTGGAATTTGTAAGCATTTATCGATCTTGTTCTACTTAGCTCCATCTATAATTAATAGAACAAAAACGTATTTTATATTAAATATATGATTTGTTATGGGGTATAAAACTTGCAGGAAACAAAGTATGGAACTGGGCCAAGAGATGAAATTTTGAAAGATGGCATGGTACATGGTTTTGAAAGAATGTGCATAGTCTATGAGTCAATTGTTGCTATGGTACATCATTTTTCTTTTCGATTTAAATTGGTGTCTATTATTTAATATTGCAATTTTCATTATTCTCACCAATGTATATATTCTCATTTCAGTTTATTTTTATGTTTGTAGATGGAAGGTGAAGAAGAAGAAAACAATCAACGTCATGAACAAAACATTCCTGAAAATAACCCAAGTCATGGAAGTAGCTCTAGTAGTGACAGCAGTTCAAGCGAAGAATGATGATCACTATGTTTGGATATCATAGCAAGGCGTTTTATTTGTTGAAATATGTCTGTGAAATCAGAAATTTTGTTTAATTTAATGGACATCATGTCCCAATTGAAAGACAAAGGGATACGAATAACTGTCCCATTTTGTATGATAAAGACTGTCTTATTCATATATATATATATATATATATATATATATATATATATATATATATATATATGTTTTAATTTATTCTATTGCGTTCTCCATTGTCATTCTCAAATGCACAAATAAAAATTTAATTCATATGAATATTGTTATAAGATATATATGTCGACGATGAATAATGAATTTTTAAAACCACAATAATTTGATATGATATAACAAATTAATCCAAACAATACATTCAAATGCATTAATAAAAATGTAATTAATATGAATATTATTATAAGATGTGTCAAATTTTGATGAATAATGAATTTAAAACAATCACAATAACTGGACTATCACAGGTCGATGTTTCTAAAAAAACAAAATGAAAATCAGTTCGTTTATGTGTCTATATGCACCAGTGTCATTGTACGACCCATGGGCACCGCACAAATACCGATACCAGTTATAAATATTGGTGCGTTTGTGTGATACAGCGTACCGAGGCGTTTATGTATCTATAAGCACCGGTGCATTTTTACAATTAGTGGGCACTGCACAAATAACGATACCAATTATAAATCTCAATGTTTTTCTGTGATACGATGCACTGGTGCATCATAAACGTATGCGCACTAGTGCGTTGATACAACCTATGGGCACTGCACAGATCCCAAGACCAATTAGAATGACCCTATGCATTGTATGACCAACACTACACTCGATGTGGTTTTACACCTAAACGTCCCGGTGCATTCGTTCGACTGAGACAGCCCTGCGGCACCGTCTTTATGTACGCATGGGTGCATTAAATCCAGAGTAGCACACCGCTGAGAAAACATCCACAATAACCTCCGGCCGCCCATTTTTTTTAATTGTGTTGGATTTCTGTTAAAAGCTCCACCAAAACCTCCGTAACCATAAACAGATGTTGTAGAAATTTTTTTTTTGACAATTTTGGCCAATTTTATAACACTAAAAAACTCCTTTATAACCTCCACAACAGGGTCTTTTCCTTGTAGTGAAACAAGAATATTTATGGTTATTAGATTCAAGGTGTAGTAACCATATGACTAGAAACATAGCAATTTTTTCCTATATAGATGAGACTGTAAAATCTGAAGTGACAATGGGGAGTGATAACAAGGTATCTATCATGGGAAAAGGAAGAGTAAACATACTGACAAAGAAGCGAGAGAAAAATTTTTGCCAGATGTATATTATGTCCCTAGCCTGAAATGTAACCTTCTAAGCATTAGAAAGCTCATGCAAAATGGCTACGATGTGGTTTTTAAAGATGATGTGTGAAAAATCATGGATAGGCCTCCAAGTAGACATCTCATTACAAAAGTGCATATGACAAGAAATAGAATTTTTCGTCTCAAGGTTAGATTAGAATTGAAGGAAGGAGGTGTTGTAGCAGCTGTCACACAAGAAATATTTCACGAAGAAGTGAAAGATGAGAACTAGTTATGGCATTTGAGGTTTGGTCATCTCAATTTTAGAGGTTTGAACTTATTGCATAGAAAACACATGGTAAAGGGATTACCACTCATAGAGAAACCAGACAGCCTATGTGAAGGATGCATCTTGGGCAAACAACATGAAGAATCATTTCCAGCATGAAAGAGTATAAGGGAAAAGGCACCTTTGGCAATTTTCCACTCAGACTTATGTGGACAATGCAAACGCCATCATTAGCTGGCAGTCATTATATTTTGACATTTATAGATGATTACACAAGAAAGACATGGGTATATTTTCTTAAATAGAAAATTGAAGTGTTTAAATAGTTCTACCACTACAAAACTCTTGTTGAGAAGCAAAGAGGACACTACATAAAAGTGTTGAGAATTGATAGAGGTGGAGAATATATCTCCAATGACTTCCTACATTTATGTAGGGATCATGGAATACACATGAAATTTACCAAAACTTATACACCTCAGCAAAACGGTGTTGCAGAAATAAAGAATAGGACCATTATGGACATGGTAAGAAGTATGTTGAAGGAAAAGCATTTTCCAAATGATTATTGGGAAGAATTTGTCTCTTGTGCAGATTATATTATTAATAGATTTCCAACCAAAAATGTGATGAATAGAGTTCTAGAAGAAGCATGGAGTGGAACAAAGCAATTTTTCACTCACATGAGAGTGTTTGGACGTGTGGCATATGCACATGTCCCGAATCGAGTTAAGGAAGAAGTTGGACGGTAAAGGGGAGGAGAAATGTATATTTCTAAGATATAGTGATAAAACCTTTGCACCAGTTGCAAAGATGGAGATAGTGCAGATAGTGTTGTCTATAGCAACACAACAAAAATGGAAAGTTTATCAAATGGATGTGAAGTCAGCATTCTTGAATTGAGTGTTGAAAGAGGAGGTGTGTGTTGAACAACCTCCTAGATATGAGATAGAAGGCCAAGAACACAAGGTGTGTAAGTTGCAGAAAGCTCTTTATGGGTTGAAGCAAGCACCACGGGCATGGTATAGAAGGATTGATGCTTACCTGATGGATAATGGGTTCGACAAGTGTGATGGTTTACCCACACTCTACATCGAAGAAAATGATGGTAAAATACTTATTGTTTTCTTTTTTTTCTAAATAATACTAATTCTATTTATAAAACATACTGATAAAAAACTGCCACAGTTTCAGCTATGGAAGCCTAAAACTGGGCTTGATGTCCATGCTTAACAGAAGTTCTGAACTGCCTTGGGTGGGAAACTAGTTCTTTTAGAGAGAGTTTCACCTCCCTTGCAAGGGAAACCGGCTCATTGTTTATATCATTTAACATATCAAAAAAAAAACAAACTAGAATAACATACAGCTGTTTCAGTTGACGAAAAACATAGAAAATAAAAAATTCTCCCAAAACAATTGAACAATTGTACCATGGCGGGCCGAGGGGAGAAAAATTCATTAATCATGAGCTGGAGAAGGTGGTTCCTCCACAATTCTGCACCAGTACTCGTCCCTTGGAACTTTGATGTCTTCCTTTGGCTCGTTATCCTTGTTGGTGTCGTCCACCTGCATCGGTTGCTTGCCCAGGTAGGAATGCCCAAATTCAGTGGGCACAGCAGGGGTCAAGGGATTGTGCATAGTCGGCGAGGGATTAGGACCAAGGGGAGCGGGTTTAGAAGCGGGCACAGGTGAGAAAACCAGGTTAGGCAGCTCTTCTCTCAGAGTTACAGTAACAAAAGTAGTAACGATGGGTTGATTGAGAGTGCATGCAAAACGAAATTATGCCCTCTGGGAAGACTGGTGAAGGGTGTGACTGGCTGAGGGATGGGAGGCAGGGGAGACATGCCTTGGAGAGTCAACGGACTGAAGCGTGGTGGTCTGAGCAATACGGACATTTCCAAAATGGTGAGCGCGACCTCTTTCGTTGCGAGTATCCGGATAGCGTCTCCACGCAACGCCTTCAGAGGATGTCGCAGTGTCGGAGCTGGTGGAAGTTCGGGAGCAAGCTACACGACCTCGACTAGCTCCACGGCGGCATCGCATCCGGTGACGAAGTCGTGGCATGGTCATAGAGGTGTGCTGGAGATGTTGGCGACAGAAAGAGTAGGTAGAGATCTGTGGGAGACAGCAAGGATTGGTAGACCAAGTATGCATAAAGGAATTAGAACAACAGAAGGCGCTCTGGGTGAAGTGGTGGCCTGGTAACGTCTCCAAACAACCAAAGAGTGAGCAACGTCGACCCGTCTGTGTGCGATCACTCGACTCAGTACAAGCAGAAGGGCAGGAGCTCCACAGGGGAGGCAGAGAACGACAGGCAAAACAAGGGCAATTCAAATTATCTGAGATAGAATCCATCGCGAACCAGTCGAGCAGGGCGGGGAGATGAAAAGGCTGGCGAGAGTGAGTTAATGTCGAGCAAGTTGGCGTAGTTAATGTAGCAGTTATGGAGCTACAGGGGGCCATATGGCCACCCCACGCGAGCTCCATCGGGAGTTGCCCAGGGACTGATGTCCCATCAACCGAAATTATCATCCACATTCGGAGGGTAAAATACTTATTGTTGTTTTGTATGTAGATGATTTAATTTTTATGGGAAATGATGTTCTCTCATTACTAATTTCAAAGGAGTCATGAAAAGTGAGTTTGAAATGATTGACTTGGGTTTGTTAAGATACTTTTTTGGCATAGAAGTAAAGAAAACAGAAAAGGGAATTTTTATCTCCCAAGAAAAGTATGTTGAAGAAGTTTTAAAAAGGTTCAACATGCAGAACAACAAGCCATCATCAACTCCAACTGTCATGGGGTTGAATTTGTGTTAAACCTTGGTTAAACTGAGGGGGGGAGTGGGGTGAATCAATTTAATGTAGTCATGGTCTTGTAAAACTTTCTTTTACACTTATTTACATCTTCATTTCATGATCAACTAAATACACAATGGAACAACAATCTTAATAAGTGAGCAGCAGGTATTAAGCAGATTAAATACAGAATATCAACATATAATCATCATTCACATAGACAGCAGATATGTGGAAATCCATAAGGGAGAAAACCACATCTTATTATTGTTGTGATGCAAAGGCAAGCTCCAACTCCCTCTCACCACTGATTTTCTGTAGGCTCCAACCTACAGGAGGCTACTACCTCAATTTTGCAAGCTACAACCTGCAAGGAAGCTCCAACTCCCATCTATTTTCTGTAGGCTACAACCTACCGAAGGCTCCTACCTCAGCCAGCTACAACTGGACTTCTATAAAGCTACAACTTGATATGGAAGCACCAACTTCCTCACACTGCAATGAAAACACATGTTGATTTACCTGGATATTAGCTCTGTTATATTCCTTCTTCACTGTTTTCCTTCCAGCCTTCAAATTTTCTTTATATCATCTCCGGATCCTCACAACTCCTCTCTTTGCTCCTTCTTCTTCTTTCACTGTCTCACTCATTTCTTCATTCTCTCTCTCTCTTCTCTTATGCATATGCTGGTAGCATTATTTATAGGGATCACCTCATAACTGTTTGCATTCCACAAGGAATTCGAAATGAATAGGTATGACTCTTTGCCTTCCCCCTTCTAATTTTCTTGTCCAGCACATTCAGAATAATATAACAGAATGTATAGATTTGTGTATTACAGTGGAGTTTTTCTTTGCCTTTGGAGACTTGCCTTTGCATCAATACAATAAAATTAATTAATTCATTTACATTTACAGTTACAACAAAAATATTTCACTCAGTCCTTTCCTCTCTCTGCTTGTTGTGCATTTGTCTTTTCTATTGCTGTCAGAATCATTTCGGTTCCTGCTATTATATTCAACACAGTTATGCATAACTGTCAGTTTGACCCAGCTGTTTGTTTCCAACAATGCCACTATATTCTTCTTATCCCGACTCTGCCTCTTTTTTTCATGCCCACAACATTCAGTCTTCACCGCTCTTCTAAACACTCGGTTCTGCCTTTTACCCTATGTCGGGTCCTTACACGAGCCTTTCTACCCGCATTCATACTTTCCCTTTTGTTTTACATTATAATGCTCCTTTTGCTCTCCGAGAAGATTTCCAAAGGAAAATCCACATACTTCTGGACTTGAAATGCTTTAGGCTTCGACTTTGATCTTTATCGCATCCGCTCTCTTTATCGCACTTTGGCGATTCAAATATCCCATGTGCCTTTGTCCCTCTGATCTCCCGATATGTAATGTGCGAAGGGTCCCACTAGGTTGTATTATCACTTTTTCGCACTTCATAGTTTCAAACGTTCTTTGCTATATGGCTCATTTTCTTTCCGATGTGATTTACAAAGGGAAATCACATACACCCAGACTTGAAATCTCTTAAATAATGGTTTTGATCTGCATCGCATCCGACTCCTTTATCACACTTCGACATATATGAGTGTTATCTCTTCTAAGCTTCGCGATCTGCGATATGCGATGAACTTCACATCACCAATTCGCATCGCAACTTTGCATCGCATCACATCTTTGCCTCGCATCACATTGCCACTTTGAGGTGTGCGATGAACTTCTGATTTTCGATGTGCGATATTGCACTATGTCGCCACGTGTCGCTTTGCATTAACACATCGCATCACATCGCAACTTTTCTCTTACGATCTTCACCCCTTCGATCTTGTGATTTGCAATATGCAGGCCAAGTCCATGTCATCTCCATGTCATCGTGCCACGTCACCTTGCCACGTCATTACCACTTCAGCGCCACGTCATCTTGCCACATCATCTTGATTTATTTGCGATTTGTGGGGTCAGGTCCATGTCAGATGCCATGTCACTTGCCATGTGTCACTTACGGAGGCGTATCTTTTTCATTCAGGGAATTACCACTTACCAGTTCTTACCCATACGAAAACCATTTGTTGGTTTGCAAAAACCACTCACACTATTTATGAATGTTGAAACAATGTTAACCCTTAAAACAATGTTAAACCTTCGGAATCCTTGGACCTTCAGAAATATTATAATGCATATTATACTATGTAATGACCTTCGGAAATAATGTTAAAACCATTGGAAATGAACATTTAAAACCTCGGCAATGTAATATTATATTGTGCTTTAAACAATGTTTAAAGCCTTTCGGCCTCATATAACCAGATTTCAAACCTTAATAAAACTCTACTGCATAAAATTTTGTGTCCATACCTTGTTTTAAACCCCATGCAATTATCGACGCCAACACCATCATATCTCCCACAGATCTAATCAGACGGCAATCGCGTTCATTCGACCTCCGGACGTTATCACCCAAAAGAAACGCAAAATGGGTGGTATTGCGCTGTGATGTGTCGCAATATGACTTGATCGTGTTCGAAATGAATAAAACTGATCATATGCCAAAAGCGGCGAGACAACAGTGTATAGTTTCTCTAAAACCTCTTGTCCTTCAATCTTTGTTTTAAATCGCGTTCAAACGCGGATTTTCACCATTTCTTCGTTTAACTTCAATTTCACATGAACTCACTAAACAGAGACTGATTATCGTTGCGCTCTCAACCAAATAACAAGAGTTCTAATTTTCTTCCGAGAAAACAAACCAGAATTCTCTAAATTCCTCTGAATATTTACACAAAAGTAAATATACTCAAAATTCTACACAGAATGTATAATAAAATGGATTTCGGAAAATTCTACATAGATAAAAAAAAAATTACAATTTTATTAAAACGGAGGGAAAACCTCTCAATCAATTCTTCTACGGCCAAATTCCAATCTCAAAACAATTTTTTTTCTAATTTGCTCGTAGACTTACAAAACAAAGCCCTGACTATTCAAAAAAAACTTCTTCCTGTCTAAACCCTCCTCTTGTAGCCTCTACCACTTTACTTTCTTTCTCTGCAACAATTTCATTTGAATCTGATCTGCTCCCTTGTCATGGTGTTGCTCCTTTGTGCTCCTTTACCATGAATGACAATATTTCCAACAAGTTAAGCAAGAAAGATTGCAACAAGAATGTCAATCCAACATTGTACAAAAACATGGTTGGCAGTCTAATGTATTTGACTACAACTACTCGTGATATAATGTATGCAGTAAGCTTTATATCCAGATTCATGGAGACACCCAAGGAGACACATCGGCAAGCGGCCAAGAGAATTTTAAGGTTTGCGAATGGAACAAAGGAGTATGGTGTTCTACACTCCAAAACTGATGATTTTAAGTTGATTGGTTACATTGAAAGTGATTGTGATGGAAATGTTGATGACAAAAAGAGCACATGAGGGTATGTTTTTAATTTTGGATCGGGAGCCATTTCATGGGCTTCCAAGAAGCAACCAATAGTTTGATTATCAACAACAGAAGTTGAATATGTAGCAACAACAGTAGCAACATGTCAAGAAGTTTGGATGAGAAGGATCTCAGAGATTTATGTCATGAACAAGACAAAGGAACCACAATTTTTGGTAATAATAGCTCAGCTATTGCATTGTCAAAGAATTTTCTTTTCCAAAAGAGAACAAAGCATATTGATGCCAAATACCATTTCATAAGGGAATTAGCTAACAATGGTGAAATTGTGTTGCAACATTGCAGATTAAAGGAACAATTTGCAGATATCCTCACAAAATCATTCGGACAGAGAAGTTTTGTTTATCTCAGAAAATGTCTAGGAATGATTTATGGTGGCAATTGTGATTAAAGGGGAGTTTTGGAAATACTCAAAACCATCGCCATGAATAAAAGTGCAGTAGCCCACACCTCAATTGATTTTTTGGCAGCGAAGGAGAAAGCCCATGTTTTCAAATCCAAAGGTGTTTCACGCAAAATCCAGAAAAAAAAGTACCTAGTCTTACTTTGCGTTTAAATCTTTACCCGTCGTATTCACCTAGAAGTTTGCCCGCACTTCGCATCCCACAACATTTAACCTTTAACTCTTAAGCCCTTCGCCGAAAGTTATATTTCCACCGATGCGATATCGATGGGACCCACTATACCTTACTGAATTACCGACAACCCACAAACCTTTTTATTTTTCTTTATTCCTTACCTTTTCAATTTTTACACTTCCCACCGCTTAACCGCCTTCACAATGCACTTCGCAACTTTTAACGTTTAACTTTAAGCCTCGCACCGAAACTATGCGATGTTGCGATGCAACATCGTCATCACACATCGAAAATTATATTTCGCATTTTGTAGCATTTACTTTTTAGCGCGCTTGCATCCCGCACTTCGCACATTTTACGTTCTACCTTTTTAAGCTTCCCGCAGTTCGCACTTCGAATATTTTAAGACTTGCCTCTTAGCCGCCCGCAAATTATGTTATTTGAGTTGCGATGAGATTGCAATCGCATGTGGCAAGCTCAAGACGATAGCGCACATAATCACCTGCAAGCTCAGGAAGATAGCACCCACAAAATAAACTATTTAATTTGTGATGCAATAAGTGTCATCGCACATCGCAATCGCAAGAACTTAAGGTTTTCCCATATCATGCAATGTTAAAAGTTAAAATTGTTGATTTGCGATGGAGGGGTGGATGCAATGTGGTTTCAAAGCCGAAGCCTATAATATTTCAAGTCCGATATTTTTTGTTTTGTACATTATTTCGTGTAGAAACAAAAAATCAAAGCAAGAGGACATTTGGTTGTTACCCATCCATTCCTGCATTGAATTGCATTAAATTTTCAAGCTTCGGTCATTTTGTTTTAAATGAAATGTAATTTCTTTTGGTTATCAAGATAAATTAATATAGAATATTTGAATAAATATAAATATAATTCTTGTTATTTCCGCAATTGCATTCTCTGTGTTGTGGGGGAAACACATCCCTCTATTGTTTTTTTTCCAGTTTCCAACAATTTTGTGAAATATTGAGATTTACAGTAAAAAATGATTTCTCCTTTATAGAACAATGAGAACTCTAACTATAGTCTCCACCCATCGTTTTCCCATCTTCTCCTCGCAGCATGAAATTTTATGACATATTGGGATTTACATTGAAGTTGAGTAAAAAAATATTTCTCATTTATAGAACAATAAGAAAGCAAGGCTTCTTATTATTATTATTTAGACATTACCATCTTAACCGTAATAATAGCACTACCATTCTCAAGAAACTAAACCTAAGTACTAGCATGCCTTTCATTCTTGATTATGTCCTTGAATCTACCATTATTGATGTTTTTTTCCTCTAAAAAAATGGGTTACTGGAAAGAGAAGGTGAATCAGGAATAACTAGTAGTAGCAGATAAAGATATATGGGAACCAAATTCCGGTTGGGCTAAAGAGAGTGGAATGTTGCACCCTCGTAATGAATGAACGAATGTTGTGGAAATGCTACCATGAGATATTTAATGAGGAGTCGTGTATTACATTATCTCTTTGTCTAATCTCATTACCATTATAAATTACTCAGACGATAAAATCTGCAGAGAGCTCTTCGGTTTTCGGATCCATGAGATGACAGATAATTACCCATTGATGAATACTAACTCTGCGTGATTTCTACAAATTAGATGTTACAAAGAAAAATATTTATCAATCCCTGCTAATAAAACGAGTGCTATCAATAATAAGAAGACCCAAGATTACCTGAGTCAAAATGTGATACCTAGGAAAATTCGCGGAACATCAGGACCAAGCATCACATGCCTAAACATAGAAATAAACATCAAACTCAAAGCTGAGATAGTAAGGGATTTTTCTAGAATTTAAACTTAAAACCCTAATTTGTGGACCCTGAAAGGAGGAATTCTAAGAAAACAACCTTTCAAATGCCATCAAATGGGAACTTCTTTAGACTTGTACTTTTCACTCGAAATGGGATCAAATCTATTTTCACTCCAAAAGAAACTTTCACCTCAAAAAATTTCAAATTTCATTTATAAATATCTATAATAATAATTTCAAATTTCATTTATAAATATCTATAATAATAATTTCAAATTTCATTTATATAGTAAAAAACTGGCTTAAGTTCAACTTCATTTCCATCCTGTTTTGCTTATTTGAATGCAAAAACACACCTACATTATATCCTGGATTTTAACCAAGAATATTAAGAAAACGCACTTACAGCGGGTTAAGCATTTCTATATATGACTCCAGGATTTTAACCAGGAATATTAAGAAGCCTTGAGCATTTCTGTCATGACTGCAGAAACATCGGTATATTCTTAATACTTTTTAAGGATATTCGTTCAACAGTTTTCGAAATCATTTAAGCATCCTAACAATTGCATGGAAAAGTCTTCAAAATCATTTAAGCATCCTAACAATTCCATGTAACAGTTTTCAAAATCATTTAAGCATCGTAACAATTCCATGTAACAGTTTTCAAAATCATTTAAACATCTAATTCTTTTCAACTTAATCATTTAAAGAAGAAGCCCATGCTGTGGGAGTCCAGCTTCAAGCGAGTCGATTTTCTACCTTGCTACAATATGCAGGATGATTATCAGGTAGATTTCCATGTAGAAACCCACACCAAAGGGGTACAACCCCATTTCAGTACCAGTCGATGATCACCCACCAACTCTACTTCATAACATCCTCTACCCATATTGTGCAGAGTATATTTTGCATACAACATATTGTCGTTGCTTATACTACCTTCACCATAACCACACTCGAGAGGGAGGTCAACAACGTTGGATTTTCTGGTATCAGGTGCGCTACTCACAATTCTCCTAGCCATGGCCTGTCCAAAGAAGAAGTGTTCCACCATTGCTCTTGCAAGCCCATGCTGTGGGAGTCCAGCTTCAAGCGAGTCGAAAATGGTGCACAGCTCCTCCAGAGAACGAGAGAAGCTCTCCATGAAGTTGGCCCTGGTTCCCTCTACGCCGTGTGGGCCCGTAGCGAGCGTAACGGCCTCGGGTTTCAAGTGGCGTGCGGCCACCAGGAATTCCATCAACTCCGATTTATTTCGCAGATTAACCATGTGAGGCAACTGCCATATGCAATTCACTATTACAATCTCCCCCTCACGAGACGGCAGGTGTCCCTCTTTCAGCCCTTTCAAATCCATTTCCTCGAACGAAAATAATATTCCCACGGAGCTTGCGTAATCGGAGAGCCTTCTTGCAGTGTGCCGGCCAGAATAAACCACACATTCTTCCTCCTCCTCTTCCCATTTGATTGCTGTGATTCTCAAATGACCAACACCTGCATAATTTCCATTATTCCTCAGGGCTTCCATTAATGGCGGCCATTGCATGCCCTCCATTATATCGAAGTCGATAATATGGATTCCCACATTATTTGCACCGCCGGCGGCCGCTACTGCTTCCAGAATGCATTGGTTAGCAGTGAAGTGAGGTATTTGTGTGTAAGGATAAGCTACATGCAGCAGCTTTAAAGCTCCCAGAAAATGGTCCTTACTGCTCCTGTCATTGGGCTCCAAATGAGGTAGGGAATTGACCTTAGAATGAAGTAGAGCAAGAGCATGATAGAGATAGTAAGCCACTCTCTCCATGGTGGAGCCTGTGGGAGAAACCAACTCTTGCAACCTGCACAGTACGACCTCCACTACATCTTGTGCTTGCTGGGACAATGCCTCTGCGCACGCTGTCAAGAGATGTAGGAGCCTCAAACCTTTGTATTCCATCTCCTCAGGGGCGCCATGATCGACATTGACAGAGGGCGAGCCTGACTTGTTTGTGATCTGCAGCCGGATACTCATTGTTTATCGGGCATTGGAAGATGTTATCACCCCGAGGATCTTCCACGATGTTATTATTGTCATCTTGCACATCTATATCCATTAAATAATCTTCAATTGCCTGCATCTCTGTTGGCGACGATTTAATGGAGCAGCCATGGTTGTCATCAACGAGTAAATAATTCCATGGCGACCATTCCAAATCCACGTCCAACTCTTCTACTGCTGGCGAATTACTGAACACGTGATCCCAATCTAATTGTTCAGAAAACCGGGATGTTCCACTTTGGGTGATTAAATGAAAATCATCCCATGACGACCATTGGGCTGCATCCAAATTCACGTCAAACTTTTCCACTGCTGGCGAATTACTATCGCAATCTACATTACTGAATACATGATCCCAATCTAATTGTTCAGAAAACCAGGATGTTCCACTTCCATCTTCCATGCTGCCCATTTTCGACACTGTAAAAGTTGAGCCTCCTGTTCTTAGATTTGATGCCAAAAGAAAGATATGCGAAAAAAAAAACTTGATGGCCGGAGATTCTGCAGCGATGAACTACTGATGAAGTTATTATGGATTGATTGGTACATGGAATTGCAACGTACGGGACAATTATCGATTTATCGATCAACATAAAAGGTACCCAAGGACTTAGTCGAGGGAGATGGAGTTTTCTCGTTGGTCTGGTAGTTGGGTAGGATTAATATGGTCCCCATTCCAACACAGCGGAACAATGAGGTAATGGCGACGTGGACTTTCATCCCAAACTAAATTACTGTTGGGACAGCATCGCATTTCCACGCATCATATATTTCGGTACCATATATATAGCTAGGGAAATCACTAATTATTGGTGGGGATGCAAACTTGTCAGTATAAAAACCTATCAAACTTGGTGTAAGGTGTTGTACCCACTCTATACTCTGCAGAGTTAGGGAATCACTAATTAATTTCTGACATAGTTGGTATATCAATTTATTACATATCTCTAAAAATATATATATATAAAAGTGTAGTATTAATGAGAGTATTTATTTGAAGTTGTCTTTTTGTGTGTGACTTTTTGGATTTTAGAGTTTATGTAACAAGGGGAAAAATTTTGAGGTTGAATTTTGATTTTTGTTATTTAAATTGTTTTTTTTATTGTACATATGGATTTTTTAATTGTATATAAGGATTCAGCACTCTAAAAGTAACTTAGAATACTTAGATTCTACAAAGTTACTCATCAAACCTTTAAAAAGTGACACTGAAAACAACTAATATCTATTTTATTTTTTATTTTTTTTTAACTTTTGGTTTTTTTAAACTTAAGACAATCACCAATTAATTAGTTGATTATTTCACTATGTCAACTTACTAATGATATCTAAAAACATACCTAAAACATACCTAAGTCTAAAAATATCTTTATAAAGTGTAGTATTAATGAAAATATCTACTTTAATTGATTATTTCAGTATCAGTATATCACCTTAATAATGATATCTAAAAACATCTCTCTAAAACTCCAAAGTGTGGTATTAATGAAAATATCTACCTTTCCAACTTTTATTTTCATTTCATACCACATCATTGTTAAGGCATCATCTCATCTACAAGTATCAAATTTTTTGATACCAAATTTTGTTTTTTTAAAGCTACAAGAATCACCGATTAATTGGTGCAGATGTCAACTTATCATATATGTAAAGTATATAACCTTTTTCAATTTTTGGCTTTTAGTTTTCTTAAAAAATGACCAATTTATTTGGGTAACTCCACTTATTACTGATGTCTAAAACCAAAGCTTAGTATTAAAGTATTATCATATACTTTAAATTATTAAAATAATAAAAATATTAAATTATATTAAAAAGTGTTAATATTAAATTATTAAAAAATATTAATATTACATTATATTCAAATATAATCAAATTAAAATTAAAATATAATAGAATTAAAATTTAGAAATAATAAAATATGACAAAAATGTATTCAGTTTCTCATTTTGGTTAAACTAGTCGTTTTTTTCAATGGCTAGTTGGAGTTGTCTTTATCTGTTTAAATAGGTTTTTTGATCAGATTTCTCATCTTATCTTGATGATGAACCACATTGGCTGGTACAAAATTTTCTTACATGTGATTTTCACCAAAAGTTCTTATACACCATAGCTTAGTCTCAAAAGATATCTATAAAGTGTAGTATTAATGAGAATCTCTACTTTTCCAAATTTTAATTTTTTGAAAAGCTAAGAGAATCAAAAATTATCTGTGGGGAGTATTTGGTAAATCAAATTATTATTAATGTCTTAAAAACATTGTTAATTCTAAGAATGTGTCTGTAAAATGTAGTATTAGTCATATCTACTTTTCCATTTAAAAAATAAAAATAAAAGAATCACCAACTAATATCTATAAATTATAGTATTAATGAGAATATCTACCTTTCCAACTCTATGTGGAGGCTCAAGATAGATGTAATAAGGTGTCCAATTTATAAGAAGAGACAAAAAGGTTGTGTTATTTTCTAGATTTGTAAACATAGTCAATAAAACATATCTATAAATTACAGTATTAATGAGAATATCTACCTTTCCAACTCCATATGAAGGGTCAAGATATATAGATGTAAGGTGTCCAATTTATAAGAAGAGAGAGAGGTTGTGTTATTTTCTAGATTTCTCAATGTGAAAACTGAGAAAATTGTTTGTTAATTTGTTTTAATCTAATTTTAATTTTTATAAATGAATATATTAGTATATTATTGTAATAAAATTCAAATAATAAATTCTTTTTAAAATAAAATCAAAATATCTTATTTTTTATTAAATTATAAATTATTGTTGTTGATGATGATGATAATTAATGTGCACTTGGAACGATATGGTTTATTGGACTTCAAGAGAGAAGCAGTTAACTAAGATTATTTAAATTTTTATTTCTGTGATGAAACAAGAAGGGAGAGAAGCATTCTGAGGTCATTGTAGTTTTTTTGACTGAACAAGTCAAGGAGGTTGGTAGTGGGGTAATATTTTTGGAAATGAGAACGAATGTGAGTAAGGGTCGAACAATCCAAGGGAAAGTGTTTTTCATCTTCGACTCTCTTCATATCACTGAGGAGGCATATTCTTTCATCCCAATGTACCTTAGGAAAAGACCAAGGCATGGTTTCACTCTAGAGTTCGTGAGAATTAGTTCTAATCCTAGTAATATTCATTCCCTTCTTAACATTGGTTAAGAGAGAAAGGAAATTTTGGTTAGCAAACGTGGGGTTAATTACCTCCTTATAGTATCTTAACTTCCTTTTCTCCTCTAACATCTTATCACTCCACAACGTATCCTTCGATATGGAAGAAATGATGTTTTTAATATTTCCTTATTCCCCAAGATGATCTCCTCCCTTATCTCCTAATGGTCGAGACAAGTCTTGGCATTCTTATGCCACCGTCGCATGAGTCGAAGGTGGTTTTGACTAGAGTTAGAAGAAAAATTTGGGAGCCTCTTGGCTTCCATGTTATACAACTTCTTCTTTTACATCAAATACCTAAACATAGTCATGCATTCAATGCAGTAAAGGATAAATTTAATGAAGAGAATAGGGTAAGGAGCATTACCTTTAATATTTGGGTTGTAGCTTATGAATTGATTTTCAATCATTTCAATCTTTCTCCATGAATCTCTAGATAAGCTACAGTCCCACACCTCACATCCATATAAAATAAAAGGCGTGGAAAAATTATCAAAGAGGAGGTTTTTTTTTACTCCAATCCAAAAGATCAGTCGCTTTACAATTGTTTTCAAGCTCATAATAATATTTCCAGCCTCCTATAATCCTTTTCTCAATGTTATATTTTGAGTTTAACTGATGGTGAATGTCAATACCTAAATATTTGTAGGAAGGAACATTCTTTAAGTAATTGTCATCACCCATGGATGCGATTTATCCGGAAAAACTTGCTACACAAAATACTAATCGCAAAAGTCTCAAATCTATAAATGAAATCATCATAGGTGATATTTTTAGATTTAATAATCATAACTTTAGTCTTGTTAGTATTAATAGTCATACCCATATTGGAATAGTAATCATGGATTGTTTTAAGCTACTTGTCGAGATCGTCAAGAATCTTGGCAAGAAGAATGATATCATCAAAATAAACGAGAAGAGTAATGACTATACCAAAAATATTGTGTCCTTCACAACCAACAACTTCTAAGCACTCCTCAAGCTTGTTAATGGAGATGCCAAAAATGGTAGGGGATAGGGGACACCCTTTCTTAACACCAATATTGTATTTAATTTCAGTAGACCAACCCTTGGTGGTCTTAAGCTTGGAAATAACATTCTCATATAATCTAATAACAACAACCCTTAACTCGAGAAGAACCATTACCTCATCGAGCCTTTTCCATGACATCTCTTGAGGAACAATGTAGAAATGTTTTCTTAAGTCAAAAAAACAATAGAAGAGATCATTCTTATTGTTACGACAATCCTAGGAAACGGTCCTAAGAGTGACAAAGTGGTTGATCATAGAGGTTCCTTCTAAAACCAACTTTCCCAGTGGCTCTTTTACAATGGATTTAAAGCGAGGTGCTAATATTCTTTTCCAGAATGCACCCATATAATTTGGCTAAAATGTGGCTAATAATGATAGTCCCATAGTTAGAGGGAGCATTTTTACCCCCACTTTTAAATATAGGAATGATAAGTCTTTGCATCCACAGCTTAGGGAAGTCATGTTTAACCACCAAGTTAAGGATATTGTGCAAATGCAGGGTGAGGATGGACCTTCCAATTTTGAGAATTTCAGCTTGGTATCCTTCAATATCCCTAGTTTTCCCATTAGCAAGCTTCTTAGTCCCAGACTCCACGTCTTCCAAAGAAAAGGTATCTCTCTATAGGAGTGTTTTTTATGTTTCCCATGATGTTTGGAGAGTCATAGAGGTTCCAAAGATAGACATCCCATTCCTTTAAGGGGATCTGACTATTTTCTTTCGATTTACGGACAATAATTTTCCTCCAAAACTTTCTAGGCTCAACTTTAGAGAGGTTAAGGAGATGATCTTTCCTCTTGTTAATATATTCTTTTTTTTTCCTTTTTATAAGAGCTTTGTACACATTGATTTTTTCATCCTTAATAGTTTTGTTGAGAGAATCTCTAATCACTTTCATGGCATATTTACAATCATTACCATACCACGGGTTGGAAGTCTAATTCTTCTTATTATAAGATACCTCCTTAGAGAATTTGTTAATGGTAGTGGAGAGGATAGTAGTAAAATTGTGGTAGATGTGATCAATGTTCGCATTATATGTTAAGGAAACAAATTTCCTTGTTAAAACTTTTAAGAAGAGATTCATTTTACTTTTGTCAAAACACATGTGTCTTTGGCTCTCACCATTCTTGTGCATGTGGTTGATGTACATATCAAGGTTAAGGGTTATCGTTTAAGAGATCAAAATTAATAATATGGTGGAAAACATGAGTCTCAAAGATCACATAATCCACAACATTGTTGTCGGCCCATGAATACAAGTCATCTACTAAAAAAAGGTCACTTATTAATCCCATTAAAAATAATCAAGTCTTGAAAACTCCAAAATTTAATTAGCTAATGTCTTTAAAATTTCTTTAGACTTTACTAACTAAAACTATTTATATAACTTAATAATTATTAAACAAACTTTTCATTTCAATTACTTCAACAAAATAATGGTTCTTAAAATTAGTATTAGTTTTCAATAGCTTTGAAAATAAATATATATTTTTTTAAATAAATAAATAATTAAAGTTTATCAAAATAAAAATTAAATTCAAATAAAAAAATGATAAACAACGTAGACTTAACATTATTTAATATTTTTAATGTATTAAAATATATTTATTTCCTAGGATTTAACTAAGAGACCATTCCTAGGATAAAATTTGACACCATGGAATTAATTTGGAGAGCATTCTCACGAGGCTTGGAATTTCAAATCCCTTTTGTCGGGAAAATGGAAATTTGATGACAATTTGTATTTTTCATGTTTTTTATTTTATTTTCTACTCAAATTTGTGAGTGTCGATCACTCCTTAGCTAAAACTATTCTTTCCTAACAACTTTCAATAATCTCCCTACTCTTACATCTCATTTTTCAATCTCTCTAGTAAATTAACATATGTATATTCTAAAACTACTTTCTCCTAACAAATTTCATTAATCTCCCTACTCTTACATCTCATTTTTCATTAATCTCTCTAGTAAATTAACATATGTATTTTCAAATAGCATATAACCATACATCCTCTTCATAAAAAATAAAAATTATATTGATTCTTTATCCCAGAGACATTACCTAGTGACATTACGTGATGATCTCAATATCATTTTGATCATATATATATATATATATACATATATATATATATATATATATATATATATAAAGAAGACTCAAGTATGTCACTTCTTATTTTATTTAAAATCAAGAAAACACAAACAAAGAACACCTTCATAACTTTGAAACCATTCGAAGCATGATCATATTCATGTGAGAATAATCTAGATTAATGTAGAAATAGGAGTAGTTATGGTTTTTTGAACGAGAGTTTTATAATTAGAGTTTAGTTCCACTAGTTCAGGATTGTTTCCCCAAACTTAGGAAGATTAGCTGAGTGCCTATCCTATAAATATGTAATGTTTCGTTGAGATAATGACAAGTTGTGTGAGCTATGTCTCACATTGTGTGTGTTGCATTTATTTTATTTTATTTGATATCAGAGCCTTTCACATCTCCATTTTTATTTTTAGATTCTGGAGGTGGCATAACTCCTTCAGGAACTGGTCCAGCACATGCCCTTAAGACAGATTGATTCTTCCATACTCGACGCAGGCGCATCTTCGCATTCGCCTTCCGGGTGGGAGTGAGCTTGATTGTCTTCCATAGGAGCCCAGGAGGATCGTTCCTCTTCATAATCTAGAGGAAACACGTCGTACGAAGAACATTGTCTGTCCCACGACTCTACGAAAACACATTGGCTTTGTTCTGTGTAATATTACTGGGATTTTAGCAGGGTTTTAGGGCAATCACAAAAGCCTACTGCTATGGCATTTGTTATGAATATATTTCATAACGAATACAACAAATATAATTATTAAATAGTCAATTAAGGATTATGTAAGTAGTCATTAAGTTAGTAAAAGGGCATGTCTAAGAGACATGCCCAGTCATGAAAGGTCACCTGCGTAACATTTTATCTCTACCTACCCAAGCAGGGCTTCATTGTAACATTTGATCATCTATCTATCTATATATCTCATATATTTTATAATATAATATTTGTATCCTCATGGATATCTTTGTATTCCAAGTGTTCTGGAGAATTTTAACCTGAGAAGGAACTTTGTTCGCTTCATTTGGTATCAGAGCAGTCGATCTTCTGGCCGCTTATGTTGCACAAAATTACGCTCCTTGATCTAGGTCTTTGAACATAAAAATCGTCAACCTTGTTGCCATCGTGACTGAAGCGTTTTGCTATCAATCTCGGAGTTTCTCCATTTTTTCCACTAGGCCTTTGGTCATAATAAAAAATTGAAAAAAAACGGAAGAAATATCTATATATATATATATATTAATAAAAAAATAAAATAGAGGAGGAAAGTGAACATAAAGGGGGAAATAAATTAAAAGGAAAAAAAAAAATTTAAAAGAAAATAGTTCCAAAAGAAAAAGAAAAGAAAAAAAAAGAGAGATATATAAAGAAGTACATATACGTACATACCAAGACAAATTAAAATTAAAAAGGAAAAAGAAATAAGGAAGAGTAGGTAAGGTTATTTTGATTATTCTTTCAGTGGTTTACAAGCTTGTGGTTTTGGAAGCCCATGGTAATTGCCCATGGTATTTGCAAGGTAAAATAAGAATTAAAGGAATAAAAAATCTCTTGTGAATGGTAAGTTTACTTTTACGTGGAGAAATACACATAAGTGGACATATATTTTATAGGTGAATATATGTGAATAGCCACGTTTCACTAGGGTTGTAACCTTTCAACAAAAAAAGAGTTTAAAAAAAATCAATTATTAAAAGAATATATATATATTAATTTAATTAATTAAAATTATTTAATTAATTAAATTATTTAAAAAAATTGAAGGAATAATAGCCTCATTAAAAAGAAGAAGAGAAAGTGAGGAAGTGTTACCTTAAAAACCCTAAAAACTCAATCCAACAGACAAAATGAAATCAATGATTGATGAAAAGGAAATTAAATCCAATTCGGAAAGGAAAGAATGAAGACTTCCTGAAAATTATAGTATTTTAACAAATACAAGATGAAGAAATTATTATTGAAAATTATAGTGTTTTAGCAAATACAAGATGTAGAAATTATTATCCATAAAAATTTGAGGACAAAGTTATGAAAGAAGGGCCAATTCATAACAAATAAATAAATAAAATTTGATATATTAAATTGTGACAAAAGAAAATAATGAAAGAAAATGAAGAAAACGGTGCGTGATTGAACTGAGGAAAAGTGTCAACTATAAGCTTTGAGGACAAAGCTTTTGAAGGAAGGGGCAATGTTGTGAATATAATTCATAATGAATATAACAAATATAATTATTAAATAGTCAGTTAAGGATTATGTAAGTAGTCATTAAGTTAGTGAAAGGGCATGTCTAAGCGACATGCCCAGTCATGAAATGTCACCTGTGTACGTATATAAGCAGGCCCTCATTGTAACATTTTATCATCTATCTATCTATCTCATATATCATTTATAATATAGTATTTGTATCCTCATGGATATATTTGTATTCCAAGTGTTCTGGAGTATTTTAACTTGAGAAGGAACTTTGTTCACTTCAGTATTTTAAATTGTTACGTTCAGGAGCTATTCGACATGGCCGAGCACTTGCTAGAATGTGATACAATAGCTCTGTAAAGAAAAAGCGTGTCTCGAGCAGCATGGTATAACTCCATAGCCACTCTCGTAAGTGACGAGCATGCATCCTCGAGTGCTTCATGCACTATCTCAATTAGTTGTTTTGCATACCGTGATACATTACAAGAGACTGGCTGGAAAATCAGTTCAACAGCATTTTCCAAGGGAGTCGTAAAATCAGACAAACAAGGAACGTTACCATTCGGGCTTTCATTGCTAGTTGCCCTCTGTGTGGAGCATGAACAACAGGAGTGTTGCCACCGCTGCCAAGAGGTCTGGGTTGCTCTTCCACGTGAATTCTGCGATTTTAATATCTATCTCGTTTCATTTTACTTCATCTTTTTGGTGGGCTTTCAACACTGGGGTTTGTTAAAGTTTCGTCGCTGCGATTTTATAGACGATTTCAATAGCTGAGCTTCTTTTATCGATAATTTTATTGCCTGTATCATGTGCGGAGTGGTTTAATTTTAAGAAAACAATGGCTAATCCTCTTGCCCATTCATATTTAAATGAATCCACTAAAGTTGATGGCGAAAACTATGTCAATTGGAAGTTTAAGTTGGTCACTGTTCTCAAGGCATACAACCTCTGGACGATTGTCAACGTTGACGAGCCCAAGCCTATTGCTACCACCGTGATTCCAGATTGGGATAAGCGAGAAATGAGAGCGAAAGTGATGTTGTGCATGTTTGTAAAGGACAACATCATTCCTCACATTCGGGACTGTAAATCTTCAAAGCACACGTGGGAAACTCTCAAAGGTTTGTACGAAACTACTAATGAAAACCACATTTTATTTCTAAAAATGAAGCTACTATCTATCAAAATGGAAGCCAATGAAATCATCAGCAACTTTGTTTCTAGAATTAAATACTTAAGCGATAAGCTTGGTGGCATTGGTGAAAAAGTGTCTAGTAGCGATTTAGTAACTGTTGATTTGAAGAGTTTAGTCCAAGACTATAAAGTCTTTATTTCAGCACTCTCAGCTAGACAAACGCCTCCTACATGTGATGAATCGGCTGGAATTCTTCTTCAAGAAGAAGAGAGAATGAAATTTTTTGAACTGGATTCAAATGATTCTGATTTGGAATTGATTGTAAGAGGTAAAAGATCATTCCAAGGAAGACCATGGGACAAGAACAGAGGTTGTTTTCAAGAAAAACAGAAAGGTATGACACATCCTGATTCTTATGTTAAGAAAAATATTGAATGTGATTATTGTGGAAAACCTAGACATCTAGCTAAAGATTTCTATAGAAGAAAGAATCATGAGTCAAATCATAGACATAGAAGGCATAATGGAAATTTCATGAACATAGACACTTCAGTTACTGATGGATTTAAAAATCTTAAATTGTTTCTTTCTGATGTTGCATTGTCTGCTGAAACTGATGATGAGACTGCTTGGTTCATAGATTTTGGTACATCAGCTGATATGACTTGTAATAAAGAATGGTATGATAAATATTATGATAAAACTGATGGAACACACATTTACTTAGGAGATAACAGGTCACATAAAGTCCATGGCTATGGCGTAATAAGGGTGTACTTCCCTAATGGACAAGTGAGACAGATTCATGATGTGATGTATGTTCCTGGTATTAAAAAGAATTTGATATTTGTTTCAACTATCACTGATAATAATTTAAAACTGGAATTTGATAAATTGGGGTGTATTGTGAAATATGTTCAATATCGCTACACGATTATTTCCACAGGTACCAGGGTTGGTGGATTGTATAAATTGAATGTGATGATGAAGCGTCATGTTTCATTGACATCCACAGCAATGTCAACATTGGAGTTATGGCATCAGAGGTATGGGCACCTAAATTACATTGATTTATTGTTGTTGCAAAGAAAAACAATGGTTGAAGGTCTTCCTATTATGAAGTGTGAACATTTACCATGTGAAGCTTGTGCACTTAGTAAGCAGCATAGAGAGGAGTTTCCGTTCATACAGAGAAAAGACAATATGATATACTTGAATTACTTCACACTGATGTATGTGGACCTATGCAAACTAGGTCGCTTAGTAGTGCTTCCTACTTTCTTATTTTTGTTTATGATAGATCTAGATATACATGGGTCTACTTCATACAAAGAAAAAGTGATGTCTTTAAGTATTTTAAAAAATTCATAACTTTGATTGAAAATAAAACAGACAAATACATTAAAATTCTCAGATCAGATCAGGGTGGTGAATATAAATCAGGAGCGTTTAACAGGTATTGTAAATTTCAAGGGATCCAACAACAGTTCACAGTACCCCATATTCCTTAGCAAAATGGTGTTGCTGAGAGATGGAATAGAACACTGGTGGAGTGTGCTCACAGTATGCTTCAAGGTAAAAACATTTCTAATGGTTTCTGGGCAGAAGCCATTAATACTGCTGTTTATTTGAACAATTGAAGTCCCACTAAGAAATTAGCTTTTCAAACTCCTTTTCAGATTCTTTATGGTCATAAACCTGATGTCAGTCATTTAAGAGTATTTGGATGTACTGCCTTTGCACATATTACTAAGGCTAACAGAAGAAAGCTTGATGCAAAGTCAATCAAGTGTGTTTTTATTGGGTATTGTACAGATCAGAAAGCATATAAACTATTTGATCCCAGTTCACATAAATTGTTTTCAAGTTGAGATGTGGTGTTTCATGAGAATGCTGATAAAAGTGATACAATGAATGATGTGTGGCTTATATCTAACGATGATCATGTCAAAATTGATACTTTGGTTAAACATGAACAGGAACAGGTACAGGCACAGGTTCAAGATCAGAATGAAAGCAGCATGAGCACATCCAGCAGCAGCGATTCATCATGAGAGAAAGATTCACCTCAAAGCAGGAGAATCATGGATGGAACTCCAACAGGTATTATAGAACCAAGAAGGTCAACCCGACAAACCGAACTTCCTACAAGGTATAGATATTATGTCTTGATGTCTAATATCATGAATGTTGTAGAACCAGTTGATTATGAACAAACTGAAGAGCATGAACAATGGAGAAATGCTATGAATGATGAATACGACTCTCTTATGAAAAATCAAACATGGGAATTAGTTTAACTCCCTGAAAACAAAGTTCCAATTGGAAGAAAATGGTTGTATAAATCTAAATTTAAAGCAGATGGTAGCATTGATAATTTTAAGGCGAGATTAGTTGCAAAAGGATATGCTCAATAGGAGGGAATTGATTCTGAAGATACTTTTGCACCAGTAGCTAAATTGAATACAATTAGAGTACTGATTGCTTTAGCTACAAAACATAATTGGAATATACATCAATTGGATGTCAAATCTGCTTTTCTGAATGGTGATTTAAAGGAAGAAGTTTATCTAGTTCAACCTAAAGGGTTTTTCAAACAGGGACATGAGCATCTAGTCTGCAGGTTAAGAAAAGCCTTATATGGTTTGAAACAGGCGCCGAGATCATAGTATGTAAAGATTTATACCTTCTTTCATCAAAATGGGTTTGTGAAAAAACAAAAATGATCCTAACATGTATGTTAAGAAAGATGAAGAAGGAAATGTTGCTTTAATATCTTTATATGTGGATGATTTCATTATCATAGGTAGTGCTTATAAGTTAATTGAAGAAATTAAAATTCAGATGTCTCAAGAATTTGAAATGAAACATCTGAGTGAATTGCATTACTTTTTAAGAATTGAGGTATGGAGAGAACGTGGTAAAACATTGATCACTCAAAGTAAATATACAAAGGAAATTCTTAAAAAGTTCAATATGAGTGATTGCAAAGCTATGTCAACTCCCTTAGAACAGAATGCAAAGTTGTACAAAGAAGATGGAACTAAAGAGGCAAATGGAACTTTATATCGTCAATTGGTGGGAAGTCTGAACTATCTCACCACTACCAGACCAGACATTGCATACTCAGTCAGTATCCTTAGTCAGTTTATGGCTAAGCCTTCAGGAAATCACTCGAACGCTACAAAGAAAGTTCTTCGATACTTAAAAGGAACAATCAATTTAGATATTATGTATACTGAGGAATTTGATGTTGCACTGACAGGTCTTCCTGATTCAGATTGGGCAGGAAATCCTGATGACATACGATCTACCTCTGGCTATGCATTTCATATAGGATCAGGGGTGGTGTCATGGAGTAGTAAGAAACAACCAACTGTTTCTTTATCATCAACATAATCTGAGTACAAAGCTTTGACTAATGCCACCTGTGAAGCTGTTTGGTTGCAGAGAATTCTTGCAGATCTTGAAGAGGAGCAAAATGGTTCAACATGCATAAATTGTGATAATCAAAGTGCTATCAAATTAGCACACAATCCAATATATCATGAGAGATCAAAACACATTGAGCTGCAATACCACTTTGTACGAGAGAAGATTGAATCAAATGAAATTGATTTAGTATTTTGTAATACCAAGGATATATGGCTAATATCTTTAGCAAGCCTCTTGGTAAACTCAAGTTTGAAGTTTTTAGAAGTAAATTAGGTGTTGTAGAAAATCCATTTCTCCATTAAGGGAAGATGTGAGAATAATCTAGAATAATGTAGAAATAGGAGTGGTTATGGTTTTTTGAACGAGAGTTTTATAGTTAGAGTTTAGTTCCACCAGGGTTGTTGTCCCAAACTTAGGAAGATTAGATGATTGCCTATGCTATAAATATGTAATGTTGTCATTTAGCTAATAACAAGTTGTGTGAGCTTTATCTCACATTGTGTGTATTGCATTTATTTTATTTGATTATTCATATACGGGAACCTAATTTCTAAATTATTTCTAAGTTTAAACCAATAAGTATCTATCATACCAAGTTGATGTAAAAACATTCCAAACCATTATAATATTAAAATTAACCGAGATAAAATATAATGATAAATAAATTTATACAATTATGAAAAATAATATTAATAAATCTACAAAGATAAAAAAAAATGGTTTGAAAATCCATGGAAATATTCTTTGGACTCCGAGGAATCTAGTGGAAAATTATCTAACATCAATGGAATCCATAAGTATTCAACGAGGAACCTGGAGTTAAGTCACGTTTTCCACTCCACGAGCTTAATAATATTTTCCACTGGTTCTTCTATTCCAATTGTTGTAGCAATATTTAAACATAAAAGGATTACACTTGTTTAGAAGCTCCAAAATAATAAAAATATTTAAATTGACATTTTTCCCACCAAGTTATCACAATTTAGCTGCATTACGATAGTGTGGATAATGTATCTCATGAATTTCGTGGACAAGCCATGGCCTTGTAAAGACATAAACCCATTTCGCTCAGCATTTTGCATTTTGATGTACGTTTGTGTTAATTTTTTTTTGCATTTAGAATTTTTTTTTTTAACTTCCTAATTGATAGAATGGTTGTATCTCCAACAAAAATGTAACATGAAAAAGACCGGATAAGATATTGTGAGATATGATATTGATTTGCAGCGTTGAATGCCATCGTCCAGTCTTACTCCAAGGGCCAAACACTTGAAAATCAGGTGAACAGATCAATTTATTCGTTGGTATATAGATTTTCACTGTTTCAATTTGTAATTCGACGTCATTTTCACGGATAGCTGATCTATATTGCACGTCAAAGCTGCTGACGTCCAAATTGCAAAAAGAACTCTAGAATTGTGTTTGTTCAATGAAATTGAAAATACGTAGTGAAATTCCAGGTTTGGTCTGGGTTAAAAAAGAACTCTAGAATTTGGTTTGTTCAATAAAAGTGACAGAAAGTACAAAAGGATTCCAGGCCAGGCCTGGTCTGGGTTACAAAAAGAACTCTAGAATTCTGAAATTGAAAATACGACGTCAAATTCCAGGCCTGAAATTCCCGCCGTTTACGGATAATTCTGTGTGTACGCCAGTCATGTGGACCCGTGTGTATAAATTTGTTGGCAAACTATTTCCGTTGAGGAGCCCGAGCTAAAATTGAATTTGGAGTGATAAAATTTGGAATGATTTACATGATTCATTGTATTGAGAAAACCGTAGTGCATTTAAATAACATAGCGAATTAATATTCAAATAAAAATATGAAAATTTAAATAGGTGTATATTAAATAAAATATTTTGGATATTATTAAAAAGATATATTTTAGATTAATAGTTAATTTATATTTAAATAAAAATATGAAAAATTAAATATATTTATACTAAATACAATATTTATGAGAATATGGATTCTTAAATTTGAAGCATTTTGAATCCAAAGTATATTAAATTTTTGTAATATATGGAAAGCAATATAATATATTGTTTTAAACATGTTTTATGTTGTTTAAATTTTGTTTTTTTTTTTTTAAATAGTTTTTGTTTAAAACTAAGTTGGAAATTTTATAATGGTAGAGTAAAAATGTTTTGATATTTTTTTAAAAACATTAAAAAATACAATTCAAATTATATAATATTCATTGTGATTTTATATCACTTAGCTATCTTCACTATTATGTATTTTACTATTTCACCAGTTCTATATTGCACAAATGATACTTTACTCTTTTTTTCTAAATAAATGTTCTATCACTTTTCCTAATCATGCACATTTGTAAGAATTATATCTTAATTATCATATGGAAATTATTTCAGACATTACAATGTCTTTTTTCCAAGAAAATGCTCTAACATTTTTCCCAATCATGCACATTTGTAAGAATTATATCTTAATTATCATATAGAAATTGTTTCAGGCATTACACTGTGTTTTTTGTCAAGCTTGTTTTATCTAGATCATTTACCAGAAAATTAGAGACAAAAGGACTCTCTCTAACATTTTAACCCTTTAATTTATTCTTTTTAGATTCATTACAACACTCTATACTATTCTGTAAACAAAACATTTAGTAATCACCAAGAAGAGACTTCTTTTTCCACCTAACATGTGAGACTGACAATTACTAAGTCTCACACAGTAAAAAGGTAAATGATATTTGTTTTGATGACCAAGGATGTCACAGGGAATAATGATAATAATGTTTAACTATATAGAATTTAATATAAAGTTTTAGATAGATAGTGAATGGCTACTTTGTTAAAGAATTCTTTGTCACAAGTGATTAGTTTAAATTACTAGTGAGTAGTTTCACTTGACTATATATATAATTTAATATTTAAACCTTTTATATTGATTGTATAGTAAGAATAAAGAAATGATTATATATAAATAGAAACCAATGCTTCAATTTTCAATTTAAATTTAATTTAGTAAAATTTTAAGTGAATACTAGAGTAATTTTATAGATAATTATTATTTAATGAAAAAAATTGTAATGGAAAATTTTAAATAGAACTGAAATATGTAATATGTATAATTTTTTTTCATATGTAATAAATTATAATATAATGTTTATTTTAATTTTAATCTAAAATAAATTTAATTTAATTATTTATAATGTTTTCCTAAATTCATATTTCAATTCTATTGTAATTTTTTCACTGTAATTTTTTTTCATTAAATAATAATAATTTCTAAAATTACTATTTTGTTCACTTGAAATTTCACTCAATTAAATTTAAACTGAATTTATAGTAATCTATAATTGTTTCCTTATACTTACTATATAATCAATATAAAAGGTTTAAATCTTAAAAGTCTTTGTTATCAATATATCAATATATATATATATATATATATATATATATATATATATATATATATATATATATATTTATTTATTTATTTATATATTTGGCATGTGAAACCACCTACTAGAAATTTAAACTAATCACTTATAACAAAAAATGCCTTAACAATGTACTTATTCAATATCAATCTAAAACCTTATAAACTCAATATAATTAAAATTTATTATTATTTATAATATCATATTTTTACATCATTTGACTTGTATTTTTAGTATATAATTAATTTAATATTTAAAAAAAATACCAAAGAAGTTTTACTATAAAGTAGATATTGCAAATCTGTAAATATGTAAATTGCAAAATAAAAGCTGTGAAACACTTAAAATAACACTAAAAATGAATTGAGGGTGTATATAGCTTGGGGTTACAATAAAACTGAATTGATAGATATGTTTTACATAAAGATTGAATTGTATAATGGTATAGATTTAATTGTACAATGGTATAGAGGTTTGTAATGGATTAGGAACTAACCTAGGCATGATCATTTATCCTCAATGTTCCACAACACAGGCATGAGCTTGTATTGGCCAAACACTTAGCTTGATTAATTCATTTCTCTAAGACTTGGAAAAGTGTATGGATTCAAGCGGTTGGTTGCTTCCTAGATTCACCACGTGAGCCTTTCTAGATTGCCATTAAGTTGTTTTCATCATGTAGATGTCCCGAAATAACACAACATAGCTATTGTCCTTTGTCCTTTGTGCATAAAATGTATAAATATAAAGTAGGTAATATAAATATGTAAACATGTGAATTTAAAAATTGACAGAGCTACTCACCTTTTCATCTAGAAAAGTTTTGAAACACTTGAAGAATTCATTGAACACGGATTAGGGAGAGATGCTTCCAGGATCACCACCTCTAAGGATATAACAGTTAAAATGAATCGAGGGTGTCTATAGCTTAGGGTCAAAATAAAATTGAATTGATAGAGATTCTTTGCATAAATATTGAATTTGTTACTGCTATAGGTTGAATTGTGCAATGGTATAGAGGTTTTGTAATGAATTAGGAATTAACCTAGGCATGAGCCTTTATCCTCAATGTTCCACAACCCAGGCATGAGCCTTTATTGGCCAAACACTTAGATCAATTAATTTCTTTTTGTAAGACTTAGAAAGGTGTATGGATTCAAGAGGTTTCTTGCTTCCTAGATTCACCAAGTGAGCCTTTCTAGATTTCCATTAAGTTTTTTCCATCCTGTAGATGTCCCAAAATCACATAACATAGATATTATCCTTTGTCTTCTGTGCATAAAATGTATAAATATAAAGTAGCTATTGTAAATCTGCAAATCTGAAAATTGTAAAATTGATAGAGCTACTCACTGTTTCATCTAGAAAATGTGTGAAACACTTGAATAAATCATTGAAGGTGGATTGGGGAGAGATGCTTACATGATCACCACCTCTGAGGATATAACAATAGAAATGAATCGAGGGTGTTTATAGCTTGGGGTTACAGTAAAAATGAATTGATAGAGTTTTTTTACATAAATATTGAATTTTGTAATGGTATAGGTTGAATTGTGTGATGGTATATAGGTTGTGTAATGGATTAGGAATTAACCTAAGCATGAGATTTTATCCTCAATGTTCCATAACCCAAGAATGAGCCATTATTTACCAAACACTTATCATGGTTGATTCCTTTCTATAAGACTTGGAAAAGTGTATGGATTCAACAGGTTTCTTGCTTCCTAGATTCACCAAGTGAACCTTTCTATATTTTTGTTGGACAAAGAAGATTAGTGAATGAGTCTAATGATTATTGCTAAATATCCAATATAAAACAAATTCTTCTGTGTGATTATTGGTTGCTTTATCTTATCCCCATTCATTTTTATTTTTTTTTGAAAATGATCCTCCTACACCTACCATCAATTGTTTTTCCTTTTGAGACCCCATATAAAAACATACAAAATTTTCTATGAGAGAACTGCTAACCTTGTAATGCCTCATCTTCCACCTCTAGATGAATTTTCCAATTCTACCACTATCTAGGTTTTGAGTTGATGATTCTAGTCTAAGAGGCAGGTAGGAAATTGTAGACCCAACAACTTTTAGTCTTAGCAATCACATCAGGTTTAATGCCCAACCCAACATAGATTTATGATGTTTTTAAACTTTAATATTTTATATAGCATGAAACACAACCATTCCCACAATAGGAGAATCACCAACCATTAGAAAGAAATTGATCTAGTTTTATGTTTGTAAAGTTAATGCTCATGGACATGAGGCTCAAGATTTTTAAAGGAAATTAACAGCTCAATAAAACCTTTACTATTGCAATCCTAGAGCTTCCTTCATGTCTGTAGAATGATATCTATAATATTATCTATAGGAATAACAATATTGGAAAACTCAAAACCATTCCCACTATAGGAGAATCACTAACCATTACTAAGGCAAGTCTATAGCTTCTATTGAGTTTCTAAATTACATTAGCAAGGCAAGCCTGCAACTTGATCAACATCTTAACAAGAAAATGAACCACATTTCACTTGTTATAATTGAAATTCATCCAACATATACGTAATTTTATTATAACACAAAACATTTTATCAAAAACATGTGTTGATATAATTGAACATATACAACCAATTCTGGGTCAATTTCAACACACTGGTATTAATTTTCTAAGTGAAAATATGGGCATGGTATTTTAAGTGGAAAAAAAAAGTTTAAAAAAAAAACAATTATTGATATACTTGAATACATACAACAAAATCCTCCTATAGATTTTGTTTTCCAGGGATATTGTAAAAAAAAAATATGTATGAAAATTTGTTATGTTGCAACTATTCTTTATTGTGAATTCTTCTAATATAATCCATGTCATTGAAAAATATTTATTAAAATTTGCTAGAAATTCTGAATAAACTAACTTGTTGTTAATTTCCTGTAGGAAAGAAGAAATACTAATAGTCTCTATAGGAAATCAGAATTTTAATTATTGTTTAATAAATGCATGAAATAAATGTGTAGGTATATTCATCTATGGGACGAGTTATTTATGTTTCTCGTAGAAGGATAAGTGGCAGGCGAGTGACAAAGGGTACCCAACTGTGATGCCCTTCATCAGATGAGGACATGATAGGTGATGTGAATGTCAACAATGCTCCCAAAAATGTTTTTGAGGATGACCATGTGACAGAATTTGATGTTGTCACTCCATCAACCACATAGCCACCTTAACCACAATCCAAGGGGAAAGTTAAAATAAGAAGATAAACGTTATAAGAGGTTGGAAAAAATAAGAAATGTTAGTTGCAATTGACGACATAGAGTTTAATCGATATTATGTTCGAGAATCTGCAAAAAAACATGGTATTCTTCCCTCATCAATACATTATTGGATAAATGGGTTCACTCATACAAAACGTAGAGGACCTCTTATAGTTATGACTGAAGAGGAGGAGGTTGAGGTGGTTAAGTAGTGTAAGGAGATAGACCAATTGGGATATGGGCTAGAGTTGATACAACTCAAATCCACATTTTATCAGATATGTCAAGGGAGTCCAAATCCATTTAAATATGGGTTTCCTGGTAAATCATGGTGGTTTGGGTTTAAAAAAAGACATCCAGACCTTGTGTTGTGTACAACTGAGGGAATTTATAGAGATAGTGCTTTAAATCTACAACCTGCAATTGTGTCTAAGTTCTATTACACTCTTTATAGTGCATACAATAAGTATTATTATGTTGCAGACCATATATGGAACTGTGATGAAATTGGTTTATACGTAGGAGGGAATTGTGGCATGCGAGTAATTGCTAGGAGAGAGAGTCGAAATGTGCCAAAGATTTTTCCTAAGAGCATGGAGTGGATAACTATTCTATGTTGTGTCAATGCAATTTGTGCTTCAATCCTAGGCTTTTATCTATTCAAAGGAAAAAATAAAATAAAAATCTATACACAAAATTGTGAACTAGGTGCATGCATGGCTTCTCATCCCCATGCATGGATGACTAAAAAACCTCTTTTAAATTGGCTTTGTCACTTTGTTGCATCTATTTCAGCTGGTGTCTCACCTAAGAACATACACCTATTGATTTTAAATGGTCATGGAAGTCACATTGCTGTGCAAACAATTGAGGAGGCAAACAATTTGGGCATAAACCTATTAACATTGCCTGCTCATACTACTAACAAATTGAAACCCCTTGAAGTCAGTATGTTTGGCCCCTTCAAGAAATATTTCAGGTCAGAGTGATTTGCATGGATGGCGAAGAATCCATGGGTTGAGGTGAAAATGTTTGAGTTAGCAGAGCTTGGAAGTATAGCCTTTAAAAGGGCTCTCAGGCCATCAAATATCAAGGCAGGCTTTAGGAGGACTAGAATATGGCCACTGAGATATGATTCTCTTATGCATGATATTTATTATCATTGGTAGCTTCATGTAAATGGTCAAGAAGAAGGGCATGTCCTAAAAAATGTTTAAATGGAAGAAGTGGATGAACAGGAAGATGCAGTTGCAGCTGATAATATAATTTCCTTATCTCAAGGACACTTATATGGTGATGATGATGAACATGTAAGTGAAACATAATACCATCATGAACTAATTGATAGTAACATGGAGGTTTCTCTACCAACTGAAGCACATGTAACTTTAGTTGTTGATATTCTTAATCACTTTGTTGATCATGCAACTTGAAATGATAATGTGGTTGAAAAAGACATTGATGATATTGCACTAGGAAGAAACAATGATCAATTTACATTTCCTAGCCAAGTAAACCCACCATAATAGCTAGCAGAAACCATGATGCATATAGAAAAACATGGTGTATCAAGAACCAATGAAGAAAGCATGAACATGCCTTCACAACTAATAGAATTGAACAATGAAATTTTTCATTTTTTTGTGGACAATAGATCAATGGAAGAATTTAGTGAACATAATGAGGAATCATATGAAGAGAAAAATATAGTTCAATTAGTTTCCCTGGATATTGAAAGGAAAGTGTCAACCAATGACATGAAATTGGTAAGGAATGAGAAGTTACTTGGTCGATTCCTAAAGCTACCACTAAAGATAGTGTCAATGAAACAAAAAATGAAACACCAGGTAGTATTCATTTGGGTATAATTTCATAGTTACTCACCTAAGAATAATATATAGCTCTAATAGTTGAGTTTGAAAAAAAAGAAACTTGACATTCAAGAATTAAAACAGAAAAAAAGAAGGATTTATCCAAGGAAAAGAAGGCACCAAGGATTATTGCAACACAAATTTGAGCAGAGGAAAGGCTTGAAAGAGAGAAATTAAGGCAAGATAAGGACCATAAATGTAATATTACCAAATGGGGAAGCCTCAATATACGAACACAAAATTGGAAATAACAGTGTAAATCAACACATCAACAATAGAGACCAATATGGAGCCATAACATTATGTATAAGACTAGAAAATCAATACAAAATAGTGAGGCATAAATCATATGAAATGAGGAAACAAGCCTCCCATAAAAAATCACTCCCAAATATGAGCTGTTGCTATAATACAAAATGTCGGAGAGCTACTAAAGCGCAGTAATATTAAGCATAAATATAGCTGGAGATCATAAAATGATATAAAAATACTGATATAGGCCACAATGGATACTACACATACAAATCTGGGCACTGGATCAGCTTTCCAAGACAACCCAAGAGGGTTTCCGGAAAATGCACACAATGTGCCAATGTAAGCTGGAGCCCTAGGGCTGAAGGTATGCTGCAACATGTTGCACTAAAAATTGTCATCCTGACATTCTGCTATGTGTATGCGCTCATTATCACTCATACTTCCTCCTTTGCAAGTCTAACACATCAGTTTCTCATGTCAAGCCTTGAAAATAAGAGAAAAGTTCTTAAAAATCTCCTTAACTCTGGTATCGCACTTTCTCTGTATCTTGCCTGTGGTCCCGCACCTAATGTTCATGACTCCTACGTACCTGAATGCACTTTATCTGTGTTATGGGTGTGGACCCCTGTAAAGATCAAAAAGGCACAAGTAAACTCAAAAAATCTCACTTTTAGTAAATTCTAGAAGCCTCTAGAAAGAATCTTACAATGGTAGAACCGCTCTTTTGAGGTTCATGTGTCCCTTACCTTATGAAGCTAACCCCTTGATGTGAGGAGCTTATCCCTTTGAAGGAGGATTCTATCCCTTCATAGTTGGAACTGAAACCTCCTCTTTTCCACTATAAAAAGAGGCATTGGGTAACCTCAAGGGGAGTTACAAGCTTTAGAATTATTTGAGGTTAAGTGCTGTTGGGATTTAGACTCATTTAACTGAGATTTTTGTGAGGAGAGATCACATACCTCTATATGTCTCGGTTGGAGGAGTGCAAGACTTGTCAAAGTAGAGGAGATTCCTACTTCGGACCACGGGGATGCCTGTTCAACATCAAGGTTAAGGTTGTAAGGTTTTCCTTCTTTTAAAGTTAATACAAATGAATTCATTTTTCTCAATAAGTTGTTAGTTAACTGTTTATTTCATGGATTTCTTGATCACCATGATGAGCATGATTTATTATGTTTACTATATAGGTGCTATTTAATGTTTACTTGTTTGTGATTGTAGGTTTGCGAAGATAACTCCTTCAAGTGCATGAGGGACAACTATTTCGAACAAGAATCGAATCTACGGTAAGTTCTTAAACACCTTTATAGTATTATTTTATGAATCATATATGTTTGGAGAAAGATAGGTTTATTTGGTTGTTTGTTGCTAGATTACCTTTTGGTACTAGGGAGATCGATCTTGTCCGCAAGATTGATTAATCTGCACAACAAATTGGCGACTGCACTGGGGATAGACCCAGAAATGGGCTTTAACTGAAGAGATATTATGCTTAAACTTGGTGTGGAGATTTTTTATTAGATTAGATTTCTTTAATGCTGGTGTGTCTTAGATTAGAAAAGCGTGCCTAGTTTAGAATGTGTTTTATCACTATTCCTGCTTATCTGAGTTTTACTCTTGATATTGCAGATGTTGACGTCTCTTCAAACCTACATTGGTTTTGCTGATGGTGCTTGTCATAGTACACGGAACATTTCTTCCGCAGCTTGGGTTATCTGTTCACCCTATGATGAGTTAGTATGCATGCATGGGGTAAGCCTTGGTCAAACAACGAATAACATTGCAGAGAATAGTGCAATGATTGAGTTATTATCTGAATCCATATCATTTGAAATTCGGAGTTTGATTGTTAAGTTAGATTCTGAACTTATTGTATTACAGCTCAACAAGGTTTATGCCATTAGAAATCCAGTGTTATTACGGTTATTTTTAAGAGTTCGTCTCTTGGAACGTGAATTTGATTACATAGAATATTAGCATATTCCAAGACATTTAAATACATTAGCAGATGCAGTTGCTTCTAGTATGATAAATCGACATTTGCAATAATCAAAACAGTAAATTAAACAACATTCATAACATGTACACAGATAGCCGGTAAATAGTGATATATCATAGTATAGAAGCGTTTTCAAAAAATATACATCGTCTTCGATCATAGGTTGGAAACACCTTATGATTGGCAAAAATGGTAATACAAAAGGTCAAAAAATATGAGTCTACAACACGATCATCCTATCACTGGGTGATCACGATAAGACTACCTTCGAGAAACCTACACCAAGGAACCTCCTAAAAGGTCCTGGGACACTATGTATTTTTTTATATTATTTAAATTAGGAAATAAGGAAGGCCAAGAGTCATTGGGAGATGAATCCCAATAGCCTCACCTCCCATCTATAAAAGCATGTACATTCTTCAGCTAATACACATTCTGATTTGAGGAGTTACCTCCTGGTTTGACATGGTATCAGAGCCAACCCCACTATTGGCATTTCTGCCCTGTGGTGTAATTCCCTATCCTTTGCTCAGTCAATATTTTTTAATAGTTTTCTGCTACTCTTAATTGCTAGACTGTTATTCTGCATTTTTTTTCCCTATATAGTACTGACATTTGCAGCTCCAGCTCCTGCAGCTCCTGAAGACTGCAGGCTCTGTCATTCTGCAAATTGCAGGCTCTACCATTCTGCAATTCCAGCAGTCCTGCAACTCTGTCATTCTGCAGATTCCATTTCAAAATTTTTTTGTGTAACGGCCTTTTAGGCCTCCTCCTTTCTCCATACCTATCGACCCATTCACCTCCCCCATCTCTCCACTCTGCGCCCTACGCCCTCTCCCTCACTTTGCATACACTTCCCTCTCCCTCACTACTCTGCGCCCTCTCCCTCACGGTTCTAAGCCCCTCGACTCCACAACAATACAACGCTGGTTCATTTTGACAGCAGTAATACGCTGTGTGTTATATTACAATACAACGCCTATGTTTTATATTACAATACAACGCTGGTTCAGTTTATATCCGCCATCGATACCACCGCTCATCATTTAAACACTGTCTGTCAATACACAATACCACTCTGTCATACTGCGCCCCAGTCCAACGCATATACCATACATAGTCCACGCATATACCGTTTCATTTCCGCCCCTCGGCCCTCCTCCACGATGCATATTAAAACTCTGTCGAAATATATATAAAAACTTGTTCATATATTACAACGCAGCGCTCCCTCCACAGTCGACTGCCACCACTGTCGACCATACCACCCACGCAAATATTTAAACACTGTGTTTTATTGTGATTACATTGTATAATACGCTATCATCATGGTATAATACGCTGTCTGTCCACATCACTAATGCTACCACTATTGCAATGCAACATATGTGTTACCATTCCGCGCAGTCAACATACAATACCGCCTTCTCCTCATTAAATTACCACTGCTCATATATTACCACTGTTCATTACATTACCACGTTGTCATATAATTACCGCCCCTTTGTTATTAAACACTGTCCATAATACCACTGTCAATACACAATATCGCTCTCATATATGTTATATGTCTATCAACATGGTATGTCTTTACATGTCTTTACCATAATTTGAATGGTATGTATGCGTTGTGTTTTACATAGCATGCGTTGTGTTATACCATTCCGCCACACTCCATTAAACGCCCCTCCCATCGTTTAATACCGCCCCCTCCACTCTGATTTACCACTCCTTTTATATTATACCCCCCCCCCACCACCATTTCACAATATCACCCTCCCTTCCATATCGACTTTTCACATACAAGTTTTTTATTCCCCAAACAAAAAAAAATATACATATATATTTTTTTTTATGCAGAATTCAGTTTATAGCAAAGAGTATTTTTTGTCCATTTAAATTCAGTCTTCAGAGTTTTTTGAGCAGAATTAGTTTCCAGCAAAGATTTTTTTAAACTCAGAGTATTTTTTCCAGCAAGAGTTTTTTCCCTTTTAAATTGAGTATATTTTCCAGCAAAAGATTTTTTTTGTTTTCTCTCCTTCAAGAGAAATTTTCCAGCAAAGTTTTTTTTCTCTCCTCCTTCAAAAGAAGATGACAGTCCCTTCATCTTCTAAAGAGGCTGCCTACTTGGCACAGAGAGAAAAGAGACATGCTTCAGGTCCATCCAAAGGAAGAGAAGACAAAAGACGAAGAAGAAACTTCATAGAAAAGGGGGGCAGACAATCTAAAGCTCAACAGCAAACAAATCAAGATAGAGGTAAAACTGATGACAAAGACAAAGGTAAACCAGCTGAATCAGCTCATTCTGTTCTAGCACATTGTAACAATGGAGTAACTGAAAACCTATTTGATGTTTCATTTACTTCATGGAAAGATGATTGGTTGCTAGATTCAGGAGCAACATGTCACATGACATTTAGAAAATATTTTTTTGAAGAATTAACTGAGAAAGTTGATGGAGCAGTATATTTCGTAGATAAATCCAAACTCAAGCCATCAGCGCTTGGCACAGTCAGGCTTAAACTGCCTGGTCTTCCTGATCATATCCTACATGAGGTTCTATACCTCCCGGAGTTGAAGAGAAACTTGCTGTCCCTGATCGAAATCTGGCAGCAAGGACACTCAGTTCACTTGTTTGATGGCAAGGCAGAGGTCAGAAAAGCATCAGATCGCTCACTTGTCATGGAGGGAATAGAAGAAGGGAGACTCTTGAAGCTGAAAGGTTCATCTGCTCATGCTCAAAACTTTGCATTCAGTTCACATCATGATGAAGGTACATTTCCATCAAGTCTTTTATGGCATGCTAGATTTTGACACTTAAACTATGACAGCCTTCGTTTGTTGAAGAAAAATGGTGTTGATGGACTACCTACAATTCCTAGAAAACCTAAGGAGTGTGATGCTTGTATTCTAGGAAAGCATAGCAAACAGCCATTTCATGATTCACACTCAAGAGCACATAGGAAACTTGAACTTGTTCATTCAGATTTATGTGGCCCTATGCCTATTGCTTCTGCAAATGGAAACAAATACATGATGACATTTATTGATGACTACACCAGAATGTGTTGGATTTACTTACTGAAGAATAAGTCCGATGCTTTTCAAACTTTCAAGAATTTTCATACATGGATTGAAAATGATGCACAAACACATATTGGCTCTCTACGTACTGATAATGGAAAAGAATACACTTCAAACGAATTTGAAAATTATCTTCGTCAACATGGAATCAAACATCAAACCACTGTGCCATATAATCCACAACAGAACGGTGTAGCTGAAAGAATGAACATAACCATTTTAAATATGGTCCGCTCCATGTTATTTTTCAAGAATGTAAAATTGATGTTTTGGGCTGATGCAGTTTTATGTGCTGTTTACATAAAGAATAGGTGTCCTTCAAGTTCAATTAGAAACAAAACTCCTTTTGAAATGTGGCATGGCCACATTCCTTTAGTAAAGCATTTCAGGGTCTTTGGGTCCACCTGTTATGCCTTGATACCCAAGGGTCAAAGGAACAAACTTGGTGCTAGAAGCAGAAAATGTATCTTCTTGGGGTACTCCAATACCTCCAAAGGATATCGTCTCTATGATGAAGCAAATAAGAAGTTTGTGATAACAAGAGATGTCATATTTCTTGAATCTTCCAAGAGTGACAAGGTTGTTGAGCGGCAACTTGATCACCTGGACAGATTCACACATGCAAAGTCTTTCCAAGAATTTGATAATGTGATTCCACACCTTGAAGGGGGGATTCCGATATTGAATCAAACTGTGGAATCATATCCTGAAGCACTCTCTCCCCCACATGAAGAAACAACCACGAATGACACATTGGATGATGTGATTGACAGAATTGGGAGATTGAATCTTGAATCAATCCCAACTCAGTCAAATGACCAGCCTGGGCCATCTCAAAAAGGTCCTCCCAAATGGCTGACAAAGACATTGGAGAATGTTCATCCCGATGAGGTTGGAAAAACAGGAACAAGAAGTTCCACTCAACAAATCGAAGGTGATGTAGATAATTCTGATTCCCCTGTTGATATGGATATTGCTTATAACTGTGAATTGAGTTTGTCTACAGATCATGAACCAACTTCCTTCAAAGAAGTTGCTTCTCATGATGAATGGAAAGAAGCGATGCAGAAGGAGTATGATGCCTTGATAAAGAGTGGCACTTGGAAGCTGGTTGATCCGCCTTTGGGAACGAAACCAATTGGCTGTAAGTGGGTCTACAAGAACAAGTACAAAGCAGACGGCTCACTTGACAAGCACAAGGCCAGGCTTGTGGCAAAAGCATTCACACAGAAAGAAGGAGTCGATTATGAAGAAACTTTTGCTCCCACAACAAAATGGACCACCATCCGGACTCTCTTTGCCTTAGCAGCTCAGAATGGATGGAAATTCCATCAGATGGATGTAAAAACAGCCTTCTTGAATGGAGATCTAAAGGAGAAAGTTTATATGTCCCAACCAGAAGGATTTGTGATAAAGGGTCAAGAACACAAAGTTTGCAAACTTGTGAAATCCTTGTATGGCCTCAAGCAAGCACCACGAGCCTGGTATGAGAAGTTGACCGAGCATCTTCTAAAACTTGATTTCAAACACTTTGATCTTGATGATGCAACTTTGTTTGTTAAGAAAGTTGGAAAAACAGTTGTATATCTTGTGGTATATGTAGATGATCTTTTGATAACAGGATACAATGAGAGCTATATTGCATCCATGAAGAAAGAGTTGAAGAAAGGTTTTGAAATGACTGATTTGGGTCATGTTCATTACTATTTGGGTATTGAAGTAATTCAAAATCCTAAATTCATATTTCTTTCTCAAAAGAAGTACATTGGAGATCTCTTGAACAAGTTTGGCATGGATGACTGTAAACCCTTAAGCACTCCAATGGAACAAAACTTGAAGCTCACATCTATTGAAGGGAAGGAATTTGAGGATGCAACTAAGTATAGACAGCTTGTAGGAAGTCTTATCTATCTGACCACCACGAGACCTGACATCTCATTTGTTGTTGGAATCCTCTCAAGGTTCATGCAAAAACCTTGTGAAGGACATTGGTCTGCTACAAAAATAGTACTAAGGTACTTGAAGGGGACTCAAGACTTTGGACTCAAATATACACAGGTAGGCGACTTCAGCTTGATCGGATACTCTGATTCAGACTTTGATGGCGACAAAGAAACAGGGGTGTCTACTACAGGTTACACCATGAGTCTTGGATCAGGAGCTGTCTCATGGAGATCACGTAAACAGTCAGTTCCAGCAGATTCCACGACCGAGGCAGAATATGTGGCAGCAGCTGAAGCAACAAAGGAAATTGTGTGGCTCCGGAAAATCCTGGAAGATTTGCATATGAAACAAATGTATTCCACTCCACTCATGATCGACAACACTTCTGCAATAAAGTTGGCCAAGAACCCAAAGTTCCATGATCGAACAAAGCACATCAATACAAAGTACCATCTAATTCGACATTATGTTCAGGCCAAAACCATCCATCTACATCATTATTCCACAAATGAGAAAATTTCTGACATCTTCACCAAAGCACTTGGAAGAGAAAAGTTTGAAAAGTTCAGATCGATGCTTGGACTCACCAACATCCCTTCGGATTAAAGGGGGGAATGTTGACACCTAATCCTATGGATGGGTGTGCATATGTATTTTGTATATTATTTAAATTAGGAAATAAGGAAGGCCAAGAGTCATTGGGAGATGAATCCCAATAGCCTCACCTCCCATCTATAAAAGCATGTACATTCTTCAGCTAATACACATTCTGATTTGAGGAGTTACCTCCTGGTTTGACACAACCCTACATAGGAACCTCCTAAAAGGTCCTGGGACACCAATCACATATCTCTGTAATATGAGCAGAATATCATCTATGTCAGTATCTGGAATGTCTAGAGTCAGGCGCTCTAGGTGATGCTCTAAATTAGATAGAATATCTGCTGATTAGCCCTCTAGGGCTAGTGCTGCGACAACTGGATGCCTCCTCTCATAAGGCTGGAGATGGGCTAGTCGTCGTGGGCCCACATCTGCATTTAAAACTTTTGGTTATTAATTTCAAGACGATTAAAATATAAAAAATTAGAACTTATAAATTGTTGAAAATTATTTTACCTGATTCATCCCACTGTTCCCCTGCTGGGAGAGCCATCTCTTAGTCGCCAAGGAAATCTATCCCAACATATGGAAAGTCCTCTACAACAAGAATTTTCCATTCTAGCCAACGAAAACATGAAGGAGGAAATTGAACAATCTTGACGCCCTCAACAGCGTGACGGGCCATCAATGCAACCCAATGAACCATCCTAGGTTCTCGAGGTCGACCAACATCAACAGGAATGTTCTGCAGAGCTAGCATGGGGATCCTCTCTAGAGAAAAGGTGACTACAATGGATCCATATCCAAAGCTATTTAGCTTTCCGTTCTTTGCTCTGGTTAGTTGGCCTTTTACGTTGGCCAACACAGCTTCGTACCAGTTGAAAATGGTGCCTTGAAAACAGTCTACAGCAATGCACATCTGGGAACCGGTAGCCACATGCAACGTTGTGCTCCCACACAGTCTGGTGACAGTAAATGCAATAAATTTTAGTTTGGGACGGATGATAGTTTTTATGTCAATCTGTTTGTCCTGGGGGTCTGCCTGATCATCACAAAACTCTTGTCGAAGACTAGCGACAGTTTGGCCACCTGGCCTAGTCCCAAACAGAGAAATTTTTTCGCCCCTCTTCGAAAAACCAGTCAGAAAATAGATATCCTCTAGCTCAATCTCGAGCCGGTGGCCGCCAATAATGAAACACTGGTCCTGTACATTCCACCTATTCACCAGCCATTTTAGGAGGTCTACATGTGCCCTCATGCCCTGAATGGCCCAGAATTTATACAAATCGCATGCTCTTAATGCCTGCATTGTGGGAAAATGATTCATTGCGGCATCATCCATGTCTTCATGCTCACGTTCTCTCCAAATAAGCATCTTGTATGTCCTACATTGCATAAAAGACATATTAGAACAAGAGTTTTTGAAAATTTTTAGGCGGGAATTGAGAAAATTGAGTTCAAAATTTCATTGCATAGGGTCCACACCTGAACTTCATACACAGTGTTTAGATACACACGGGCACTATGGAATAGGTGCAGACCCGGGACTTTTTCCCATGTAAGAAAAATTCGGGGTCCGCAGGGCCCGCGTGTTGCACCTGGGGACCCCCGTGGGTGATTTTTTCAACATATTTTTGCTTAAAAAATGAAATCTAAAGCCTAAAAACGAAATATAAATGGATGAAATGCAAGATAAGGAGGTCGTGGATTACCTAGAGCTGATGGTTCTCGATTTCGTCGAACGGATTTTCCATAATCTTTGCAGGAACATTTTTAGCCAAAAGCTTTCCCTTTTCACTCTGAACTGAAATGGTAAAAATGAAGTTAGAAAAGTCCTTTTTATAAGTTTTTTTGAATAAATGAGTTTTTAATTTGTTTATTTTTCACTTTAAAAGGGTTATTTTTGAAATAATTTTTACTTATCTTAAACAGGTATGTGTAATGTTTCGAGTTTTTGTGCAGAAATTGGATTTTTCAGGAAAATTGATCGTTTTCAACAAAGAGCATACTTTTATCACTTTTTCGGACTCTTTCAGAAATTTACGAAAAAGTGAATACTTGGAGTCTTCTTTTAAGCTCTTTTCAGAATCTCGAAAATTGAAAAGATTGCCGAGCACTTGATTATTCGAACTCGTTAAGATAAATGAATGATCATCCTTTCAGTATAAGTTTACCCCTTTTACGGACTGAAATGGACTATTTACGAAAAAGGTATACGTTGACTAATTACGGTCAATAGAGTTCTCTCCCGCATTATTTTATCCTTTTTCGGGCTCGAGAGACTAAATTTATGAAAAAGTACATGCATGGAATTTCCTTAAGTTTTTCTTTTGACTCCCTAAAATTGAAAAACACCGAGTTTCTCCTATACTGGACTCGTTAAAATTTAACAATAAAGGACCTGTTAGATTTCAAACAGGAATGAACCGCTCCTTTTTAGGGTTCGAATCTTAAACTAAGTTGGACTCATTCGAAGGATGAGCTTATAAACAAGCAAATGTTATCCTCAAGCTTGTCAAAAATAAAGAGGTACTTTCCAGAAATGGTGGGGGAAAGAGAGAAAAATGGACTTGTTTGTTGTATTTTGATTTTTCGAAAATCCAGTTAACCACTCTTGAACACGACACCTTTTGTTCACCTGGGTTGGGAAATCCTTTGCCTAACAGTTAATCAAAGCACATTGAAAGTCTTCAGCCAGTTTCTGGGTATTAGCTTTGGGTCAATTGTCACCAAGCCATCTGCAATGTCGTTATGTGTTCAAGAGGACAGTTCAAATAAACCATTCATCTGCAAAATATCTGTCATCCATCTTGACCATCGCTGAGTCAGTTCGTGCCAATATATTTCTTCAAAACTTGATCTATGATTTCGTGTTGTGGGCTTGCCTACGACATATCACTTTCTATCGACGACAGCTCATTATCTAGGAATTTGATCTAGAAATCGTCAGTACCTTGAAATCTGCATTCCTCAATGGCAGGTTTCTTGCCTTCGACGACAGGTTGCATCATTGACCTTCGATCGAATGATTCTGTGACATGTTTGACTTCAGCTCATTCATTCACATTTCATGGATTGTATTGAGTACTTTGAGAGCCATTGACATTACTGCTGGTTACTCTCACACTTGTTAACAATTTACATTATTGACTGGTAATCAAGTGGTTTCTACCATGTTTGACTTCGACACATTCATTCACATAGATAGAATCATACTAGTTCGAGATGCGGAAATCAAGACCCTGGATCTAGTTTCTACCATCCAGGCTGTGAGGAATTTTGTTATCATTTATACAGTGGACTATTCATAAACAGATGGTTGCATCCATACTGTGTCTGCACATGTCTATACTGTTGATGTATTCAAAATCATTCTTGTATCAGAACAGTTTGAATTACTTTCTAGTTAGTTTTGATCTGAGTATGGGAATGCCTACCTCAGTGATGATATGTACACATATATATTTTGCATTGAATTTTTTTACAAGTTCTGACTGGGGTGTCCAAAGTATTATCCTTGAAATGATAAAGTACTGCACTCTTATATATGACAGACTTCAGCTTCATCTATTCCAGACTTTACAATTTAGGGGGCAATCTGTTGCACTGAAAATTGTCATCCTGACATTTTGCTATGTGTATGAGCTCATTATCACTCATAATTCCTCCTTTGCAAGTCTAAAAAATCATTTTCTCATGTCAAGCCTTGAAAATAAGAGAAAATTTCTTAAAAATCTCCTTAACTCTGGTATCGCACTTTCTCTGTATCTTTCCTGCGGTCCCGCACCTAATGTTCATGACTCCTACGTACCTGAACACACTTTATCTGTGTTATGGGTGCGGACCCCTGTAAATATAAAAAAGGCACACAAGTAAACTCAAAAATCTCACTTTTAGTAAACTCTAGAAGCCTCTAGAAAGAATCTTGCAATGGCAGAACTGCTCTTTTTAGGTTCATGTATCCCTTACTTTATGGAGCTAACCCCTTGATGTGAGGAGCTTATCCCTTTGAAGGAGGATTCTATCCCTTCATAGTTGGAACTGAAACCTCCTCTTTTCCACTATAAAAAGAGGCATTTGGTAGCCTCAAGGGGAGTTACAAGCTTTAGAATTATTTGAGGTTAAGTGCTATTGGGATTCAGACGCATTTAACTGAGATTTTTGTGAGGAGAGATCACATACCTCTATCTGTCTCGGTTGGAGGAGTGCAAGACTTGTCAGAGTAGAGGAGATTCCTGCTTCAGACCCCGAGAAGGCCTGTTCAACATCAAGGCTAAGGTTGTAAGGTTTTCCTTCTTTTAAAGTTAATACAAATGAATTCATTTTTCTCAATAAGCTATTAGTTAACTATTTATGTCATGGATTCCTTGATCACCATGATGAGCATGATTTATGATGTTTACTATACAGGTGTTATTTAATGTTTGCTTGTTTGTGACTGCAGGTTTGTGAAGATAACTTCTTCAAGTGCACGAGGGACAACTATTTCAAACAAGCATAGAATCTACGGTAAGTTCTTAAACACCTTTATAGTATTCTTTTATGAATCATATATGTTTGGAGAAAGATAGGTTTATTTGGCTGTTTGTTTCTAGATTACCTTTTGGTACTAGGGAAATTGATCTTGTCTGCAAGATTGATTAATCCGCACAACACAAAAATAGAGATGAGATGATATGGATGAAGCTAATGTATAAACCTACAAATCTTCTCCAATAGATCATATGGATGAAATAATGGCTCCTCTAGTGAAGAAATCAACTCGCGGAACAACCACTGCAACAACAGCTGCAATTCCTCCCTAAAATAACACAGATCTAGAATGAAACTGCACTGTATGGGATAAAAAATCCTTGGAATGGTGCCAAATATGTCAATAAAGCCCAAGGGGCTTCTTTATAGGTCTTCCAAGGGAAGGAAACCTTCCTCCACTGCAAAAAATATCTCTGAAGACACCCAATACAATCCTCCACTGCTGCACCCTGCAACACAGCACAACTCTAAGTAGAAATTACGCTGATGAAGAAATTTGTATCTTGGACAAATATTAAAATGTGGAAATGTAGTGCATTACTCTTCCAAGAGGCCTCTCAAATAAAGAGGTGGGATTCCTACTGGGGAACACCCTATGCTGAACAACACCGCAATCTTAGCTAAATAGTTGAAGAGGGTAATAAGTCTAAACAGACCATATATAAAATAATAATCCAAACATAACCTCATATGGCTGCCATCCTCTTGCTTATATAATTTATGAGGTTCCTCACCCTTGGCCCCACTCAATTAGGTCACTACCTCCATGTAGTCAATCTCCCTCCAAAACTGCATTTTCCCACCATGAATGCCACTCCTCCATAACAATGATGTTTGATATGGTCAAATTTGACCCAGTCTTCATGCTCCAGCCCCCTTTTCACACCTAAGGGTCCTCAATCCAGCTTTTAGATGACCTGCATTCACACTAGGAGTGTCTTTTATTCCTACTAAGGAGATTTATGGGTCTCCATACCCTCTTATTCCTCTATCTTAAAGAAAAAGAAAAATTTAATATTCCAATTAGTTGTGTGCTAATTTAGGAATGTACAATCCTCCCCTCCCAAATGTTGCTTGTCCTCAAGCAACTGTAAGGATAGAACTGAAGAGCCTCTCCTCTTCCTCTTGTAGAACCCTCATATAATAAGTTCCTCCAATGAACGAGATGTTGTCTCATCAATAAGTCTCCAAGTTGCTCCTCCCAAGTGTATAAGTATGCCTTTGGTAAAGAATCCAAATGGCTCACATCATGAAAAAGTGGAATATCCATGGAAGCAACTATATGTGGTCTAGAGGCCTTCTTGAGGCATGGAATATGAAATATATTGAGAACTATCATTCCCATGTGAAGCCTCTATCCCCAAGCTATCATCCACAAAAAGTGAGTTACCCTCCAACATGGCAGCTCATGAAAAATCTCCTCCACCTTTGGCTCCTACAATGTAGGTGGGTTTCATAACTGAACATGGTAGATACAACGCATTTTTACCAACTTCTATTGTAGAACTTCATGTGGCAAGTTGTCTTCTAGCAAATTGCTAGCTGTGAATGTTTATTCATCTACTATGAGATAGTAAATTGCATTATATATCAACTGAGCATAATAAAAATAGCACGACATTTTCCCAAGGTCATGCAAAGAAGGGCTATCCCCATCATGAATGTTGCTCCTAGAATGACCATGAAACCCAAAAATAATCTTGCCTCTTGTAGAACAATGCACTGTACATAGATGGTGAGAAGATGAAAATACTTTATGAAATTGTCAATAAGTACAGAAATACATTTACTACCATGCATTGTGAGTAGGCTGAATGTGAGGTCCATAGATGAGCCCTCCCATGAGAATCTCCTCATAAAGGTCTGCAAAATGAAGGGATGCATACTCCCCATGGAACACCCCATCAATAGATACATAATCCCAGGTGACAACGATGTTGGCCTTGGTGATAAGGCTCTTGCCACTTCATGAATCTATTCTTTGACATGCCATATGCCAAAGTCATCCACCATCATGTTGCTATGTGTGGGAGGCTCCTTCCTATGTGGAAGTGCCTCTTGAGCCTTCAATGCTAAAGGGTAGTCTCCTTTCACTTTGATTGTGCCATCCCTTTCTCCTAAAACATCCTACAAAGCATGGGAGAAATACAGCCCATACTCTCCCAAGAGTATCCAAAGCAATAAGAGCTCTTGTTGCCTCCTCACACCTCCATCATACAAATCATGAGGTGAAAACATGATGATTGACATGAAGAATGTCATATCAACATAATCCTCCCAAACTCCTTGATGGCATATGATGCAAGTGCCATGCCAAGTCCCAACCAACAACATACTCTTTAAAATAGAATGTGTCACATGATGACCAAACTCTTGCAAGAGTAACCAACGCAGCCTTGCCTCCTATTGCCCTATGTCATAGATCTGCAAGTGGCTTTCCAACCTCTTGCTCATCAACATCACCCATCCAACCAATGGTGAGTGTCTAACATCATGCCCAAAATTGGCATTCCTCCGATGGGGAATACCATCCTCCCAAATCATATTTCTATCTTTTCCTTTCATGGGATGTTGAAATGCAATCTCCTGAAGATCTCCAAATGAAGACCACTCCTCAATGACCAAGTTGATCCCATAAGGATTCAGATATACTGAAAGAAAAGTATTCTCATCGAGAAATGAAGTTCTCATTAAGAAATACCCATCATAACAATGGAAGATAAGATGTCTCTCATCAACCATCTTCCTATGCCCTGCTACACATGTAGAATCGTCATTGGAATTCTACAATAAAGGTCAGGCTCCCAACTCATCACTACTGCTCAATGACAACGCTGCTGATATCCATGATGGTGCATATGTTGTCTCTAGATTATGTTCAATGTTGAATACATGGTTCTGCATTCTCTGCTCAGGACAATGTTCATCCAATCCTAAAAAATTATACACTACAATCCCAAGAGTTGTGTGCATCTCAACCATGATATACTAGGATGGTTGTATATCTCCTCCTTGAACAAATCAAGGGTCCTCAGTGCAGTGATAGTCTGTTGCTCCAAATCAACAATGTTCTTTGACCCTAGGCCACACATTTTCCCTGACAGCATGTTTCTATAATCCTCCATATAATGTTCTACAATAACAGGAAATGGAAATATGTGCATACCTTCGGAAAGCTTGGGAACATCTTGTACTACTACAAGGGTTCCTTCCTCCAGTGTGATGACTTCCTCAACTACCGATGATGATGGATGCTCCTCTATGGCTAAATCAGCACTGGTATAAGTCTCCACCTCCTCATGCATCTCCAGAATAGTGCATGGGACTCTAAATGTCAAGAGATCAAGACCACTTTGCAAAGGTGCAAGTGTTCTTTCTCCTGATGCAAGTGCTCCTGCAGCAAGTGGTGGTGAAGGCATCTTCTTCTCTGATTTCTTCTTATCAAACTTCTTGATCAACCTTTGAGTAAAATATGCATTTGAAATCATTCTTGCATGAATCAAATGGTTGAACCACCAAATGTTTTCTTCAACCTCAAGGTGCAGCACTGCAATCTCAACATCTTCTCTCTCTACTACTGGATGTAGTAGAAAAAATGCATCCAACTTCATTCCCCAAGCTCTTGTTGTACATGTGGATGACCCATCAAATGTAGGCAATATAAATCTATTTTTTCAAGGTATTCTTTCTTCTTTGAGATGAATGAATTGTGAGAGAGTTAGATTGTCCTTGAAATATCTAGGTTGAGTCTTATATTCGGCAAGATACTCACTTAGAATCTCATGATCTAAGTGTCCTACATCTCCATGCCTTTTGTCTTCTTCCAGAAAAGAAAAGGGAATAGTGCATTGTTTTGGAGCTATATGCAATACTGGATATTTCTTTTGCTGATAGGAAGTACATGGACCTTCCTCATCTTGAAACCCTAGTGTGGTTTCATTGCTTTTCTCCACTTTTCTTTGTTTGACCTCCTTGGTGAGGTCCCTCTTATATCTGAAAAGAGATGAGATGAAACACATTCCTTCAATCATTCTGATCTCTTTCTCCTTCTTCCTATTCTCCTGATAGTATAATGGCTGAGATCCACAGGCTGAGCCAAGATTATGCTCTGATACCACTGTAATATTCCCAAATGGGGAAGCAGCAATATATGAACAATAAACTAGAAATAGCAGTGTAAATAAACACATAAACAATGGATGCCAATATGGAGCCATAAAATTATGTATAATACCAACAAATAAATATGAAATAGTGAGGCATAAATCATATGAAATGAGGAAACAAGACTCCCATAAACAATCACTCCCAAATATGAGTTGATGATACAATAAAAAATGCTGGAGAGCTGCTACATCGCAGTCATATTAAGCATAAATACAGCTGGAGATCATACAATGATATAAAAATACTGATATAGGCCACAATAGATACTACACATACAGATCTTGGCACTAGATCAACTTTCCAAGACAACCCAAGAGGGTTTCCGGAAAATGCACACAATGTGCCAATGTAAGCTGTAGCCCGAGGGCTAAAGGTATGCTGCAAAAATAGAAATGAGATGATATGGCTGAACCTGATGTAGAAACATACAACTCCTCTCCAATAGATCCTCCAGATGACATAATGGCTCCTCCAATGAAGAAATCACCTCCCGGAACAACCACTGCAACAACCCCTACAATTCCTCCCTAAAATAACACAGATATGCACAAAAAATATGCTGCAGGGGATAAACACTCCTTGGCCTAGTGCCAAATATGTTAATAAAGCCCAAGGGGCTTCTTGACAGGTATTCCAAGGGAAGGAAACCTTCCTCCACTACCAAACTAGCTCTGAAGACACCCAAAATAATCATCCACTACTGCACCCTACAACACAGCACAACTCAAAGAAAAAACTGCGCTGATGAAGAAACTTGTAGCTTGGACAAATGCCGGAATGTGGAAATGTACTGCAATAATATTCCAAGAGGCCTCTCAAGGAAAGAGGTGGGATTCCCGCTCGAGAACACCCTGTGCTAAACATCACTGCAATCTTAGCTATATAGTTGAAGAGAGCAACATTTCTAAACAGACCATATATAAAATAATAATCCAAACATAACCTCATATGGCTGCCATCTGTTGGGAAAAATACTGAGAGGGGGGGGTGAATCAGTATTTACTGCATATTCAAAAATTTTACTTTTTCCTGCTTCTAAAATACATACGCTACTTTCCTGAAACAGACTCGCGTATATACGCGGATACCCTTTATGAAACTCACATATACACATAAATCTAATTATGTCATTAGTTCTTCACTTAACTCATTCCATCATTCATTCATCAGATGTTTAATAAACAGTAAACATGTGCAGTAAGAACAGAGTAAACCATCACACAAAGCATCACACATGAACACCAGGATTTTTAGGTGGAAACCCAAGTCGGGAGAAAACCACCGCTGCAGTTGCTCAGCCTTCAATATTTTATTATAGAGAAAACATCTTACAACATATGTCTTGAAAATACAGAGACTCTACCGGCACGCGAGGTTAGCACAACGCTCATTTGCAGCCATAGACCGGAAGGCCAACCCCGACTGGATTTAGGCCTCTCACGGAAGGAGCAACGACTGATCTGGTTGCCGGCCTCACACGGAAGGGAGCTACAACCCCCTGTTGAAGGCCTACGACCCTCAGCACCAATATGGACCACGTTTCATCAATTTTCACACTGGATCCAACAACTTCAATAGAACACAACTTACAGGCTACATTTCATCATATTTTCAGACTGGACCCTTTCCATACTTTTAAGCTCAAACATACATCACCAACAGATACTTACCAATTCAGACAACACAGATCAGATAGTAGTAATACGAGCGAATAGATCGAGAGGATGTTTCATGCCCCATGTGACAAACCCTAGTTTGCATACGCGCTTTCCTTTCACTGATGTCGCGTATATACGTGCTTCCATTCACATAAACCAGCGTATACCTCTATACATATTTTATTGCGCATACGCGCTTTCTCTTCAGCGAAGCCACGTATATACGCGCTTCCTCTGCGGCGAAGTAGCGTATAGATCTTCAATAATTATAGAGCAGCATACTTCTTTAGATCAGATATTCAGTTCAGATTTACCCTTTTACTTCAGACAGATGTTCGCCTTATTTCAGATCTAAGCCTTCCATAAACAGATCTAGCAGATACAAACTCATTTCAGATCTAGATCTTCCGCTTCATCATTTCTTCATAGGTGCAACATAGATTCAGAAATATTATCAAACCTTTACCCTTTCCATTCAGATATACTTCATAGAGAAGTATTCATTCAAGCTTAGACATCTTGCACCCATACTAATGATTTGCACAATGAATTTCTTCTCTTTATATAGGTTTACCCTTTTTCAATACCATGAGCCAAAACCACATTACATCCGATGGTATTCTTGGACGGGGTCATTTAGACGAATCATTACCCAATACAATGGGTCAATACCATGGTGGTTACCCCTGGTTTTTCACTTTATGAGCGCTTTTGCCCATACGCGACTTGGAACGTTTATTCCCGCGTGCATACGCGACTTCCGTTAGGCAAATCCGCGTATGAGTAGAGACATACTCTTTTCATCAAGATTTAGCACATGTTGAATTCCTTTCTTCATTGCCTTCTGTACACACTGTAGATACATCAGATTTAGTCATCAAGAACATATTCTAGCAAGCACAACTTCATCAAGTAAGTTGCCATCATCTTTATCAAGTGGGTTGCCTTTCAGGGACAACACTCAACATCATAGGCATCATATCACATCAGATTTACATCATTTACCAAGCCCATCAAGTCAAGAATAACTTCATCAAATGTTTTGCCCTTAAGGACAACACATGTCAACAGTCGCATGTCTTCATCTTCATTTAGTGGGTTGCCATCAAGGACAACACTCTGCATCATATTTCCAACAATCTCCCCCTTTGGACTTGATGGCAACCACGATGGTGTTTGATTCATCACAATAGATAGGTACATTAAGAATACAATGACACCATGTCACTCTCCCCATTCTTTGTCACTCTCCCAATTCTTTGACACCATTCTTTCTCTTCATTCAAACACCATGTCACTCTCCCCCTTTGACATCAAGGGCAAAGGGCGGATCAAAAACCAACATTCTCCCCCTTTTCTCCTCATGTGGAAGAAACATTCTACAGATCTGATATGTGCTGAAGTGGCCAAGCTCCCCCTGAGTTCATGCTGAATCTTCAACATATTTTTTGATAAAGTACATGACTCTTCCTACCACCAAAGACTCATACTTACAACAAATATCCAACCAAGTGTATTTACATATGAGACTCAAGTGCCCAACCAAGTGGGTTTACACATTTCAATTCAGCTACCCAACCAAGTGGGTTTACAAATTTGACAAGTCCTTACATGGTAAGACCTTCCACATTTTACATCATGGGTCTCAACAAGACCTTTTCATCAAACTTCTAAAATGACCATTTATGACCAACACGAGAAAGTCCTCAAGAACTGAGAACAAATTTCAGAACCACCATAATGCCAACAATGCATTATACTCAGCAAAGCTAATGCTTCCCCTGAATCTGTGCATCCAAGCATCCTTTCCATATGACTAAGGCTCCCCCTTAGTTTGTGCATCCTGAACACTTTCACCAACAAATCATCAAGGCATCTTTATCAAAACATCAGAGATTGAAACAGTATTATAAGAACTGGAACACCACTAGAGATACCAAGCAGTATCAGAGATACCAAACAGCACTGCAGTTGTGCTGAAGAGAGCTGACTCCAAGCAAAAATTTGTCAGCAATCAGACATACGCAGTTTTCTGTGCATGAACTCGCGTATATACGCGACTATGTTTCAGAAAACCCGCGTATCCAATGCCATCTTCTAAATTTATGCATATTTGTTCTTTTGACTGGTAGAGAACACTCCCAGCTTCTATCTTAGATACTCGAACGCTTCCCTGGGCAGAGGTTTGGTAAAAATATCAGCAACTTGTTCTTTGGAGGGAACATACTCCAACTTCACCTTTTGTTCAAGCACTTGTTCACGTAAGAAGTGATACTTGATGGGGATGTGCTTGGTCTTTGAATGCATAACAGGATTCTTTGAGATACTGATGGCACTTAACATTGTCACATAATGGGGATAGGAGGTGTACGTTTGATTTGAAAATCTTGTAAGTTTTGCATCATCCAAAGAAGTTGAGTGCAACAAGATCTGCTTGACCACATATACCCTTCTTGCTGTAGATAAGGCAATAGAATTTTCTTCTTTAGCTGAACCAAGATACTAGCAGGAGTCCCTTATAGAATGCACCACTAGTGCTTTTAGATCATCAACATTTCATTGTCGCATCAGTGTAAGCATGAAGAGTGAGATCAGCATTCTTTGGATACCATAGTCCAAAGTCTTGAGTTCCTTGTAGATATTTGAATATTATTTTGACAGCTTGAAGGTGAGACTCTTTTGGATTAGCTTGGAATCGTCCAACAATCCCAATTGCACGCATAATGTCTGGTCTAGTCCCAATGAGATAAAGTAGACTTCCTATCATAGATCTGTATTCTGGTTGATTCACCGTGGGAGAATCATCATGAGAAATAAGATTACATTCAGTTATCATTGGTGTACTTACAAGTTTGCACTCTTCCATGCCATACTTCTTCATAATTTGCTTAAGAGAATTTTTCTTGTGATAATAATATGCCATTTGTTGCTTGTTGCACTTGCAAGCCAAGAAATAATGTTAGTTCCCCAAGTAAAGACATTAAAAATTCTTGCTGCATAATAGAAGAAAATTTCTGACTCATAGATTCTTCATTACCTCCAAAATGATATCATCAACATATACAACCACAATCAATAGTTTATCATTTCAACTTTGTGTATAAGTTGCTATCTGGAGACCCTTTTGTGAATCCTTGTTGATGAATATATTTGTCAAGGCGATAGTACCATGCCCTTGGAGCTTGTTTTGAGACCATATAGAGCCTTTTTAAGTCTACAAACAAGATTTTAATCATTTCCCAAAATGAATCCTTCAGGTTGTTCTATATAGACTTCTTCTTCTAGATCACCATTGAGAAGCGGTTAACATCCATTTGATAAACTTTGATTTGTTGATAACTTGAAAAAGCAAGAAACATTCTTATGGCTTCAAGTCTAGCTGAGGAGAAAAAGTTTCTTCAAGATCTATACCTTCTTGTTGAGTATACCCTTTGCAAACCAATCTAGCTTTGTTTCTTACAACATCCCCATTCTCATTTAACTTGTTCTTGAAAATCCATTTGGTTCCAATGACATTTTTATCATGTGGTCTTGGTACCAAATCCCAAGTGTCATTATTTTCAATTTGATCAATCTCGTCATTCATGGCTTGGTTCCAACATTCATCTTGGCTAGCTTGATTGACATTGAGTGGTTCAATTGTGGATAGAAGTGTCAGATGACTAGAAGATCCCACAAAAGTTCTCCTTGTTCGTACCCCTGATTCCTTGTCTCCCAAAATTTGAGATTCAGGATGATTCTTTTGAACGTATCTGGATGGAGCTTTTTCAGATAGATCATTTTCAGGTTCTTCATTGGATTCACTGTCTATATCATTTCTATTTAGTGTAGAAGGAAATAAGTCACCATCATCTTCATTTGTTGTTTGTTTTTCTTCTTTAGGGGCTGCAGGAGACTCATCAACACATTCAACAATCTTTCAAAGCCTTTCATTATAACATTTGTATGCTTTGCTTGTAGATGAGTAACCGAGAAATATTCCTTTATCTAATCTAGGTTCAAACTTGCCAAGCTTTTCATCATTATTTTTGATAAAGCACTTGCTTCCAAAGACTCTAAAATGCTTTACAGTGGGATTTTTGCCATACCAGAGTTCATAAGGAGTTTTATCACTGTTTACCCGAACATGAGCTTTGTTGTGAATGTTTCTTTATTTGTAGCGTTGCTTCTCCCAGAGTAAGTGTGAGGGTGTTCAGAATCATCAATCATAGCTCTAGCCATTTGTTGAATTGTTCTATTCATTCTTTCTGCTACGCCATTTTGTTGTGGAGTACCTGCTACAGAGAATTGTCTTTTTATGCCATGTTGTTCACAAAATTCAGAAAATTCATTTGATGTATATTCTCCTCCTCGATCAGATCTAAGACATTTGATTTTTAGATCTAATTCATTTTCAACTAAAGCTTTGAAGATCTGAAATTTTTCAAATGCTTCATCTTTGTGTTTAATGAGCCCAATCCAACACATTCTAGAGTAATCATCAATAAATAAGATATAGTATTCTTCCCCACGTGGTGTCTTTTTCGTCATAGGTCCACAGATGTTAGTATGAATGAGTTCAAGAGGCTTACTTGATGAACCTTCTTTGGCATTAAATCGGACTCTGGTCTGCTTACCAAATTGACAAGATTTGCATATGGTACTTTCTGGAAGATTGATCTTGGGAAGATCACGAACAGCTTGAAGTTTGCTTGCTTTGTTGATTTGAGAGAAACTCGGATGTCCCAGTCTTCGATGCCATAGCCAATTTTCTGAAGATTTGCTTAAGTAACATTGTTCTATGCCGTTTAGTACATACGGAGGTTGCTTAGTTTGCTTTTCCTTTTATAATGATTTTACCATTATCAAGATCCACAGACCCACATTCTTTTGAACTAAAGACCATACATTTCCTTGATCACACATTTTGACTTACATAACGAGGTTATGCCTTAATCCATCCACATACACATGACATCTTTAGCCTTCACCTTTTCTTTTAAATCTTTTGACCCTTTTCATTATTCCAAATAGAGTATCATTTCCAAATGTAACTTTCTTTCCTTTCTAAGAGCATTATATGTCTGATTTGATTTTGTCACTGTCATGTGTCTTGAGCACCTCTATCAATGTACCAATTTGATTCTCTTCTATACATTATAACTCTATCCCCTTAATTTTCAACCGGTATTTCTTTCTTTTCCAAACTTTTGAGCTTGTTGAACCTTCTCTTTTAATTTGAGACTTTTCTCCTGCATTCAGATTCTTCATGGCCAAAGTTATTGCAATAAGCACATTCAACTTCATTTTGAAGAGGATAAAAGTTGTTATAGGTATTCTTCTTTGTTCCAATATCAATCCTTTTCTTTCTTTCTTCTCTTGTCATTATGGTTTTATATGCAACACATTGAACAGCTTTATGACCAAAATTGTGACATGAGAAACACTGTCCATTGAAGAAGAAATTTCTGCGATCATGAAATCTTATACTTGAATTTACCTGTTGATTGGTGTTTCTTTGAAAGTATTCCTATTAGTGTTCTTTGAATTGAGATGGTCATGCTTTACCTGTAAATATTCTTTATTCCACTTCTTTGAGAGGTGAATGTAGTAAACACATCATTTCTTTTAGATAGTTTGGTGCTGAAGCTTGAGAAGATTCTTCGGTATATCCAAGACCTGTCTTTATAAGAGGAGAACGTTGTAACTTGATAATCTCATCTAAGGTTTTAGATCCTTTAGAAAATATAAGATTCAAGGTCTTTGCTTTCTCAACTTCTTTTCTTTGACTTACAACTTCACATTCCAATTTTTCAATATGTTTCTTTGCTTCTTCAAGCTGCTTTTCAATGGTCCCTCTGATTATCTTTTGTTCTTCTAAGAGAATTTTATAATCTTCTAAGCGTAGTTTGAGTTGATTGACCTTCAAGAAAATCATTTTCCTCAAGAGCATCCATAAAAGTATCCTTTTCTTCCTTTTGTTCAAATGCCATGAGAAGTCTAAGATCTTCCTCACATTCTTCCTCACTGTCATAACCTTTGCATATATAGGTAAGTGAAATACAAGAACAATGATCAATACCTGTTTCATCTCCTTCAATTTATGCTTTACATGATTTCTGCGACATCTTCTTTCCTTGGCGACCTTCTTCTTTTGCTTCCTTCCCATTCAAACGGATCTCCTTCAAGCGATCAAGCTTCTGCGAAAGACACCGCTGCGATACCAATTGTTGGGAAAATAAAGGGGGGTGAATCGATATTCTTGCATATTCAAAACTTTTACTTTTCTTGCTTCTAAAACCCATACGCTACTTTCCTGAAACAGAATCGCGTATATACGCGGATACCCTTTATGAAACTCGCGTATACACAGATATCTAATTATGTTATTAGATCTTCACTTAAATCATTCCATCATTCATTCATCGGATGTTTAATAAACAGGAAACATGAACAGTAAGAGCAGAGTAAACCATCACACAAAGCATCACACATGAACACCAGGATTTTTAGGTGGAAACCCAAGTCGGGAGAAAACCACCGCTGCCGTTGCTCAGCCTTCAATCTTTTATTATAGAGAAAACATCTTACAACATATGTGCTGGTGCAGACTCCTACCAGCACGCAGGCACCCACCTGCGCTCATTTACCAGCCTCTCCTGGAAGGGAGCTCCAACCCCCTGACTCGTTTACCAGCCTCTCCTGGAAGGGAGCAACGACCCCCTGATCTCGTTTACCAGCCTCACCTGGAAGGGAGCTACAACCCCCTGACTGAAGGCTACGACCCTCAGCACCAATATGGACCACGTTTCATCAATTTTCACACTGGATCCAAAGCTTCCTTTAGGACACCACTTGCAGGCCACATTTCATCATATTTTCAGACTTGACCCATTCCATACTTTTAAGCTCAAACATACATCACCAACAGATACTTACCAATTCAGAAAACACAGATCAGATAGCAGTAATACAGCAGAATAGATCATATGTTTCATACCCCATGCTTCATCAAACCCTAGTTTGCATACGCGCTTTCACTTCACTGATGTCGCGTATATACGCGCTTCCGTTCACACAAACCAGCGTATACCTCTGTACATATTTCATTGCGCATATGCGCTTTTTCTTTAGCGAAGCCGCGTATATACGCGCTTCCTCTGCGGCGAAGTAGCGTATAGATCTTCAATAATTATAGAGCAGCATACTTCTTTAGATTAGATATTCAGTTCAGATTTACCCTTTTACTTCAGACAGATGTTCGCCTCATCTCAGATTTAAGCCTTCCATAAACAGATCTAGCAGATACAAATACATTCCAGATCTAGATTCCCTTCTTCAGCATTTCTTCATAGGTGCTTCATAGATTCAGATCTATCATCAAACCTTTACCCTTTCCATACACATATACTTCACAGAGAAGTATTCATTCAAGCTCAGACATCTTGCTCCCACGCTCATGATTTGCACAATGAATTGCTTCTCTTTATATAGGTTTACCCTTTTTCAATACCATGAGCCAAAACTACATTACTTCCGATGGTATTCCTAGACGGGGTCTTTTAGACGAATCATTACCCAATACAATGGGTCAATACCATGGTGGTTACCCCTAGTTTTGCACTTTTTGAGCGCTTTTGCCCATATGCGACTTGGAATGTTGTTTCCCGCGTGCATACGCGACTTCACCTAGACAGATCCGCGTATACCTTGAGACATACTCTTTTCACCATAGATTTAGCACATGCTGAATTCCTTTCTTCATTGCCTTCTGTTACTCACTGTAGATACATCGGATTTACTTCATCAAGAACATATTCTATCAAGCACAACTTTATCAAGTAAGTTGCCATCTTCTTCATCAAGTGGGTTGCCATTCAATGACAGAACTCAACATCATGTTGCTAACTAACATCATTTCACATCAGATTTACATCATTTACCATGTCCATCAAGTCAAGAATAACTTCATCAGGTGTATTGCCATCAAGGACAACACATGCCAACAATCTCATGTCTTCATCTTCATTCAGTGGGTTGCCATCAAGGACAACACTCTGCATCATATTGCCAACACCATCCTCTTCCTTATATAAGTTATGAGCTTCCTCACCCTTGTCCCCACTCAATTAGGTCACTACCTCCATGCAATCAATCTTCCTCCAAAAATTCTATGTGCCACAATGAATGCCACTCCTCCATAGCATCACTGTTTATTTGGTCAAAGTTGACCTAGTATTCATGCTCCATCCCCTTTTCATAGCTAAGGGTCTTCAATCTAGCTTTTAGATGACCTCCATTCACACTAGGAGTGTATTTTATTCCTACTAAGGAGATTTATGGGTCTCCATACCCTCTTATTCCTCTATCTAAGAGAAAAACAAAAATTTAATATTCTAATTAGCTGTGTGCTAATTTAGGAATATTAAAATAAAAAACAAATGGTAAGGTAGGAAAAGGAAGCAATAAAGGCTCAACAAATGAGAGAACAAGGGATGACAATTGACAATGACCCAAGCAAGGTTAATGAAACTAGGATGATGTCAACCACATTGGACTAAATTGTAGAAAATACACCATTATTCCAAGACCTCATAAATATTCAAGTGCCTCACTATCAGAATGGGAGTTTACCCACTTGCTATATTCCTACAAGTGTAGGTGTCAATCCTATGTATGCTTATCAAACACCTCCACTTAATGCAAGGGTTGGTAGCACAAGTGTGAGTTATGGGTACTCAATTCATCCATGGTTACATAGGGAAAATTGGACTAAATCATATGGAAGGAATGCAACACCTCCTAATAAACCACTATTAGGTATGCCAACCTACTTGGATGCAGCAGGGAACTCAACAAGTTTGGGCACTGAAGATTTTGAATGCAATCAATAACACGGGTGTGATATGTTTGTTTTTGTAACCATATTTTGATGTCGATTTTGGATGGATTTCCTCTTTTTCTTGTAACATGAAGATTTTGGCTTATAAAATAGGTCGTTTTATTTCATAGTATTTTCAACATTGTAATTAGAAGTCATTTTAGAACAAAAATTCACAATATATTTGAATGGAGGAATCCTAGCTGGGAATGAAAAAAAAAAATTTGTTCTACCTTTACATACCGAATGATACACAACATCCCATTTTTCTGTGAGTTGTTAAATAAATGAAAAATGAGGGAATAATGGAATCTTGATCAACTTATGTTTTATGATTTGGAAAATCCATAAAACAATGAACAATTACAGTAAACAATTTTGATCAATGCAAATACCATGACTCCATTTATTTTTTTGGTCATTTTCAACCTTCTAATTTATCTCTCACTAATACAAATTGAAAATAAATTCAATTTCATTTGACAATTATTATATGGGATATCTCTACTTCCATTGCAATTGGGTTAATTAGAAACATTGTGACTCCATTGAATAAAAAAATTCAAAGTTTTTTAATCAAACAAATCCACAACTGTATTATTGTGACCAGAAAATAAAATGCGAGGAAAACACAGTGGATTTCAAGAAAAATACCAAAAAATTCAATTCAATTTTGTTGACCTATCATGACTTTATTGAATCAAACAATTTCAAAAAAAAATAATCATGAAAATTCATAATTGTCTTGTTATGACAAGAGAATAAAATGTGATCAAAACAAAAAGGATGCAAGATAGTTGATCTAAATTGGATCACTAAATTTTTTTTCATCCATCACGATGAATTTGGGGTGGAAAAAATAGAGAAATGAGCTCATGGGACCTTTTTTTCCAGTGGGACCTAGTTTGGTGAAATAGGGTCTGAAACCTTCCGAGAATTTTTTGAGGCATCAAATGACGTTTTTTGGGGAGTAAAGCATTTTCACTTTAACAGAAAAGCTTTTCATGTTATTCTAAACACAAATATGTTTCCAATGACGCAAGAAGTGTGTCAATCAGAGTCTATATGCAAATGCTATGCCACTCAAAAGTTGACCTTCATGTTTTCACACCTATAGTTTGGGAGGATGTTGCGTCAGCCCCCATTATTTATGGAAAATGGGCTAGCCACGTGTTTTTGATGTAAAATACTCTAGCAAATCCTATATTTTAACTCTGGTTAAGAGTAGATGTAGTCCAAATTAACAACTAGTAGGCTATTGGGTTGTGTTATTACTGGGTCACTATGAGGAAGAGGCATTCCATTATTTTGAGAGGATTTTGTTCCATAGCTAAGCAAATATGGATAGGACAAATAGGAGTTAGAGAAAAAAAATAGGATATGTGCATTGTAGCAGTCCATAGGCCACATGCATTACTTATTAGTACCTGTAGCCATATTTCCAGATAGAGAAGTAGAGCCAAGCAACCTCACCTTCCAGATGGATTTTCCCTCGAAAGGGTTTCCCAAATATAATATCTTGTTTCTTGTGTGTGTGTGTTCTTATTTTGTTGTTATTTATTTTTTTGCATAATTTCCATTCACATGCATGCACTAATTACAGTTAAATCCATAGATCTTAAATTTTAATAAACTGTAATAGTGTATAATTTTCACAATTTTAATATAATATTATTAGATATGTTGTGATGAACTTTCCAGTGGAATATCCATGGCATTTTATGAAAAATTTGGTATCAAAGCAGGTTTCTTTGGGTATTTTTGTATATTTGTAGGGGATCTAGGTCGGCGAGGTCAAAAATTGTAACACCCTAATCATGACCGAAAAATATCTAAACAAACCTCATGGTACTCCAAACGTAAGGTTTTGGTGTCTTGAACAACAAGTCATAGATATAAACCGAAATGTAAAAATCCTCATGACGGTCCTAAGAAATAATTTGTTGATATTTGGAGAATATGTGGGTTCAAATGTAGAGGACAAATCAAACGAGGGATCGGGAGATCGAGAAGACATGAATAAAGAACCGAGAAAATATAAACTTAGTTTGGGTGTGGTGAATCAATCCTTTTTCAAAATGGAAGAAAAATTTGATATCAAGTTGTACCACAATGATATCGATGCTCTGAAGATGAACCACTGGTTGCGGCAACTGGAAATTTATTTCAGTATCCATCAGATCAAGGAAGGGAAAAATATTTCATTCCTGTGGCTAAAATTAGAGGTCCATGCACTGACTTGGTGGCATAGTGATCTAGGTGATTAGTAAAATTCTCAAAATTAAAAGTGCCTGATATGGCTCGAAACTAGTGCCAAAATGAATACCTTGTCTCCCTGAATCCAACGCAACTCATTTCACTCAAAACCGATATCGTATGCTCCTGATATTGTGTTCTAACCGATTTTCCAAACAACTAATTTTTTTTTTTTGGGTTGCAAGTACGCCCTGTTAGAATTCCACACACTGAATAGGCATTTGACTGGGTTGTTGACTGTATTTTTATTAGGTAATTATTTTCCGCCATGTGTCTCAATCTGACTGGTTCAAAATTATGTGCTTGTGATTGGTTTATGGGTTGTTGTTTTGGTGCAATTAGGTAGAACCACATGAGCCAATGACTGGAAGACACATGACCTCCTCTTATTGGTGTAAATATTTTTATATAAGTTGAACAAACCTCCATAGGAATCAAACTGCAGACCTCTCGAGTCACAACATGGTGCTCCACCACTGCGCCACAAGTATTATTTAACAACTATATAAATCGGGTCATATTTAAAATTTAATGGGATTATTAATGGGGTCAGGGTTGGGGTTAACCCCTAACCCCCAGTCCACCCAACCCACAAGACCATAGGTTAGGTGGCCAAGGGTATGGGATTAAACCTGACCCCAACACCATGTTTCAACATATAATGCATCCACATGTCATATTTCCACACCATAGTTCAATGTTCAAACCGATGGTTAACATATATGGTGGGTCAGTTCAAATTTTACGGCACAAAGGTCAACAGTTATCAAACTAACATTTTCGAGGAGTCACAACACATGTGAATGGGTTTGGATTTTAATTATGGCATGGCGTGTTAACCAACCCATCGCAGAACAACCAGAATTCATTGGAAAGTGGAGTATGGGTTAGTTATGGTGCAGGGAGTGGAACCTGCCTTGGGCGAGGTTCATGGAACCTAACCCCGAATAAACCATGACATATACCATAACCTGCAGTTCCAGAGAGAGTTTATTTCGGTAAGGAATTTTGAACTTAACCTCCACTGGGTTTTAAATCATCCCAATCACCACCCCTAGTTATGATCGAGGTTTAAAAATTGATGGGGTTCATTTGAGCTAACCCGGATCCAACATCTTGCAGTGCACCACTTGGCTGAATTTTTTTGGTTCGTGGGGGTTATTAGAAAATCTAATGAAGTGAAAATTTGCACCTGAACCTGTGTGAATATCATCAGCACGGGAAAAATTTTCACTCCACATGCCTGCAAAAGTTGGGATTTGTAGGATGAGTAGTAAGTGGGTGCGATTTAGAGGACTTCTAGTAAGAAAGCTTCTTTGGAGCATAACTCAGTCAATTCTTGACCTTTTTTATTGCAGAAAGAGCACATTTAGGGGTTTTTTACTGTTCTGGAGCCATTGGAGACAATATTTTTTCATTATTAGCACTAAAAATTGATGTAAACACATATTTTTGAGCATAATGAAAGAGGCCCAACAATGGAAGATGGACTAGGAGATGAATCCCATGAGGGGTGAACTACTTCATCATTTGTTGTCTTATGTTTGTTGTTACTATAATTTTTTCTCTGTTATTTTCTGTCAAATTGAGATAAAAGTCATCTTTCTGTGTGTTAATGTAATTTACATAATTGCATAAGAACCTTAAACATTTCACTTGCAATTTTCATCAAAAATCTTCAAGTTTACATATACAGATCAATTTGCTATCAGAGCATAGGTTCTTTGGTTGTTTTGAGGGTTTAATTTTGTTTCAAGTGTTTCTGATGCTTACAAGGTTGAAGCCTAAAAGAGGAGAAGGAAAGCTTATGGTAGAAAGTCCTCAAGCTAGTTCAAGGAGAGCACGTTTTCCACAATCTCCACCAGCAGTTTAACCTCAAGTTTCACCAAAAGCCTCACCAGCCATGGCACATTAAGGAGAGAGTAACAATATGGCTGAGGATGAGAAGGATTTTAGGAAATCATTCTCTGAAATCGTGAAATTTCTCTATGAGGAGAGGAATTGAAGGTTGCAAGGTGCGAGCTCAAATCCTCCAAAGGGAAAAGGAGGAAATAGACACAAGCCTCCAAAAGGGAATGGAGGTAATGGTGACAAACCACCTCTAAATCCACCTTTCTCTTTGCCTCCATATCCACGATCATCATTTCCTACATTGACCACTTCATAAACACCTCCACATTCTCCAAAGAGACATGGTAAAACTCCATTTTTTAAAATTGACATAAACTTTGGATTGCCTATGTATAATGGAGAGGTAAATGCTGAGAAATTACATAATTGCGTTTGTTAGCTTGAAGTGTATTGCAAGATACAAAGGATCAAGGCTGATGTGACCAAGATTCAACTTTCTTCATTAAGGTTGGAAAGTGCGACATTTATTTGGTGGGAAGACAAAACTCAAGAGGACATGAAGATATATGGTAAGGTTTTATCCTCTTGGACTAATTTTGTTGTTGCATTAAGAATATAGTTTTATCCTTTAGCATACATGCATAAAGCTATCATGGATTGGAAAAAATTTAGGCAATTAAAGGGTCAAAGTGAAAATTTTTATACCCAAGAGTTTAGAAGGAGAGCATTGATATTGGGTGTAGATTTATCCTCTCAAGACACTTTACTCAAATACATTGAAGGTTAACATAGCTACTTGAGACATACTATTCTCATGTTTAACCCTACAAATTTAGATGAAGTTTGTGTACAAGAAACACATTTAGAAGCAAGAGGGAAGAATGTTCATGTTGAAACAAGTGAGAAATCCCTTAAGTCTGGAGAAAAAGGAAAGGGGAAGTTCAAAGGAAAAGGGAAGAAGAATGTTTCCATCAAGATGGAGAAAGAAAAACTCACATGAAAAAATTGTTCCAAAGAGGGCCACGATGAAGACCATTGTTGGAAACTTCATCCTTAGAGACCCAAAAAGTTTACAAACAAGGAGAAAGAAATGGTTTTTGCAACTATACAACAAGATTTAGGATCAGATTCCGGGGATGAAACAAAGATCACAACCATGGGATTGAAAGGTATGGACATTGCAAGTACTAGTTCTTCAAATCATCTCAATGAAACTCAATATGAAAAAAGAAATAGAGCTCTTCCCTATTAGAGTGATTTCAAAACATACCAAGATAGTTACACTATTTTATAGTGGATGACAAGAAAACTTATTTTAGAAGACATTGCCAAGAAATTTAATTTAGAAACCATTCCTCATCCTAAACCTTATCCTTTAGGTTGGGTATGTTGGAATGAAAAATTGCAAGTGACAAGGAAATGCATACTTAGATTATCCATCACTGCAAACTTCCTTGATGGGGTAGAACTTTATGCAGTTCCACTTGACATAGGTGGTATTGTTTTGGGAAGCCCCCCTATATATATATATATTATGTGAGCCATTTTTAATCTCCTTGAGAATAAATATCATTTGTTATATATATATATATATATATATATATATATATATATATATATATATATATATATATTATGAGTGCCATTTTTCATCACATTGAGAATATATATCATTTATTCAAAAATGGGTTTATGTACATTGTTAGAGAACATAGCAATAAAATGAGTTTATCTCTTTTGAATGTTGGAAAAATGAAGAGGATTGTTAATACTAGTCAGAATTTTGCATTGTTAATGTTCAAGCACAAAGATGTTGAGGAAACTAAAGCCTTTCAAGGATATGAATCAAGTTTGAAATATGATTTCATTGAGGTTGCTAATTCATGTGATAATATTTTTCAGGAGTCTAACATATTTCCTCCTAAAAGAGATAAACAACATGAAGTGCAATTGGAACACGATGCATTATTGTTGAACATTGGTGTGAACAAGATGGCAATGCTAAAGAATGAAGGGGTAAAAAATAAAATGAAAAATATATTTGATAAAGAGGACATTGATTCCAAGGCATCTTCTTGTGGGTTTCATAATATTTTAGGTTTCAAGATGGATTGTGCATGGCGATGGTGATCAAATTTTGTAAAGAGTGAAGCCAAGTTCAAGGGTAAAGATGTTAAGCATAATTATGAATACAATGCTAAAGGTGAAGTGAATTTGAAATTGAATAAACATAATTTGATTACAGACCGAGGAGGGAAGGTTGAAATTCCTTCAAGGGAAGTTTTCTTTTCTAAATATCTTGGAAAATTACATCAAGATATCATTTTTGACAGAAATACAAAGACTTCAAAACATGGGAACTTGAAGTACCTTCATGAGAAGCTCAAAGTGACAAATCCAAGAAAATTTAAATGGATTTATATTGGAAGGGTGAGGGAACAACACCCTCATCTATTTATTGACTGAAAATGAGCTTTTGGAGGTCCAAAAGCTTCTATTCAGGAGGAATTATCCGGGCGATCAGTAAAATGCTCAAAATTAAAAGTGCTTGAAACAGATCAAAACTGACGACAAAAATAAAATTTCCTCACCTTGAATCCAACACAACTTATTTCCGTCAAAACCAATATCATATGCTCCCGATATCGCATTCTGACCAATTTTCCAAAAAATTAAAAATAAAATTGGGTTAGAGGTATGCCCAGCCATCAATCTGTACATTGACTAGGAATTTGAGTGGGAGGTTGACTATATTTGTATTAGCTAATGATTTTATGCCATGTGTCTCAATTTGGCTGGTTGAAATTTCTATGGTTGTGATTGGTTTATGGGTCGGTTTTTCGGTGCAATGACGGAGAGCCACGCAGGCTAATGGCTAGCAGCCACATGGCCTCCTTTTATTAGTGTAAAATTTGTATATAGGTCACACATACCTCCATAGGAATGGAACCACAGACCTCTGCAGTGGCAGCACGGTGCTCCACCAACGAGCCACAAGTGTTACTTAATAACTATAGAAGTAGGGTTGTATTTAAAGTTTAATGGGATTGTTAATGGGGTTCAAGGTCAGGGTTAACCCCTGGCCCCAGGTGAACCCAACCCACGAGACCATAAGTCAGGCAGCGAAGGGTGTAGGGTTAACCCCAACCCCAAAACCATGTTTCAACATATAACACAACCACATGTCATATTGCCACACCACAATTAAATGTTCAAACCGATGGTTAACATATATGGTGGGTCAGTTCATATGTTTCAATGCGAAGGTCAACAATTATCAAACCAGTGATTCCAGGGAGTCGCAACACATGTGAACGGATTTAGAGTTTAATGTTATGGCACCGTTTGTTAACCAAAACACAGCAGAGCAACTATAGTTCATTGGAAAGTGGAGTATGGTTTAGTTATGGTGCGAGGAGTGGAACCTGCCTTGGGCGGGGTTCTAGGAACCTAACCCCGAATAAACAATGACATATACCATAACCCGCAGTACCAGACCAGAGTTTATTTTGGCAGGGAATCTTGAACTTAACCTTTGGTGGGTGTTAACTCCACCCAATCACTAACTCTAATTCTGAGTGGGGTTTAAAAATTGGCAGGGTTTGTTTGAGCTAGCCCGGATACAACGGCCTGTAGTGCGCCACTTGACCCAATTTTTTTAGTTCACGGGGGTTATTATACAATTTAATGAAGCAAAAATTTTCACCCAAACTGACGCGAATCTCATCATTGCAGGGAAAATTTGCCACTCCATCTCGCCGCTGAAATCAGAATTTGTAGGATGGATAGTAGGTGGGTGCGATTTGGAGGACAGTTAGTAGGGAAACTTATATGGAGAATAACTGAATCAATTTTCTACCTTTTTGAATGCAGAAAGATCCCAACTAGGGGTTTTGTACTGTTTTGGTGCCGTTGGAGACAATTTTTTTACATTATGAGTAATACAAATTGATGTAAACGCATATTTTTGAGAACTCCTTCATCATTTGTTGTCTTGTGTTTGTCGTTATGGTATTTTTGTTTCTGTTATTTTATTAAAAACTGAGGTAAAATTCATCTTTTATGTGCTAATTAAATTTACATAATTGCATAAAAACCCTAAACATTTCACTTGCAATTTTCATCAAAAACCTTCAAGTTTACATATATAGATCATAGAGCCCCACAAAAACTCTAAGGTTATAAAAAGAACCTTCATTGACTAAATGGGAGGATTTCAAAACTCTCATTAAGTCATATTTTTATCCCATTAGGTATGTGGAGGACCAGTGGATCCATTGGCATTACTTCAGGAAATTTCAAGCCAAATCGTGCAGGAGTACACCACAGAATTCAGAAAGATGGATATAATGTTTGGTATCTCTCCAAAGAACCCATATGTAATCCCAAAGTATTTTGGGGGTGTCCACTGCCATCTTTATGAGAAAGTGATGCTCTTAAAGACCAAATCAGTGGATGAGGCTTGTGTACCAGCCCAGTACCTGGAGAACATAGGCCTGAAAAGAGCGCAATCAAGTGCATCGAAGTAGAAGGAGAGATAGGAAGATTCTAAGGAGGGGAAGAAGAAGAAAAAAGGGGAAAAGATAAAAATATTACAACCACAACACACTAGTGCAAAGATCATAGAAAACACTACAACCACTGCAAAATTGATGGCCATACAGAGGAGAAGCGTTAGAAGTTTCATCCATAGCTAAACTCAAAGAACAAGAATAAAGATAATAAGAAGAAAATTATCATGGCCACCGATTCAAGAAACCAAGTTGAAAGCAACTTGGACATGGATGAGAAGATCATATATACATCAGTGCAGAAGGAGGTGAATCTGAGTACCTTCAACAATAGGAAGAGAAAGAAATGACCAAACTCTTCCATATAAAGATACAGGTCAAGAAGACAAATATTGATGCTCTGTTTGACTCAGGATCGCAGGAGAATCTCATTGCAATAGGGGTTGTTAAGAAGTTGGGGCTGAAATTTCATGATCCAAAACCATATCCAATGGGATGGGTAAATAAGGATGTAGAGATAAAGGTAAAAAAACAATGCAAAATTAGATTTGGTATTAGTGTTGATTTTATTGATGAAGTAGATCTAGATGTGGTTCCCCTTTATGTATTTGGAGTTGTGTTTGGGACTCCATACATGTACATGTGTGATAAAATATTCATGAGGAGATCTAACCAGTATCGTCTCATCAAGGATGGAAAATAGTTCATCATCAACACACACAAAGGAAAGTCGAAAATTTCACTGGTAAGTTCCAACCAAGCCAAGAAATTGACCAATTCCAACAAGAAGTATGTTTTATTGTTTTTAAGAGAAATTTATTATGAAGAGTAGTCAATAAGAGGCAAGGCATCCCTAGAGGGGTGTACTCAGAAACATAAACAACAATTGGAGGAGTTGCTACAGGAATACAAGAATGTTTTTCGAGAGCCTAAAGGGTTACCACCTAAGAGAGAAGTGGAGCACAAGATACACCTATTTCAAGACTCCCGATTTCCAAATATTGGGTTGTATAGGAAGTGTGTTATAGAAGCAAGTGAGGTGAATAAACAATCGCAACAACTACTGGAATAGGGTGTCATTCGGCCGAGTTCATCACCATGTGGGTCACCCATCATAATTGTGCCAAAGAAGGATGGGATTTGGCAGATGTGTATAGATTACAGAGCGTTGAATAAAATAATGCTCAAGAACAGATACCCCCTTCCCAAGATAGACAATCTTCTAGATCATTTGCAACAAACAAAGTATTTCACTAAGTTGGACTTGAAGTCTGGATATCACCAGGTTCGATTCAAAGAAGAAGATACTTGGAAGACCGCCTTCAAAACTAGGCAAGGTTTGTTAGAGTAAATTTTAACCTAAAAGTGGCCTTTTAAGGAAAAATAATAAAATAATAGTTGAGAATTTTAGAGGGAATAGAAGAAAACTATTTTTTTCATTGTATTTTTGGCTTATGTCCTTATAGGTTTACTCAAATTTCAAGTGTAGACACTCGTTGGATGCAGAATTAAATTTCACATCCAACGAATATCCATTATGCATACTTTTGAGAATGCCCACATGGATAAAAATTGAATATACATTAAAAAACATATTCAACACGTTTTTTTAACATATCTTCATATTTTATCAAGGTGGGTCTTCTCAAAAGTATGCACAATGGGTAGGTTTTGGATGCGAAACTGTTTACACTTGAAATTCGAGTAAACTTATAAGGAGGTAAGCCAAAAATACAATTAAAAAATAGTCTTTTTTTTTTAAATTTTACCTCCAAAATATTTCATGTACCTCTTTTTAAATTTAATGGATTTTCATTGGTTTACATATTGGTCTAAAATTTCCTCTATTGTGTATGATTTGTTAGTTATGCCATTTGGCCAATGTAATGCATTAGCTACGTTTATGAGATTAATGAACTATATACTAGTATATAGTTCCACTTGGGAGGAGCATAGTTCACATTTGACACAGGTGTTGGAAACAATGAAGAAGAAAAAAATGTTAGCAAATATCAAGAATTGTGTATTTGCGCAATTGTCTTTAGTGTATCTGGGGTATGTGATAGGTGGAGGAGAGATGAAGATAGATCCTTCAAAGATGGAGGCCATCATGAAATGGTCAGTGCCTACCGATGTTTATGAGGTCAGGAGCTTCATTGGGGCAACACAATACCTAAGGAAATTCATATCCTCATTTTCAGCGATAGAAGCACTGCTCCACGCCATAACAACAAATGAAAAATATTTTTAAGTGGGGAAAAGGTCAGCAAAAGGCTTTCGAGGAGCTAAAGAAGAAGATCAGTCAAGCACTAGTTCTAGAATTACCAAACTTGTAGAGGCCCTCTGAAATGGAGACATATGTGAGTGGGTATGTTATGGGGGTTTTCTTGATGGAAGGAGGAAGAGATGTCTTATACCATTATGAAATATTTCATGGGGTGGTTCTTAACTACCCTACCTACTATAAGGAGCTCTATGCCATGATGCAAGCTATGAAGGAGTGGAAGCACTATCTGATGGGAATGGAGACAATAATGCACACATATGACTAGCCGTTACAATACTTATAGGCCCAGAGTAAGCTACATCAGACCAGGCATTATGAGTGGATGAGGTCTTTATGGAAATTTCATGCGGTGATCAAGTATAAGAAAGGAAACACAAACAAGTTGGACTATATGATTTCAAGACAACGCACATCAAAGATTACATCTTTGGGCTATCTTATGTATATGGATCCATTCACCCATGATGCATACAGAGAGGCATATTCAGAAGATGAGGAATTCAAAGAGGTGTATCAGTAGTTTCCGAGTCAGAGTCATGTGCACGATGGCGACAACATCATTGACTACTATCTCTAGGATGGGTTACTCTACAAGATGGATAAGCTATGTGTTCCTAAAGGTGAGCGTTTGAAGTTGATTATAGATGCCCCACACCTACAAGGTTATATGGCACTTTGGTGTATGGAAGATCATGGCTAACTTGAAAAGGTATATGTATTAACCCAAGATGCAAGAACAGGTAGCTAGGCTCATAAGAGGATTCATGCTTTGTTATACCATCAAGCCTAGCAATAGTAAAAAAATGCATATAGCATCCCTTACTTGTACCTACTCGTCCTTGAGAAAGAATTTCCATGGACTTTGTGGGAGGTTTATCAAAAACCAAGAATGGGAATGACTACCTGTTCGTGGTATTTGATAGGTTCAATAAGATGTGTGTTTTGATGCCCTGTTGATCCGAATCTATGCAGGAACGCAACATAATACAAATATAACCATAAATATAAAAATGCATCATAAATAACACTTCATTTCATTAATATCAAAGAATTGAAATTTTTTTACAGACAGAATGGAAATAAACTAGCTAGGGCGTTGGTAGCTTGTCTCTGAGAAGAGATGTGGTGGCTACAAGCCTTTGAACTATGTGTTTCAATGAGGCTCGAAGGCATATTATTAAGAAACAATGCAAAACCCTAAACATCAAAAAACCTAACCCTAGGAGATGAAACACTAGAATATGGGCCCCGTCGGGGTAAATTGGTACATCAATTTCTCGGGGTCGTAGCTTTGGCATACTATCCCTATTTGATGCACATGATATACGTTAGAAAGATCTACCCGAGGATTACAACTTCTGACAGTGAATATCAAGTCCGGAATGGACTCATATTCACCAGAATAAACTCATATTAACTGGAACAGAATCATCTTTGCCAGAGGTTTGATGCCCAAAAAACATCTTTTAGGGCCTCAAAACAACTCCAGAAGTTCAGGACCTAAAAAAATGCTAAAAATAGTAAATTGTGCTACGATTAAGGAAACTAAAAAAATTAAAGAAAAAATGGTGGGGCCCCAAGTGGAATAGGTGGGTGGCCACCAATATCCACCTGCATCATTCATCCCCCCTTAGGAAGCAATGGTCCCCATTGCGTTGAGTTCCTCCATGAGTTGAGGAAACTTTTGCTGAACTTGGTCCCTGGTGAACCACTTGCCTTGGTGGAGGAGTTGGCCATCTTTGACAACCTGATATAGTTGGATCTTCTACTGGAAAGTGTTCTTGATTTGCATGTCCATGATACAATCTGTGGTGGCCTATTCCATGCATTCTGGGTTTAACTCTGCTCGCATGGGTTGTTCTGCAATGTCAGAGGTGTTGAGTACAGGTGGGAAATAGGGCTGAAGGCGGTCCGAATTAAATAATGGGTGAAGACCAAGGAATGAAGGAATATTGAGCTCGAAGGCATTGTTCCATACAACATTGGTGATGGTGTATGACCCATATCGGAGCGGGCGAAGCTTGCGGTGGGATCCAGTGAGCCACTCCTTCTACAAATGTACCACAATTTGTCACCCACCTGGAAGTGGTGTGGCACCCAAAGTTGATCATGTCATTTCTTGTACTTAGAATTTGGCTCTGTCCAATATGTCATGAAACTACTGGCAAATGTGTTGAATGTGCTCAATGAAGTTGTTCTCTTTGTCAGCTTCAGACTGGACATGAGTTGAGTCGGCTTAAGTAGCCACAAATGGCATGGATATGTCAATGGAACATAGTGGCTGGAACCCCAAGCCCACCTGAAAGGGGTTGTGGCCGATTAAGTTGTGGAGAGCCCGATTATAAATGTTTTGTACATAGGGAAGGCTCTCATCCCATGTGCGTGGATGTTTTGAATTGTACATGCACAAAATGTATACAATCATTTTGTTGACAACCTCTGTCTTGCCATAAGTTTTGGGATGGAAAGTTGTGGACTTGATGAGCTTGCTGTCCAGCATTGGCCAGAGGCTGGACCAAAATGTATTGAGGAGCCTGCTGTCCTGATCTAAGAAGATAGATTATTGAATTCCAAAGTGCAGCCACACTAGTTCAAAGAAGATTTTAACAATGGCTTATGTTGTGATATTCTTCTTGTAGGTCGACATAATGGCCATCTTCGAGAATATGTCGACGACCACAAAAACACAATCATTTCCATGCTTAGTATAAGGAAGGCTCGGCATGTAATCCATGGAGATGTATTCCCAAGGTCAACTAGGGGTAGGTAGTGGAGTATAAAGGCTTTGCTTCTTGATGGTCCATTTGGGGGAGCAAGCAATGCAAGATCTGATGTACTTCCCAACATCCTGTCGAAGGTTAGGCCAATACAAATACTTCTGCAGTATTCCCACTATTTTATCGACCTCGAAATGCCCAACGAATCGACTTTAGTATGCTTCCCAAATCATCTTGGCATGCTCGCTTGAAGGAACACAAAGGTTTCCCAGGTGACATAGTAGTGCTTCCTGGAGGTGAAAATTTGGAACTTGCATACCCTCCTAGAGTGTCTTGTATGTGTGGTTGAATTACAGATCTCTCTTGTAGAGAAGCAGCCAATCAGAAGTCTCGTGCCCATAAGAGTTGAGAATGGTGGTTAGCGCCACGATCTGTGGTCGGCTGAGGCAGTCTGCAACATTATTGGTGCCGCCCTTCTTATACTTTATGTTGAAATGAAATTGTTGCAAATATATGGACCACTTCTAATGGAAATCATTCTGCAACTTCCCTTGTGTCTATATGAACTGCAAGGGTCAGTGGTCTGTGTTGATGACTGTTTCCTTCCCCAAAATGTAATGCTTCCATTGGCAGCACCCCTACACAATGGAATACATTTCTTTGGGATACTTGTGGACTGTGCTGGGCAGTGTCTCACAGTGATATGCCACTGTATGCCCCTGTTGAGTAATAAATTCCCCAATAGCATAGTCAGAGGCATCTATCTTGATCTGAAATGGTTGTTGCAAGTCTGGTAATGTGAGCACTCGGGCAAAGCAAAGGTGATGTTTCAATTCTACAAATTCCTTCTGTTAAGATTCTGACCAAAATAATTTTTCTTTCTCTCCTCCATTTGGTGACTTGACTCCAGGGCCAAGTGGTATGAGAGAATTCCAACACGAACCTGCGGTAGAAATTAGCAAGACCCAGAAAGCTGTGGAGCTCTGTTAGAGTGGCTAGGGCTGGCCAACCCCTAATTACTTGGATCTTGGTTGGATCCACATGCATCCTCTGTTCATCAATAATGTATCTCAGATACTGAACCTGGGTCATGCGAAAATTGAAATTCTCCAAATTGGCACACAACTTGTGTTGTCGAAGTGTTTGGAGGACCTGTTGGATGTGGTGGAGCTGCTCTTCCCAAGTCTGGCTGAAGATCAGGATGTAATCCAAGTACACTACTACAAATGAGCTGGTAAATGTCCACAAGATATCATCCATCAGCCTCATGAAGGTTGCGGGAGAATTCATCAACCCGAAAGACATGACCAACCATTTGAAGAGGCCCTGCTCGGATTTCAAGGCAGTCTTCCACACATCAGAGGGTTCGACTGGTACATGGTGATACCAAGACTTCAAGTTGATCTTGCTGAAATATTTTTCCCCTTTGATTTGATCCAAAAGGTCATCAATCGGTGGGATCGGGTACCTATTCCAGACAGTGATCTTATTCAGCGCCCAATAGTCAATACAGAGTCTCCAAGTTCCATCAGTGTTCTTCACCAACACGATTGGGCTCCCACAGGGCAATGAACTTGGCTGTATGTGACCTTTCTACGGCAGCTCCTGAATCTACCTCTTGATTTTATTATTCTCCAGTATAGAGCACCAATAGATTAGTCGATTAGGAAATGACGCACCTGGGGTTATATCGATGGGGTGATTGACCTGAAAGTGTAGAGGCACCCCTGTGGGTGAGGTGAAGATGTCCCCGTACTCCGCCATGACCCTGTCCATTTTTTCTTGTCATGGAGAGGAGCCCTGTCTAGAGGTCGTTGCCATAGTCTTATTCTTTCCATGGGGGAAGATCATCAGGAAAACAAATTTCCTTGTTTTTTAAGTGAGCTTACTACATTTTTTTGCAGTAACCAAAGAACATAGGTGGTGGTACCTTTGGTATATTGTACAAATTATTTCCCAAAGTAATAATAACAACGTGAGGTAGGGACTCATACACAAAATTTCGCTTCCACAAGTATGGTTGGCCTAATAATACATCACAAACATCAAGAGGAGAAATGTCACATAATACCTCATCTCTGAAGGTCTTGATGATGTAGGGAAGGAGACACTGCTGGCTGACGCTGAGATACCATCCTTGGTGAAGCCACCCGATGATGTAAGGTTGTCAGTGTGCTCTAGTCAGCAAAACCAAACACTTCATGACCTCTACTGAAATGAAGTTCTTTTGGCTCCCACTGTGAACAATGAACTATAGTGGGGAACCCTTTACCCACATCTGAGAGTGGAAGAGATGCTCCTCCTCCTCTAGATCTTTTGGTTCCTCCTTATGGATATTTGCAGTGGCAACAGTGGTGTTGGGATCCGCATTAATAATATGCTTCCCTTTTTCATTCCCCTTGTTAGGTTCTAATTTAGAGTCAGAGCATGCATCTGATTCATAAGCCCTCATCTCAGCCACCAGTGACTGCATGGCTGGACACCCACTCGTGTTGTGAGTGGAGCTCTTATGGAACTCACACCACTTTAAATTGTCCTTCTTCAGCTTCGTGGTGTTTTTCTTTTCTTGCGGCTTCGATAGGTTATCTTGGGCCACCATGGCTTGGCTTTGTCCTTTGTTCTACGGTTTGGGGGCACCTTTCCCTTGCTTTTGATTGAGAGATCCAAAGTCTCGCTTCTTCTTTTTGAATTTATTCTCAATCTTGGTAGCATACCTGTATGTCATTCTAAGAAAGGAGATGTCGAGGAACTCCATTTCCTCTTGAATGTATCTGTGTAGAAAAATACGGTACTTCAACACCAAATGTTTCTCTAAATCTTTGATACCCTACTTTGTCTGTAGGATATGGAACAAATTAGTCAACTCATGCACATCTTGATCCCTTTGCTGCTTAGCGTAGTCCATTGTATGTACTTGTCCTCATAGCTCCTCACGGAATAATATTGTTCCTTGATGGTGTCTCGAAAATAATTCTAGGTGGGTACGACCGAGAACATAGAGGGTTCACCCTCTTCCCTTTTCTCATAATAGGTTTCCCACTAGTCCTTGACATGGGGGGTAGCTTTGAGCAGTGCAAAAATAATCTTCTCGTGGTCGGAAAATTCATGAACTAATAAATATCCTTCTAATAGACTCAACCATATATCTATGATGCCTACATCTATTTAGCCCTCAAATATGGGAATTTGAAAGTTTACTTGTAACTTAAAAGGATTTGCGCCTCTAGAGTGGCTGCTAGATGCAGATGCATCGCCAATGGGCAGTCGTTGAAGGATTTGGGAAAATTTATCCATCATCATGTTCCTTTGTTTTTTGAGGGCCTCCTCGAGAAATATTTTGATAGGATTGCCTACTTCACCATCTTTCTTTTCATCCCCCATGGGCAGTCGTTGGGGTTTGTGAGGTTGATCTTTTAAAGGTTCAATCAGATCGAGCCCTAACTCCTTATACCCTGACATCGTTGGGGAAATGAAAAGAAGGATCGAGAAAGAGCAGACCACTCTGATACCACTGATCCATATTTATGCAGGAGTGAAACAGAATACACATATAACCATAAATATAAAAATGAAGTGGAAATAACACTTCATTTCATTAATATCAAAAAACAGAAATTTGTTTATAAACAGAATGGAAATAACCCAGTTATGGCATTCATAGCTTATCTCTGAGAAGAGATGTAGCGGCTATAGGCCTCTGAAATTTGTGTTAAAATGAGGTTCAAATTCCTATATATTATTAAGAAACAATGGAAAACCATAAACATCCAAAAACCTAACCCTAAGAGATGAAACACTAGAATATGGGCCTCATTGGGGTAAATTGGTACATCAATTTCCTAGGGTCGTAACTTTGGCATACTATCTCTATTTGACTCACGTGATACATCGTTAGAAATATATTTCTGAGGACTACAACTACTGACTGTGAATATCAATTCCAGAATGGACTCATATATTTGGAAGGTTTGATTCCCAAAAAACGTCGTTTAGTGCCTCAAAATTGCTCCGGAAGTTCAAGACCCGAAAAACTGCTAAAAATAGTAAATTTTGCTATAATTAAGGAATTTGAAAAACTAAAAGAAACAATGGTGGGGCCCCAAGTGGAATAGATGGGTGGCCACCAATATGCACCTGGATCACTTGTAAAAATACCATGAGTAGAGAAGAAGAAACAAACTTGTTATTTGGACAGGTTTGGGTGCACTTTGGGATACCAAGGAGCATCATTTCAGATAGGGACACAAGATTTCTTAGTGCATTATGAACTACATTGTGGGAGAAGATGGAAAAAAAGTTGAAGAGATCCACAATATTCCATCCATAGAAATATGGGCAGACATAAATAGTCAACATGAACTTGGTGCAACTTTTAAGGGGATACAACCAAAAGCATCTGAAGACCCGGGATGAAAATTTGGTATATATACAGTATTCTTATAACAGAGTAGTCCACACTTCTACAGGGAAGTGCCTACTTCAAAATTGTTTTGGATATTTGACACATTTACCTTTGGATATTGCATGTGGGAAGCAAGGAGGAGTGAGGGAAGATATTACAAGAGATGCTTCAAGGGATGGAAATTTATAAATAATATTAGGCAGATTGATCTACAGGTATATTAAACACTCCAGAAGTCATAGGAGAAGTATAAAGCTAGGCATGATCAACAAAGAATAGAGAAATCATTCAAGTAGGATTCAGAGTATGGCTACAGTTGAACAGGGAGAGGATGCAGGGGCCTACTAAGAAAATCAAGGATATAAGGTATGGTCCCTTGGAGATACTAGAAAAAGTGGGTGATAATTCCTATAGACTCAATTTACCACCATATATGTGCATTTTCACAGTTGTGCATATGGATAATTTGAAACTCTATGAGCCTTCCATGCTAGATCAGGAAGAGGAATAAGTCATATCTTTTGTGGAGGATTTGGCACTAGACGATCAGGAAGAGTTAAAAGAAAATACAGCTTTTTAGAAGAGGCCTAGAACTACAAGACATGGGCAACATGACCTTTGGAAGGTTGGGTTGAAGGGACAACTTATAAGAAAAGATAAATGGTACACCAGAGAGAAGGTGGAGGATAAATTTCCTCACCTCATTCAGTAAAATATTTTGGGAACCAAAATCCTCCCAAAATGGGGAGGTGTGATCCAAATCAGTTTATTATATTTTTTGTCATCCATTTCAATGAATTTGAAGTGGAAAAAGTGGAGGAATTAGCTCACAAGACTATTTTTGCCAGCAGGACCCAGTTGGAAAAATGGGGTCTCAAACCTTTCGGAACAATTTTGAGATATCAAGTGAAATTTTTTGGGGGGTAAAACTTTTCCACATTAACAAAACACATTATTATACACACATATATATTTCCAACAACGCAAGAAGCACGTCAATCATAGTTCGTATGAAAAATTTATGCCACTCAGATGTTGACCTTCTTGTTTTCACACCTATAGCTTGGGAGGATGTCGCGTTAGCCCCCATTACTTATGGAAAAGGGGCTATCCATGTGTTTGTGATGTAAAAAAATCTAGAATATTCTATATTTTAACTTTAGTTAAGAGTTGATGTAGTAAAAATTAACAACTAGTAGGCTATCGAGTTGTGTTATAACCGGGCCACTAGGAGGAAGAGACATTCCATTCTTTCGAGAGCATTTTGTTCCATATTTGATAAAAGATAGCCATAAAAGATAGGAGGTAGAGCACACATAGAGGATTTGTACAATGTAGTAGCCCACGCGCCATGGGAATTACTTCTTTGTACATGTATCCATATTTCCAAACATAGAAAGAGAGCGGAGCGACCTCACCTTTGAGTTGGGTTTTCTCTCGAAAGGTTGTCCCAGAGAGCATAGATTGTGTCTTGTGTGTATGTGCTTATTTTTTCGTTCTATATTTTTATTCATAATTTCCATTCACATGCATGCACAAATTACTGTTAAATACATAGATATTAAAGTTTAATAAACTATAATAGTATATAATTCTCAGATTTTTAATATAGTATTACTAGATTTTTTGTGTTGAACTGTCTAGTGGGATATCCACGCCTATTTATGGATCAATAACATACCACAAAATCGATTAAATTTTTTATCTATCATGAATTATAAAACATACTAAATTGAAATCATTAACATGATCCAATTATGTAGTATGTAGCATCATTTGTGTCCATAGAAAGGAGTTAATGTTTGAAATTTTTCATTTTACTGGAACACTTGAATATATATAGTTGTTATGCATAAATTTAATGAGGTACTTTCTCTATTGAGTATATGTCATAGCATTTTCCACTTCGTTCTCCATAAAAAATGGATGAATACTTTAATAATGACAAGAAAGCATACACACAATCAATTAATTTTTTTTAGCTTTCATGACTCCATTATATCAAACAAATTCAATGAATTTTAATCAAACAAATTCACAATTGTGTTGTTAAGTGATCAGAGAATAAAATGTGACTTAAAATACAAGTGATGACAAGAAAGAATAACACACACGAATAACTCATGTCAATACTTAATAGTCAAATTAAGACTAAATATCATGGCTTTTAAGATTTAGTGCTTGTCATTTTCCTGAAGACTTTTGTTGGATTTTAGCCAAAGCTCTCATGTGAGTGCGAAGGAAAGATAATAGTAAATACTTTCTTTAATTGAAGGCATAGATTCCACCAAAAAACTTTAGAAGATTTGGAAATATTTATCTATCTAAGGAATGGATTTCCTCATTATTGAGAATGAGAAGAAGAAGGAAATGGTTGATGTAAAGGAGAATCAATCCAACTCAGAGAGAATCCAATAAGGAAAAACAAAGAACTACGTTGCAAAGACAAATTGTAATAGTGGAATTATTAAGAATCTAAACCTGTGGGTTGGTTCAAGAATTATTCTTGTGAGAAGGGGAACTTTCGTGCAGAATTAAGACTTCACATGGCTCCTATAAATATTGAATATTATTTTGGAAAGGCCGAGGAGGATCCAGAGTGTTGGAAATGTTGTCATTGATGGCAAAGGAGGTAGCAGATGCAGAAACAGGAATAGCTACAAGGAGACTAAGACAGATAATGGAGCAAAGAAGAAATGAAGAGAAAGGCAGAGACAGAAGAAGCAAATATGGAGACAAGAGTTGTTATCATAGCAGTAGAGGCAGAGGCAGAGCCACAAATGTCATTGCGTAGAAACTCGTTGTTATTTCAAAATATGTACATATATAGATAAGCCTGAGATCTCTTCATACAACCTAAGTACAGCTGCTCTCAAATTAAGTTTTAAAGGAGCACTTGTATTCTATTGATATGGTAGAACTGAGCATTATATATATGGTAGGTGCGTTATATATATATGGTCTATATATATGCATACACCATAGGATCGGAATTGACCATATATATATATATATATATATATATATATATATATATATATATATATATATATATATATATATATATATATATATATAATTGAATGGAGCGGAGTCGAATAATAAAAATACATTGAATAGTGAACGTTTTGATAAATAACAAATGCAGACCGGAACCTGGAACGTAGGCTGGAAACCTGGGTCAGATTAAATAAATGAAAAGAACTCTTTCATATATAACAGGCGGAAAACGGAGTAAAAGGACGAAGACGGAACCTGGAGGAAGCGGAACCATGACCGGCAAACAGTAAACATGGTTTGGTGAACAGTAAAGGCTGGAAGTGGTATTTTCTGCACCACCTTTCGACCGTAAGGTGGTTTTGTAGAAATCGCAGCGATTCCATAGACTTCGTGACACGTGGCATAGGCGGTATTGGAAGCCACCGTTTAACTTGTAATTTCGCGCGTTATACACCGACCAAAGATGCCGAGCGAAATGGATATAAGCTGTCGATCTGGTGGGCCGACATCTGACGGTGATTGTTCGCAGGACCCGCACGAAGTTTAATGCAAGAGCCTGGGGGTTAACAAAGGTACGACGCGCGTGTTTGATTGGTTGTATCGTGGGCCCGGGCAGAGTCATATATAATGAATCGGTTTATTAATGTTTTCGACGTATTATAATCTTAATATATAAGGTTCGACGGAGTATATTAAAAGATTTTTATCGTGGTTCACAAGTTCATAAGGGTATGAGATGTACTGTGGGACTCCATTAATTATTGAAGGGCGCCTGAATATGTATATGGATATATTACATATAATAGAATATGTATATGTGATTAAATATGCCGAAGGTCAATTAACATGGTTTTAATAGCCAAAGTATTATGCGCCTTATATACAAAAGCCCAAACCATATATATATATATATATATATATATATATATATATATATATATATATATATATATATATATGGTGCGCAATATACATAAAAAGGCAGGGTGCGATGCTTCATGGACCTAGAGCCAAAGGATGATACACTCTGTGCTAATGTCATAACGTTTGGTTTTATTATGATCAACTATTATGTTGCGTATGAGGGTTGTAATGCGAAGTTAGCACATATGTCCATATAAGAAATTGTCGGATTTGTAACTATAGAGGAGTATGAAATTAATATCTAAATTCTCTGAATTAAGATGTTGTTAGACTCCTATACCAATAGGTGTCATTTTTCATGATTGTCCTGATTGAACTATGCAATATGTTCAAACCTTTTTCTTATGCAAAGGTGTTCCATATTCTTGAAAAGCCAAAAAATCAAAAAATTTAAAAAATGTAAAGAGGGTATACCCTAAAAGAAAAATCAAAGGGTAAGAAAAATAAATTGGTCAAAAAAGTGAAAGAAATGAACCCCAAACAAAATTAGACCAAGGAAAGTGTGCAAATCCAAGTGCCACTACTATTTCATGTTCTGTAATAAAGCAATTGTGTGCAGCTTGTCAAAATTTTGCCACAATTTATGAAGAGTCAAACTGTTTAAACTTGACTCATTCATTTTTCAATTTCATGTTGTAGAATAGAGAATAAATATCTGACCAAAAAATTTAATCTTGGTAGATAATAGATAGGTAGAGTTAATAAAAGGTGCTCAACAATTTAATCTGAGCTCTTGGATGTAATAAGGGTAGAATTAGATAGATTTTCCATGTAAAAGAAAAAGAAGATTGATAAGGGTTTGCAAGTCCAAATGCACCCTAATAAAGAAGAGAAAATGGTAGTGTAAAATAGATAGGGTAGGTAGATGGTGTTGCAAAGTTTCATATGATGAATGATGGTGCTAAATGTGTTTGATCTTTAACTTTCATCACAAGTACTGAAACAACAAATGCACTGGAAAATTCAAAGGAAGCAAAGTCAAAATCATTAACTTCCCACATCACTTTTTCCCTAAGAGTTTTACTAATTTCCCTAAAAAGTGCTAAGGTATTTGGAGATTAAAGGGGCTCAAGAAATTTCCTTGACTTTTGGAGGGACCGGACCCTCGGCCTGATGATCAAAAAGACCTAAGTACTTAAAGTTATTCATCATTATAATCATTCACTTTTATCTTTTTCCTAAGTAAAATTCTATTTTACTTAGGGAAATCATGTAAATTTCCATAATAAACACTCAAAATTACTTACTATTCTATGTTTAAGTGTTGAAATTAAGATGATACAATTTGCTTCAGAAATCTTCACTTTCTTAGTTATAGTTAAAGTATTTTGAGTTTACCTTGTCCTTTGTCATGCTAACTTCTGATTTATTTATTAAATCCCCAGTAAAAAGACCTTATCCTATAGTACATAACTCCTTCTTACCTAAATATCCCAAAAAACCCCTCTTATTATAAGTTTTGGCCAAAGTTAATTAATCCCTTTTGTTGAATAAAAATCCCCCAATAAAAACCCTTTGGCTAAAATATACCCATATAAAATATTTCCCTACCCCTATGGTGAATAAATGACATTTATTTATTACCATATAATAAGAAATATAGAAAAAGGTTTTAACATATAGTTTTATATGTTTAAAACGAAAAAATAAAACCCATTCCCTTAGCATTTTAATTCCGCCCGATACTTTAACCTTGGTTAAAAACCCTTGAACCTGCCGTAACCATGTATAAACTATGGGGTTAATTAATCACTAGGATTAATTAATAACCATTTATTCCACCAATCAAATGCCCCCCGGGATATTTAATTAAGTTAATCATCTTTTAAAACCCCGTCGGGCCCCCGCGTTAAAACTCTGCCAATTCCACATCCCGTCCACCGTCAGATCACCTCCTCGATGATCAACGGCCCAAGATCATTTCGTTGGCCGTCTCGCGTCCGAAAGATAACGAGCGGGGGCGCAGTGGTTTTGGAATAGTCCTCCGACCACGTGTCAAATGATTAATGGAATTACTCCCTCCGCGCTGAATACCACCATCTCCCAAAGAGCGGTGCGGAAATTACCGCTTACCGCTCGGTCCCGGTGACGCGTCCTCCCTTACCGGATGACGTCATCCTCGAAAAAATCAAAATCCCCATTGACTTTGTAAATAAAACAAAAATTCGTGTTTTTCTGTCATTTTCACTGTTGAAAACGACTGCGTCCTCCTTTGAAGAATTTGAAAATTCCGCTGATTGAGACGCTGCCAACCAAATTGCCGAACACCATTGTTAAACCAGTGCCCAAGCATCCGTCTGCCATCGACCAGTATCTGTAAATTTTAAATTTCTCCATTCAACAGGTATTTATTCATTTTTCTTGCCAAAACTCTCTGAAAAATCCACTTTCCTGTGTTAAAATTCACGCCAGAGTCTAGAAAAGGGTTAATATCAGTCTATTCTCGTTCCTGCAAGTAAAATCAAAGCTCCCTGAATCAAATTTGCGCTCGTTCTGTGAAGAAAACCTCGAAACTTCCATTTTGAATACACAAGAACCAAAATGGAAGCTCCGGCAGCCCTAAATGTAACCCCATTGAATGCCCCTCACAGAGAGTTAGAATACTTGCCCTTAGTGGATAAAGACTTAGTTTTCGATGAAAGTCCCCTTCGAATTTATTGTCGCTGCAGAGACGATTATTCGAAAGGTCTGGATGTCATTGGGTTGTGGGAATCCAATTTCCCAAGATATCTTATCCCCTCAGTCTATATTTTCCCAGAAATCATCCACTACTGCCACTCCAACTATGATTCAACTCAAAGGGCAGTGTTGTCTCCTGACCAGAGTATCCTTTTCCCCATCACTCCTCAAGATATCAATACAATGCTCCATTTTGAACCTGATCAAGATCTTACTCCTTTGTCCATGGAAGAACTACTTGAAAAGTCTACCCAACTGTCCCCAGAAAAATTGAAATGCATTTGCCAGACTTTTATGTTACTTGAACATCAACCTAAGGGACCTCCTCCCTATGGTTTTTCTTATTTTAATAATTTAGGCAAACTCATCCTAAATATGATATCCTTTATCATGGGTTTCAATACAAGTGAATATGTTGATGAAATAACTCTGGTATTGTTGTCTATCTTTACTCCTGGGAAACCTCCTGCAGTAAAATATGACTTTGCATCTTTCATTGCCAATAAAATCCATGACCAGTTCATGAGGCTAGATAATGAGAAAGTGTTTAAATATTCCTTATTCATTTACCATCTCATCATCTATTATCAATCAGAGAAGTTCCCTTTTCCTGTTAAAAAGCTTGATGCCAAGGGAAACCCTAGATCTGTTATATTTTGGTCTGCCATAACTCACTCTTCCTATAATTCTCCCTATTCTTATGCTGAGTTCATTGATCTTTTTGTATATCCTGCAACTACCTTGTTGACAGGAATTCCCCCTCCAAGGCTCAATAATGAGATTAAGAAGACTTTGCAGCTTTCAAGGACATATAAAGTTGGGGACTGGTATTTATATCAAAATCATTCAGTCATCAGAATATATGGATGTGAATTATATCCATTCAGGTTGCCAAAATATGTGCCTATGAGACTTTTTGCCTTAGAATATTTCAGGCAAATGAATAATTCTGATATGATTCATTTTTGTAGTGTAAAAAAGAAAGCCCAACTCAGGATCAAAATTAAATTAGGTCCCTTCATATGCAATTCTAAGGACGCTGAGCGAGAAGCAGAAGATATCCTACAAAACCATTGCAAGTTACCAAGGAGTTTTCGTTGGATTCCTTATGATCCATTCGGTTTTATCTGTGATAAAAGAATGAAGAACAAATCATCCCCATATATTCACCACTGGATCCCTGAAATAGAACAATATGCTAACCAAGATGAGTGGGTGGAAGGAACACTAGTTGAGCAAGATAATGAAGAAGACAATAGAAACAAAATTATGAAAGATCTTGAGAAAAAGTTTGACCTAGAATCTTTTGGTCAAGTGCAGGTACCTCACATTGGCACTTCTTCGGCAGGAAATCTCCAACAGGGGTTACAGGAAGAGAGTCCATCAATTGCAGTAGAGTCTAAAGGCAAAGGGAAAGAACCTGAAATGCAGGTCATTGAAACTTTCATCATGGCAGAGAAACCTCAAACCTCTAGGGCACCAGATCAAACACAGGTTTCTCCTACTCAAGTAAATCATCCTGAAGTTTTAGAATTGCAAACTCCATATAATATGGAAATAGGCAAGAAAAGACAGGCTCCAGATCCTACTCCTCCCAAAGAATCCTCAGAGCTACATCAAGCTAAAAAGCAGAAACCCGATCCACTTCCAGAAGTGCAAATTATTGATGAGATGTTTGATGATGAAAGAGAAGATAGTCAACTAACTGGCACAGTTAGTGAAACACACACAGGCCACAAAGGAAAAGAATTGCAAAAACAGTTGAGTACTGAAGTATCTTCTTTTAAGCCACCAAAAACAAATGCAGGTGATATAAAGAGAACTTTCATTAATATAAAAGCAAAGAATGATCCATTGATAATGAAGGTATATGATCAGTATCTAAAAATGGCTCCCTACAATCAGGAAATATTGATGTCAGCATTTGACATTCAAAAAGGAAAAATGATGATGAGCCATTTCAAATCCAAGGTACCAAAGCCCATGACAGCATCTGATTATATTAGAACCAATTTTGAGGTCCTGGCAAAAGACATTCATCCCTTGGACCAGATAGAGTTGCATAAACAAACTGGGGAAATGATATAATCCACCCTTACTGATAAGGCCATGGCAGCCCTTAGGCTGCGAGATTCTTTAAATAATACAAACACACAGTTGCAAATTGAGAAGGCTTCTTCTCAGGCAAAAGATAACAGAATAAAGTCTCTGGAAGATATAATCATCAGTTTGGGTCACAATCACAAAGATATCAAAAGCATTGAGGCACTAATTAAAAAGAAAGATGATGATATCGCTGCACTGAGAAAGAAGCTGAAGTTGCCAGCCTCAAGGCATCCCCAGACCCAAGAATTTTTGAAGGAAAATTCACAGGAAGAGATGATGGAGTTGCTCTTAAAAATGACTGAGCAACTGAGTGAAACAGAGAAAGAATTGGAACAGGCATTAAGAGAAAAACAGGATATCATGCAAACATCCACAACAGAGATCACTACAGGTACCACAACAGCAGATCAACAAACAGAGTCAGCACAGGTAAACATTTCCGGTTTAAGTTCTGATGAATTTGTAAAACAAATGGAAAGTTTAAAACTCAGAGTCACAAAACTCCAAACCACAAAATTGCAGTTAGTAAATTTGGAGCAGAAATATGATATGTCTAAGAAGACTGTTGCTGATAATACCAGAGAAATTAAAAGGTTGGAAAAATTGGTTAAGGCTTTAGAAAAAGATCTTTCATTAGAGAAGCCTTTGAGAGAAATAAATGAAATTCTTTGGGATAATATAATTGAGTTAATAAAAAGTATTTGGTCCTTTGTTCAAATGATCTTTGAACAAAATGACTTGATCGAAGTAGCTCAGGAAGAAATAGACAAAACAAGAGATGAATTAAGGGGCAGACCTGAGCAAGCCAATCAACTTATACAGTTTTTTAACACTCGGACTAAGCAACAGCTTGCAGAGTTAGGAATTGATGACAGGACAGGCACTATTTTAGAAATAAAAAGAGTTTTTACCAAAAGAACTCTTATGCAGAATTTGGAAAGGAAATGCTCAGATATTCTGGAAGAAATCAATGCTTTTAAAGGGAAATTTCAGGTTTTATTGGACAATGGGTTACCCAGTCCTATGATCTCAGAGGACAAGATAATGGACCTGGAAACCTATGTTAATAAAATAGATATACATGCTCATAACACAACTGCTCATTCTATCAGTTCGTCAGAAGCAACATTGCCAACAAGGAGGAATCTCTACAACAGGTTAAAGAATTTGTTTCATCTTGAGCAGGAAATAAAGTATTTGTTCCATAATCAGCCCACTTTTTACAGATACACAGAGGCTGATGAAACATTAAGAAAACTTAAAAGAACCGTAATAGCAGAAGATCAATGGTGGGAAGACTTATTGGACATTTTGTGAAATTTATCTTCAAGTTGAGAATTTTATCTTTTTACTATCATGTAAAGGATAAATAATGAGCACAGGTTAAAGAGTATCAGTTGGGCAGTTGAAAAAGTATCAGTAGAAACAAAGAGTATCAAACAAGCAAAAAAATTACTCAAAGGGACAGCATCGAGCCCTATTATAGCACCTGCCTCCAGCACATCCACAAAAGAAGGAAACAGCACACCAGCAATTACTTTTTGTCCTATCTACGAGACCATTTGTCTCCTTTTTATTGTAACTTATTCATTAGTCACCCTAGATTAGTGGCTAGGTTAGTGTGAGATATTTTCAATCATTTTTTGTATAAATAAACCCTCAAAGAGAGTATTGAGTGTGGATTCTACTACTTTGCTGTGACATTGATGTTTTTGGAATAAAAGTGTTTTGGAGAAATCTATTTGTGGTTTGCTGGATGACAATTTGAAGCTCAGGACTTTTTGCAGGATTCATGTGTCGGACTGCAGTTCAATAAGTCTTTCTATCTTATGTCTTAAGTTTTATATCTGTTTATATTATCATTGTGTCCATTTCTGAATAATTGACATAAAAGAATAAATCAGAATTTACTTAATTGTACTCTGATTTCAATTGTGATTATTCTAAATGTTTTCCTCTAAATTAGTTATAAGCAACGAATTCTTAATTGCTCTTGCTTCACTAATTTAAGCATATTGATTACTATAGTAAAGAATTCTTCACTGCTCTTTATTTGTAATCATTCCATTTCTTTCTTTTGAACATGTTGAAAGATTCTTGAGTGCCTTTCATCCCTTCAAAACCCATTCCATCCACTTTAAATTCTAAAAATTGTTCTCTGTTTGGCTATCTTGCCCTGCAAAGCCATCTTGTGTGTAGAAGATTAATCCAGTAAAGCCATCCTTTGACTCCATAGCTCAATGGCCTGAAAATATTCAACCTTGCCCTTAGTTGGCGAATTCCACCATTTTCAAACAAACTCTTGGATTTATAACTAGCCTAAAACTTTCTAAGAACAAAGATAAATTATAAAGAGAGAGCCCTCTCTGGATGCAGATTGGCTAGATTCTGCATCTGAAGGTTGGTTTGTGGTTACCTCTGGTATACTTTCCTTTTCTTACAACTTCAAGGAAAACCTGAGTGATAACATAGTGGCGACCATACTGGGGAGCCTGAATCATTTTTATTGTTAATATTGTTCACTTATAAGCTATAGACAGAGTCTGAAGATCAGCCAGGTAGCCTTTGAAATGCTTTTTCCCTGCAACTGCATAGTAAATGAATGCTGCTTCAGTCTATCTCTGATTTAGCTTATACACTGAACCTTAGTTTCAAATGTTTAATCAGACTCTCTAGTTTAATAAATCTTTGAGAAAATTTTAAATCACAAATTGTTATTTCTTGAAGAATTTGTAGAAGTTGTATTTTCATTTCAATTAAAACCAAAAATCCAAAAACATATATCATCTAGGAAAACTGGCTTCAGAAAGGATTCGTCACACTAGGTCAAATCCTGACCCTAATCCACCACCGATATTTGAAAATCCGAATCTGATTCCTAGGATTCTTAGAAGACAAGGAAGTCAAGAAAGTTCTGAAAGAGGAAGTCAAGAGAGTTCTGGTAGTTCCAGACCTCTTTCTAGATCACAATCTTGTCCCGTGAAAATTATATATTTTGACGAAATTCCTTTTGACGAGCGATTTGAAACATCCTTATTTGTAATTTTTTCTGAAACCGAATTATCAAGATTAGTTCCAGATCCATTGTTTTTTGAAGATTTGCAATTTAGATTTGTTTCATATCACCTTGACAGACATTTACAAAACTCCATTTCATCTGAACAGACCTTTGAATAAAGTTCAAACGTTTCTGTGATTACTGAAGCTTCCCCAAGTTCAGTTACTTTTCCTCAAGCTTTTCAAACACCAGTCACCCCGTCTACTCCTCCACCCAGACCACCACCACCTATTATTCCATTACCCCTTCCAATGGCCAATAGATATGCTCCTTTACAGTTGCCAGCCAACCTTGTGGCTTTACCTCAAGATTATCAGAGTAAGATCACACCTTTTGATGGCTCAGGTACTTACACAGCTCAACAACATACCGAAAGGATAACTGATTACTTTGAATTCTATGAAATTGATACTGATGATGTCCGAATGAGAATTTTTGTTCAGAGTCTTACTGGGGAAGTTAGGACATGGTTTAGGGCCCTTGCTCCAAACAGTATTGCCGATTTAGCAGCTTTGTATAGGGCATTTTTGAATAGATGGGAAAAGAAGAAAGACCATCTTCAGATCCTATCAGAATTTGAAAAATTGAGAAGAATACCTAATGAAACAGTGAAAGATTACATCATAAGATTCAATGAAGCCTACAACGTTGTTCCTCAAAACCTTAGACCCCCTCCTGACTCAGTATTGGTTAAATTTCCGGATGGTTTTGACTCTGACATAGCCTATTCACTCAGGGAAAGAGCCCCCCAAACCCTAGAGGAAATGCAAAGCATAGTGGTTAGTGTAGAAGCAAATCTTATAGAAAAACGAGCCAGAGCTAGGGCCGAAAGAAGAATGCCTATGAATGAAGAACCTTCAGCTTTTGAAAGAAAGCTGGATGAAATCATTAAAGGTATGGAAAGATTAGGAGACAGAGTGGAGACAATCGTAAGAAAGTCTACTGGTGATAATCAAAATGTTGTGAGAAACCCAAATTTTAGAAGAAATCAGAACCAAAACATTGGGAAGAATGTCCCTGACCAAAATATCAGGCCACCTTTCCAAGAAAATTTTGTTGAAGGCTCAACTTCTGAAGAACCTACAGAGGATGTGGAAATAAACAATGTAACTGAAGACAAAAATGAGCCAGAAGTTTTCCTATCTCAGGATGATCAAGAGAATCACATCCTTGAAACATTCCAAACTCATTTAGGTGAAACTTTTGATTTTAAGGAAGGCTATGACACAGCAATTTATGAGGTTCATAAACAGTACAATTTGAGAAGCAGACGGATTGATGTGCCAGAGAATAGCAAACAGAAAGATGTAAAACAAAATGTCAAAGGTAAAATCCCTCTTGTACAAAACATTCCCCCTGTACAAATTCTGTCTAGGACAACTCCTAACCCCTCAAATCCAATAATTGAAGATGTGTCTGATAGCCAACCAAACAATAAACAACAATCTAATACTTTTCCTCCTGTAGGAAATGTAGAAGAAACAGTAGAAGTTAGTTCAGAAATACCTTCAAATCAAAATTCCACTTATGAAAAAGAGAAAAACGTTGAAGACCCAAAAAATAGAGAAAACCCAACTGTGCAAAACACTAAAGCTCAAACAGAAAAACCTTTCAATTTAGAGGCTGAAATAGGCAAACTAAAGATAGTTGTTCCTTTATCAGAACTGGCTAAACATGATGTCTATAGAAGTCAAATCATTAAATCCCTTAACATTAACATTACTGGAATGGATGATTCAGTGAATATTCTTGATGATCAACCTAAACTACTTTTTGGCCCTGAAGTAAATGGCAAACAAGAAAGTGGAGGAACTCCTCCATTTTATGTGAGCCTGAACGTTCATGACAAAATACTCCACAATGATATGCTGGATTCTGGAGCATCCCACAATTTGATGCCAAAAGCTGTGATGGAAAGATTAAATTTAGACATTACCAGACCGTATAAAGATTTATTTTCTTTTGATTCTAGTCAGGTAAAATTTTTAGGTTTGATTAAAGATTTGTGTGTTACTTTGGTGCAATACCCTGCGAACTCTGTTTTGATGGACATAGTAGTGGCTGATATTCCTCCTAAATATGGTATGTTGCTTTCCAGATCCTGGGGTGCTAAAATTGGAGGATCTATTCAACTAGACATGTCATATGCCACTATTTCATTATTTGGTCAACCTAAAAGATTATACAGAGAAACCTTGATGAAGTACTTGGTGAATAGCCATGAGAAGCCTGAAAACTTCCCTGTCTATTCACTACATTCTGATATGGATTCCTTTATCCTTTATAATGCTGAAATGGACTTTCCAACTGAACTAGAAGCACCTGAAAAGGAAGCTACAAAAAAAACTACTGTTAAGATTGAAGAGATTTCTGAAAACCAAGAAACACCAAACAACCAAGAAATACCATAAAAAGCTAAACAACTAGATCCTGTTAAGAAACATGTTAAAACAGTTGATGAAGATTATGGACATGAAATTCTGTGGCATTTAGAATTTGATGGCTCAGTAAACAAGTTAGGAGCAGGGGCTGGAATTTGGTTACATAATGTTGAAAATGATCATGCTGAAGGTCATTCTTATAGATTGAATTTTAAATGCACTAACAACATGGCTGAGTACGAAGCCCTTTTACTAGGGCTTAAACATGTCAAAAAGTTAGGAGCAATTAGGGTATCAATCATAGGAGACTCTGAATTAATTATCCAACAGATTAATGGTGAATGTTCAACCAAAGATCCCAGATTGAAACAATATAGAGAAACAGTTGTGGAAATTCTCAACACTTTACTACAAGCTCAACTTGCCAAAATTCCCAGGAAACAAAATTTGCATGCTCACAGTCTTGCAATGTTCGCTAGCACATGTAAGTTGCCTTTTGGACCTAATCATCAGTTCACAGCGGAGATTAGACATAGACCTGCTATATCGGACAATCTAATGAATTGGCAAGTATTTGTAAATAACAATCAGATCAATAGTTTTTTGACACTAGAAAATGAGTTTTCTAACAGTAATATAGATGAGGACATAACAATCAATGAATCTGATCAAGAAAAAGAACAAAAAACAGATATTTCAAGAGAGACTGCAATTCACATGCTTCACCCAACCACATTCACAGAAAAAGATATGCAGGATTTGATACAAATGGAATTCGATGAGATCATAGAAGATGAAACTGAAATCATTAATCTGAAAGATAATCATTTACCCAAAGGATTAACTCCTTTGGAAGATCTTTTTGACTCAAATGACATTCCATTTAGACCCAAAATGGAACCTGTTAAGGCTGATATTGAAGAATGCAACTTAGGAACTCCAAAAGATCCCAAAATGGTTAAATTATCCAAATCTCTACCAGAAGATCAAAAGGTTAAATATGTTGAACTCTTAAAGGAATTCCAAGACGTTTTTGCCTAGAGTTATGAAGATCTTAAATCATATGATACATCCATAATTCAACACACTATACCTTTGAAGCCAAATCAAAAACCTTTCAAACAGAAACTTAGAAGAATAAATCATGTTTTATTACCTTCAATCGAAAAGGAAATTAAAAGAATGTATGAAGCAGGAATTATAGCTCCTATTAGGTTCTCAGAATGGGTTTCTAATCTAGTACCAACACGGAAAAAGACTGGAGAAATTAGATTGTGTGTTGATTTAAGAAATTTGAATAAAGTTTCTTTAAAAGATAACTATCCTTTGCCTAAAATGGACCATATCTTACAAAGGGTAGTAGGATCTTCTAGGATATCTCTACTGGATGGATTTTCAGGGTATAACCAGATTCTGGTTCATCCTGATGATCAAGATAAAACAACATTTACAACACCATGGGGTACTTCTAAATATGTCAAGATGCCATTTGGGCTCAAGAATGCAGGAGCTACATTTCAGAGAGTAATGGACATTGCTTTTGCTAAAGAAATACATGATTTTTTGGTAATTTATCTAGATGATTTAACAGTTTTTTCCAAAACAGATCAGCAACATTTAGATCATCTAAGGCAAGTGTTTATAAAGTGCAGAAAATATGGCATTTCTTTAAATCCTAAAAATTCATTGTTTGGTTTGGAAGAAGGTAAGCTCCTAGGTCACATTATTTCTAAAAATGGCATTCGAATTGACCCTGAAAGAATACAAGCAATTTTGCAAATACCTCATCCCAGACATATTAAAGAACTTCAAGCTTTCATAGGAAAGATTAATTTCTTGAGAAGGTTTATTTCCAGTTTAGCTGAATTACTTAGATTGCTTACTAACATGCTTAAAAAAGATTCAAGCATTGACTGGACTGTAGAAGCCAAGCAATCATTTGAAGAAATCAAAATGGCTTTAACAAGAACACCAGTTCTTACCAGTCCAAAGTTTGATAGAGATTTCATTATTTTTTCATTTACTTCTGAACATACAATTGCAGATGTTTTACTACAAAAAGATGATCAGGGATGTGAAAAACGAATTTCCTTTTTCAGTAAAGCACTTAGGGATGCATCTTTAAAATACAATATCATGGAGAAACGGGCTTTTGCACTGGTAAAAGCAATTAAATATTTCAGAGTTTATATATTATATTCTCATGTGATAGCTTATGTGCCTAATGTTATAGTTAAAGACATCTTGACTCAAGATGGTATTGAAGGCAAAAGAGGTAAGTGGATAGCTACCATTTTAGAATATGATATCGAAATTAAACCAACTAAACTCATCAAAGGTCAAGGTTTGGCTCAACTCATGACTGAAACTAATTTCCAAGCCTTAGACATTAATGAACTGGATGACGAACAGGAGATGACGACTCCATAGATCAGTCAAACTTTCTTAGATTCACCCTGGTACACTGATATCATTCATGTTTTATTAAACCTGCAAGCTCCTCCAGGGTTTTCCAGAACGAAAAGAAGATTTTTAAAAATGACATCTTTAAAATATTGCATTTTAGATAGCACTCTATTTTGGAAAAATCATGAAGGAATCTTATTAAATTGTCTATTGAAAAATGAAGCTGACAAGGCACTTAATGAATTTCATGCAGGGAATTGTGGTGGACATCTCTACTGGAAATCAACTGCAGATAAAATCTTAAGGGCTGGTTTTTACTGGCCAACCTTGTTTTCAGATGTTAAGAAATTTGTAACAACTTGTCATAAGTGTCAAATCTTTGAGGGTAAAAGAAAGTTGTTACCTTTACCATTAAGACCAATTTCCACAGAAAGACCCTTTCAACAATGGGGATTAGATTTTATTAGAGAAATTCATCCCTCTTCTTCTGGGCAACACAGATGGATACTTACTGCCACAGATTACTTTACTAAATGGATTGAAGCTGTCCCATGCAGACAAGCCAATGATTCTGTAATTATAGGGTTTTTAGAAACCAATATACTTTCCAGATTTGGCTGTCCAGAGAAAATTATAACAGATAATGCTGTTGCATTTAAGTCTAAGAAAATGATTAGTTTCTGCAATAAATATCACATAACTTTAGGCCATTCAACAGCCTATTACCCTCAGGGTAATGGACTGGCAGAATCTTCAAATAAAAGCCTTATTAACATCATTAAAAAATTATTGGAAGAAAATAAAAAGAATTGGCATAAGAAACTTACCAATGCATTGTGGGCAGACAGACTTACAACTAAGAAATCAATTGGAACCAGTCTGTATGAATTAGTTTATGGCATTGAGGCAAGATTCCCATCATCTTTAGGAATTCCTGTTATGAAGTTACTTCAGGAGGCTCAAGTGGAACCAAATGATATTCAAAGAAGAATTAACCAAACAATTCACTTGCAGCAAACCAGAGAAGAAGTGTATCAACGATCCCAAGTCTTGCAGGAAAAGTTAAAGAAAATGTTTGACAAAAGAACTAAAGCAGAAGATTTTCAACTAGGAGACAAAGTCCTAAGATGGGATTCCAGGAGGGAAGATAAAGGGAAACATGGGAAATTTGATTTCTTATGGAAAGGGCCTTACATCATTCATGCCTTACAGGGGAACAACACATACTTTTTAAAGAACTTGGACAATTCAGAAGCTGAGGAAGGACCAGTCAATGGTCGAATGCTGAAGCACTATTTTGATCCTATTTACTAGGATATTCTGATTTTTTCTAACTTGTACATAATATATCCTTTCCTTATGCATCAGTTTTGATTGGATGGTGACTTCTTGGAGTTGAAGCCCGAAGAGAAGGCCCTAAGCTTCAAAAGTTTCACTATCATATATACAATAAAGCTACCAGAAAAAGGAAATTATATGGTTCAGTTTGAGACCATTTTAAGGCATCTGATCTACTGTTCTTGACTTTTCACAAGGAAAATCCATCCCCAAGTGGAGCCAGTGTTAGACTCCTATACCAATAGGTATCATTTTTCATGATTGTCTTGATTGAACTATGCAATATGTTCAAACCTTTTTTTGGCAAAGGTGTTCCATATTCTTGAAAATTCGAAAAAAAAATTAAAAAAATAAAATAAAATAATAATAATAATAATAATAATTTTAAAAATGTAAAGAGGGTATACCCTAAAAGAAAAATCAAAGGGTAAGAAAAATAAATTGGTCAAGAAAATGAAAGAAATGAACCCCAAGCAAAAAATAGACCAAGGAAAGTGTGCAAATCCAAATGCCACTACTATTTTATTCCTGTAATAAAGCAATTGTGTGCAGCTTGTCAAACTTTTGGCACAATTTATGAAGAGTCAGACTGTTTAAACTTGACTCATTCATGTTTCAATTTCATGTTGTAGAATAGAGAATAAATATCTGACCAAACAATTTAATCTTGGCAGATAAGTAGATAGGTAGAGATAATAAAAGGGGCTCAACAGTTTAATCTGAGCCCTTGGATGTAATAAGGGTAGAATTAGATAGATTTTCCATGTAAAAGAAAAAGAAGATTGATAAGGGTTTGCAAGTCCAAATGCACCCTAATAAAGAAGAGAAAATGGTAGTGTAAAATAGATAGGGTAGGTAGATGGTGTTGCAAAGTTTCATATGATGAATGATGGTGCTAAATGTGTTTGATCTTTAACTTTCATCACAAGTACTGAAGCAAGAAATGCACTGGAAAATTCAAAGGAAGCAAAGTCAAAATCATTAACTTCCCACATCACTTTTTCCCTAAGAGTTTTACTAATTTCCCTAAAAAGTGCTAAGGTATTTGGAGATTAAAAGGGCTCAAGGCATTTCATTGACTTTTGGAGGGACCGGACCCTCGGCCTGATGATCAAAAAGACCTAAGTACTTGAAGTTATTCATTATTATAATCATTCACTTTTATCCTTTTCCTAAGTAAAATCCTATTTTACTTAGGAAAATCATGTAAATTTCCATAATAAACCCTCAAAATTACTTACTATTCTATGTTTAAGTGTTGAAATTGAGATGATACAATTTACTTCAGAAATCTTCACTTTCTTAGTTATAGTTAAAGTATTTTGAGTTTACCTTGTCCTTTATCATGTTAACCTCTCATTTATTTATTAAATCCCTAGTGAAAAGACCATATCCTATAGTACATAACTCCTTCTTACCTAAAGATCCCAAAAACCCCTCTTATTATAAATTTTGGCCAAAGTTATTTAATCCCTTTTGTTGAATAAAAATCTCTCAATAAAAACCCTTTGGCTAAAATATACCCATATAGAATATTCCCCTACCCCTATGGTGAATAAATGACATTTATTTATTACCATATAATAAGAAATATAGAAAAAGGTTTTAACATATAGTTTTATATGTTTAAAACGGAAAAAATAAAACCCATTCCCTTAGCATTTTAATTCCGCCTGATACTTTAACCTTAGTTAAAAACCTCTAACTCTGCCGCAACCGTGTATAAACTATGGGGTTAATTAATCACCAGGATTAATTAATAACCATTCATTCTGCCAATCAAACGCCCTCCAGGATATTTAATTAAGTTAATCATGTTTTAATCCACCATCGGGCCCGCGCATTAAAACCCCGCCATTTCCACGTCCCGTCCACCGTCAGATCACCCTCCCGAAGATCAACGGCCCAGGATCGTTCCGCTGGCCGTCTCGCGTCCGAAAGATAACGAGCGGGGGCACGGTGGTTTTGAAATAGTACTCCGACCACGTGTCAGTCGACTAATGGAATCGTTGCCTCCCCATTAAATACCGCCATCACCGGAAAGCGGTGCGGATATTACCGCTTACCGCTTACCGCCCAGTCTCAGTGACGTATGCCCCCGTACCAGATGACGTCATCCTCGAAAAAATAAAAATTCCCATTGACTTTGTAAATAAAACAAAAACCCGTGTTTTTCTGTCATTTTCACTGTTGAAAGCGACTGCGTCCTCCTTTGAAGAATTTGAAAATTCCGCTGATTGAGACGCCGCCAACCAAATTGCCGAACACCATTGTTAAAACAGTGCCCAAGCATCCATCCTCCATCGACCAGTACCTGTAAAGTCCAAACTTCTCCATTAAACAAGTATTTATTCGATTTTCTTGCCGAAACTCTCTGAAAATCCACTTTCCTGTGTTAAAAATTCACGCCAGAGTCTAGAAAAGGGTTAATATCAGTCTATTCTAGTTCCTGCAAGTAAAATCAAAGCTCCCAGGATCAAATTTGCGCCCGGTCTGTGAAGAAAACCCAGAAACTTCCATTTTGAATACACAAGAACCAAAATGGAAGCTCCGACAGCCCTGAATGTAACCCCATTGAATGCCCCTCACAGAGAGTTAGAATACTTGCGCTTAGTGGATAAAGACTTTCAAATTAAAGACTTAGTTTTCGATGAAAGTCCCCTTCGAAGTTATTGTCGCTGCAGAGACGATTATTCGAAAGGTCTGGATGTGATTAGGTTGTGGGAATCCAATTTCCCAAGATATCTTATCCCCTCAGTCTATATTTTCCCATAAATTATCCACTATTGTCACTCCAACTATGATTCAACTCAAAGGGCAGTGTTGTCTCCTGACCAGAATATCATTTTCCCCATCACTCCTCAAGCTATCAATACAATGCTCCATTTTGAACCTGATCAAGATCTTACTCCTTTGTCCATGGAAGAACTACTTGAAAAGTCTACCCAACTATCTCCAGAAAAATTGAAATGCATTTGCCAGACTTTTATGTTACCTGAACATCAACCTAAGGGACCTCCTCCCTAATGGTTTTGCTTATTTTAATAATTTGGGCAAACTCATCCTCAATATGATATCCTTTGTCATGGGTTTCAATACAAGTGAATATGTTGATGAAATAACCCTGGTATTGTTGTCTATCTTTACTCCTGGGCAACCTCCTGCAGTAAAATATGATTTTGCATCTTTCATTGCCAATAAAATCCATGACCAGTTCATGAGGCTAGATAATGAGAAAGTGTTTAAATATTCCTCAGTCATTTACCATCTCATCATCTATTATCAATCAGAGAAGTTCCCTTTTCCTGTTAAAAATCTTGATGCCAAGGGAAACCCTAGATCTATTATATTTTGGTCTGCCATAACTCACTCTTCCTATAATTCTCCCTATTCTTATGCTGAGTTCATCGATCTTTTTGCATATCCTGCAACTACCTTGTTGACAGGAATTCCCCCTCCAAGGCTCAGTAATGAGATTAAGAAGACTTTGCAGCTTTCAAGGACATATAAAGTTGGGGACTGGTATTTATACCAAAATCATTCAGTCATCAGAATATATGGATGTGAATTGTATCCATTCAGGTTGCCAAAATATGTGCCTATGAGACTTTTTGCCTTAGAATATATCAGGCAAATGAATAATTCTGATATGATTCATTTTTGTAGTGTAAAAAAGAAAGCCCAACTCAGGATCAAAAGTCAATTAGGTCCCTTCATATGCAACTCTAGGGATGCTGAGTGAGAAGCAGAAGATATACTACAAAACCGTTACAAGTTACAAAGGAGTTTCCGTTGGGTTCCTTATGATCCATTCGGTTTTATCTGTGATAAAAGAATGAAGAACAAATCATCCCCATACTTTCACCACAGGATTCCTGAAATAGAACAATATGCTAACCAAGATGAGTGGGTGGAAGGAACACTAGTTGAGCAAGATAATGAAGAAGACAATAGAAACAAAATTATGAAATATCTTGAGAAAGAGTTTGACCTAGAATCTTTTGGTCAAGTGCAGGTACCTCACATTGGCACCTCTTCAGCAGGAAATCTCCAACAGGGGTTACAGGAAGAGAGTCTATCAATTACAGTAGAGTCTAAAGGTAAAGGGAAAGAACCTGAAATACAGGTCATTGAAACTTTTGTCATGGTAGAGAAACCTCAAACCTCCAGGGCACCAGATCAGACACAGGTTTCTCCTACTCAAGTAAATCATCCTGAAGTTTCAGAATTACAAACTCCATCTAATATGGAAATAGGTAAGAAAAGATAGGCTCCAGATCCTACTCCTCCCAAAGAATCCTCAGAGCTACATCAAGCTAAAAAGCAGAAACCCGATCCACTTCCAGAAGTGGAAATTATTGATGAGATGTTTGATGATGAAAGAGAAGATAGTCAACTAACTGGCACAGTTAGTGAAACACACACAGGCCACAAAGGAAAAGAATTGCAAAAGCAGGTAAGTACTGAAGTATCTTCTTTTAAGCCACCAAAAACAGATGCAGGTGATATCAAGAGAACTTTCATTAATATAAAAGCAAAGAATGATCCATTGAGAATGAAGGTATATGATCAGTATCTAAAAATGGCCCCACACAATTAGGAAAGATTGATGTCAGCATTTGACATTCAACAAGGCAAAATGATGATGAGCCATTTCAAATCCAAAGTACCAAAGCCTATGACAACATCTGATTATATTAGGACCAATTTTGAGGTCCTGGCAAAAGACATTCATCCCCTGGACCAGATAGAGTTGCATAGACAAACTGGGGAAATGATTTACTCCACCCTTACTGATAAGGCCATGGCAGCCCTTAGGCTGCGAGATTCTTTAAATAATACAAACACCCAATTGAAAATTGAGAAGGCTTCTTCTCAGGCAAAAGATAACAGAATAAAGTCTCTGGAAAATATAATAATCAGTTTGGGTCACAATCCCAAATATATCAAAAGCATTGAGGCACTAATTAAAAAGAAAGATGATGATATAGCTACACTGAGAAGGCAGCTGAAATTGCCAGCCTCAAGGCATCCCCAGACCCAAGAAGTTTTGAAGGAAAATTCACAGGAAGAGATGATGGAGTTGCTCTTAAAAATGACTGAGCAACTGAGTGAAACAGAGAAAGAATTGGAACAGGCATTAAAAGAAAAGCAGGATATCATGCAAACATCTACAACAGGGATCACTACAGGTACCATAACAGCAGATCAACAAACAGAGTCAGCACAGGGAGACACTTCTGGTTTAAGTTCTGATGAATTGGTAAAACAAATGGAAAGTTTAAAACTCAGAGTCACAGAACTTAAAACCACAAAATTGCAGTTAGAAAATTTGGAGCAGAAATATGATATGTCTAAAAGGACTATTGCCGATAATACCAGGGAAATTAAAAGATTGGAAAAATTGGTTAAGGCTTTAGAAAAAGATCTTTCGTTAGAAAAGCCTTTGAGAGAAATAAATGAAATTATTTGGGATAATATAATTGAGTCAATAAAAAGTATTTGGTCCTTTGTTCAAACAATCTTTGAACAAAATGACTTGATCAAAGTAGCTCAGGAAGAAATAGACAAAACAAGAGATGAATTAAGGGGCAGACCTGAGCAAGCCAATCAACTTATACAGTTTTTGAACACCCGGACTAAGCAACAGCTTGCAGAATTAGGAATTGATGACAGGACAGGCACTATTTTAGAAATAAAAAGAGTTTTTACCAAAATAACTCTTATGCAGAATTTGGAAAGGAAATGCTCGGATATTCTGGAAGAAATCAATGCTTTTAAAGGAAAATTTCAGGTTTTATTGGACAATGGGTTACCCAGTCCTATGCTCTCAGAGGACAAGATAATGGACCTGGAAACCTATGTTAATAAAATATATATACATGCTCATAACACAACTGCTCATTCTATCAGTTCGTCAGAAGCAACATTGCCAACAGGGAGGAATCTCTACGACAGGTTAAAGAATTTGTTTCATCTTGAGCAGGAAATAAAGTATTTGTTCCCTAATCAGCCCACTTTTTACAGATACACAGAGGCTGATGAAACATTAAGAAAACTTAAAAGAACCATAATAGTAGAAGATTAATGGTGGGAAGACTTATTGGACATTTTATGAAATTTATCTTCAAGTTGAGAATTTTATCTTTTTACTATCATGTAAAGGATAAATAATGAGCACAGGTTAAAGAGTATCAGTTGGGCAGTTGAAAGAGTATCAGTAAAAACAAAGAGTATCAAACAAGCAAAAGAATTACTCAAAGGGACAGCATCGAGCCCTATTATAGCACCTGCCTCCAGCACATCCACAAAAGAAGGAAACAGCACACCAGCAATTACTTTTTGTCCTATCTACGAGACCATTTGTCTCCTTTTTATTGTAACTTATTCATTAGTCACCCTAGATTAGTGGCTAGGCTAGTGTGAGATATTTTCAATCATTTTTTGTATAAATAAACCCTCAAAGAGAGTATTGAGGGTGGATTCTACTACTTCGCTGTGACATTGATGTTTTTGGAATAAAAGCGTTTTGGAGAAATTTATTTGTGGCTTGCTGGATGACAATTTGAAGCTCAGGACTTTTTGCAGGATTCATGTGTCGGACTGCAGTTCAATAAGTCTTTCTATCTTATGTCTTAAGTTTTATATCTGTTTATATTATCATTGTGTCCATTTCTGAATAATTGACATAAAAGAATAACTCAGAATTTACTTAATTGTACTCTGAGTTCAGTTTAATTATTCTTAATGTTTTCCTCTAAATTGGTTATAAGCAACGAATTCTTAATTGCTCTTGCTTCGCTAATTTAAACATTTTGGTTACTATAGTAAAGAATTATTCACTGCTCTTTATTTGTAATCATTTCATTTCTTTCTTTTGAACATGGTGAAAGATTCTTAACTTCCTTTCATCCCTTCAAACCCATTCCATCCACTTTAAATTTTAAGGATTGTTCTCTATTTGGCTATCTTGCCCTGCAAAGCCATCTTGTGTGTATAATAGAAATCCAGTAAAGCCAGCCTTTGACTCCATAGCCCAATGGCCTAAAAATATTCAACCTTGCCCTTAGTTGACGGATTCCACCATTCAAACAAAATCAAAACTCTTGGACTTATAACTAGCCTAAAACTTTCTAAGAACAAAGATAAATTATAAAGAGAGAGCCCTCTCGGGATGCAGATTGGCTAGATTCTGCATCTGAAGGTTGGTTTGTGGTTACCTCGGGTATACTTTCCTTTTCCACAACTTCAAGGAAAACCTAAGTGATAACATAGTGGCGACCATACTGGGGATCTGAATCATTTTTATTGTTAATATTGTTCACTTATAAGCTATAGACAGAGTCTGAAGATCAGTCAGGTAGCCTTTGAAATGCTTTTTCCCTGCAACTGCATAGTAAATAAATGCTGCTTCAGTCTATCTCTTATTTAGCTTATACACTGAACCTTAATTTCAAATGTTTAATCAGACTCTCTAGTTTAATAAATCTTTGAGAAAATTTTAAATCACAAATTGTTATTTCTTGAAGAATTTGTAGAAGTTGTATTTTCATTTCAATTAAAACCAAAAATCCAAAAACATATATCATCTAAGAAAACTGGCTTCAGAAAGGATTCGTCACACTAGGTCAAATCCTGACCCCAATCCACCACCGATATTTGAAAATCCGAATCTGATTCCTAGGATTCTTAGAAGACAAGGAAGTCAAGAAAGTTTTGAAAGAGGAAGTCAAGAGAGTTCTGGTAGTTCCAGACCTCTTTCTAGATCACAATCTTGTCCCGTGAAAATTATATATTTTGACGAAATTCCTTTTGACGAGTGATTTGAAACATCCTTATTTGTAAATTTTTCTGAAACTGAATTATCAAGATTAGTTCCAGATCCATTTTTTTTTGAAGATTTGCAATTCAGATTTGTTTCATATCACCTTGACAGACATTTACAAAACTCCATTTCATCTGAACAGACCTTTGAAGAAAGTTCAAACATTTCTGTAATTACTGAAGCTTCCCCAAGTTCAGTTACTTTTCCTCAAGCTTTTCAAACACCAGTCACTCCTTCTACTCCTCCACCCAGACCACCACCACCTATTATTCCATTACCCCTTCCAATGGCTAATAGATATGCTCCTTTACAGTTGCCAGCCAACCCTGCGGCTTTGCCTCAAGATTATCAGAGTAAGATCACACCTTTTGATGGCTCAGGTACTTACACAGCTCAACAACATACCAAAAGGATGACTGATTACTTTGAATTCTATGAAATTGACACTGATGATGTCCGAATGAGAATCTTTGTTCAGAGTCTTACTGGGGAAGTCAGGACATGGTTTAGGGCCCTTGCCCCAAATAGTATCGCTGATTTAGCAGCTTTGTATAGGTCATTTTTGAATAAATGGGAGAAAAAGAAAGACCCTCTTCAGATCTTATCAGAGCTTGAAAATTTGAGAAGAAGACCTAATGAAACCATGCAAGATTACATCATAAGATTCAATGAAGCCTACAACGTTGTTCCTCAAAACCTTAGACCCCCTCCTGACTCAGTATTGGTTAAATTCCCTGATGGTTTTGACTCTGACATAGCCTATTCACTCAGGGAAAGAGCCCCCCAAACCCTAGAGGAAATGCAAAGCATAGTGGTTAGTGTAGAAGCAAATCTTATAGAAAAACGAGCCAGAGCTAGGGCCGAAAGAAGAATGCCTATGAATGAAGAACCTTCAGCTTTTGAAAGAAAGCTGGATGCAATCATTAAAGGTATGGAAATATTAGGAGACAGAGTGGAGACAATCGAAAGAAATTCTACTGGTGATAATCAAAATGTTGTGAGAAACCCAAACTTTAGAAGAAATCAGAACCAAAATATTGGGAAGAATGTCCCTGACCAAAATATCAGGCCACCTTTCCAAGAAAACTTTGTTGAAGGTTCAACTTCTGAAGAACCTACAGAAGATGTGGAAATAAACAATGTAACTGAGGACAAAAATGAACCAGAAGTTTTCCTATCTCAGGATGATCAAGAGAATCACATCCTTGAAACATTCCAAACTCATTCAGGAGAAAATTTTGATTTTAAGGAAGGCTATGACACAGCAATTTATGAGGTTCATAAACAGTACAATTTGAGAAGCAGACGGATTGATGTGCCAGAGAATAGCAAACAGAAAGCTGTAAAACAAGATGTCAAAGGTAAAATCCCTCCTGTACAAAACATTCCCCCTGTACAAATTCTGTCTAGGACAACTCCTAACCCCTCAAATCCAATAATTGAAGATGTGTCTGATAACCAACCAAACAATAAACAACAATCTAATACTTTTCCTCCTGTAGGAAATGTAGAAGAAACAGTAGAAGTTAGTTTAGAAATACCTTCAAATCAAAATTCCACTCATGAAAAAGAGAAAAACGTTGAAGACCCAAAAAATAGAGAAAACCCAACTGTGCAAAACACTAAAGCTCAAACAGAAAAACCTTTCAATTTAGAGGCTGAAATAGGCAAACTAAAGATAGTTGTTCCTTTATCAGAACTGGCTAAACATGATGTCTATAGAAGTCAAATCAGCAAATCCCTTAACATTAACATTACTGGAATGGATGATTCAGTAAATATTCTTGATGATCAACCTAAACTACTTTTTGGCCCCGAGGTAAATGGAAAACCAGAAAACGGAGGAACTCCTCCATTTTATGTGAGCCTGAACGTTCATGACAAAATACTCCACAATGCTATGCTGGATTCTGGAGCATCCCACAATTTGATGCCAAAAGATGTGATGGAAAGATTAAATTTAGACATTACCAGACCATATAAAGATTTATTTTCTTTTGATTCTAGTCAGGTAAAATGTCTAGGTTTGATTAAAGATTTGTGTGTTACTTTGGTGCAATACCCTGCGAAGTCTGTTTTGATGGACATAGTAGTGGCTGATATTCCTCCTAAATATGGTATGTTGCTTTCCAGATCCTGGGGTGCTAAACTTGGAGGATCTATTCAACTAGACATGTCGTATGCCACTATTTCAGTATTTGGTCAACCTAAAAGATTATATAGAGAAACCTTGATGAAGTACTTGGTAAGTAGTCATGAGAAGCCTGAAAACTTCCCTGTCTATTCAGTACATTCCGATATGGATTCCTTCATCCTTTATAATGATGAAAAGGACCTTCCAACTGAACTAGAAGCACCTGAAAAGGAAGCTACAAACAAAACTACTGTTAAGATTGAAGAGATTTCTGAAAACCAAGAAACACCAGATAACCAAGAAATACCAGAAAAAGCTAAACAACTAGCTCCTGTTAAGAAACATGTTAAAACAGTTGATGAAGATTATGAACATGAAATTCTGTGGCATTTAGAATTTTATGGCTCAGTAAACAAGTTAGGAGCAGGGGCTGGAATTTGGTTACATAATGTTGAAAATGATCATGCTGAAGGTCATTCTTATAGATTGAATTTTAAATGCACTATCAACATGGCTGAGAACGAAGCCCTTTTACTAGGGCTTAAACATGTCAAAAAGTTAGGAGCAATTAGGGTGTCAATCATAGGAGACTCTGAATTAATTATCCAACAGATTAATGGTGAATGCTCAACCAAAGATCCCAGATTGAAACAATATAGAGAAACAATTGTGGAAATTCTCAACACTTTCCTACAAGCTCAACTTGCCAAGATTCCCAGGAAACAAAATTTGCATGCTCACGGTCTTGCAATGTTCGCTAGCACATGTAAGTTTCCTTTTGGACCTAATCATCAGTTCACAACTGAGATTAGACATAGACCTACTATACTGGACAATCTAATGAATTGGCAAGTATTTGTAAATAACAATCAGATCAATAGTTTTTTGACACTAGAAAATGAGTTTTCTAACAGTAATATAGATGAGGACATAACAATCAATGAATCTAATCAAGAAAAAGAACAAAAAACAGATATTTCAAGAGAGACTGCAATTCACATGCTTCACCCAACCACATTCACAGAAAAAGATATGCAGGATTTGATACAAATGGAATTCGATGAGATCATAGAAGATGAAACTGAAATCATTAATATGAAAAATAATCATTTACCCAAAGGATTAACTCCTTTGGAAGATCTTTTTGACTCAAATGACATTCCATTTAGACCCAAAATGGAACTTGTTAAGGCTGATATTGAAGAATGCAACTTAGGAACTCCAGAAGATCCCAAAATGGTTAAATTATCCAAATCTCTACCAGAAGATCAAAAGGTTAAATATGTTGAACTCTTAAAGGAATTCCAGGACGTTTTTGCCTGGAGTTATGAAGATCTTAAATCATATGATACATCCATAATTCAACACACTATACCTTTGAAACCAGATCAAAAACCTTTCAAACAGAAACTTAGAAGAATAAATCCTGTTTTATTACCTTCAATCGAAAAGGAAATTAAAAGAATGTATGAAGCAGGAATTATAGCTCCTATTAGGTTCTCAGAATGGGTTTCTAATCTAGTACCAACATGGAAAAAGACTGGAGAAATTAGACTGTGTGTTGATTTAAGAAATTTGAATAAATTTTCTTTAAAAGATAATTATCCCTTACCTAAAATGGACCATATCTTACAAAGGGTAGTAGGATCTTCTAGGATATCTCTATTGGATGGATTTTCAGGGTATAACCAGATTCTGGTTCATCCTGATGATCAAGATAAAACAACATTTACAACACCATGGGGTACTTTTAAATATGTCAAGATGCCATTTGGACTCAAGAATGCAGGAGCTACATTTCAAAGAGCAATGGACATTTCTTTTGCTAAAGAAATACATGATTTTCTGGTAATTTATCTAGATGATTTAACAGTTTTTTCCAAAACAGATCAGCAACATTTAGATCATCTAAGGCAAGTGTTTATAAAGTGCAGAAAATATGGCATTTCTTTAAATCCTAAAAAGTCATTGTTTGGTTTGGAAGAAGGTAAGCTCCTAGGTCACATTATTTCTAAAGATGGCATTCGAATTGACCCTGAAAGAATACAAGCAATTTTGCAAATACCTCATCCCAGAAATATTAAAGAACTTCAAGCTTTCATAGGAAAGATTAATTTCTTGAGAAGGTTTATTTCCAGTTTAGCTGAATTACTTAGATTGCTTACTAACATGCTTAAAAAAGATTCAAGCATTGACTGGACTGTAGAAGCCAAGCAATCATTTGAAGAAATCAAAATGGCTTTAACAAGAACACCAGTTCTTACCAGTCCCAAATTTGACAGAGATTTCATTATTTTTTCATTTGCTTCTGAACATACAGTTGCAGCTGTTTTACTTCAAAAAGATGATCAAGGGTGTGAAAAACCAATAGCATTTTTTAGTAAAGCACTTAGAGATGCATCTTTGAAATACAATATTATGGAGAAACAGGCTTTTGCACTGGTAAAAGCAATTAAAGATTTCAGAGTTTATATATTATATTCTCATGTGATAGCTTATGTGCCTAATGCTGTAGTTAAAGACATCTTGACTCAAGATGGTATTGAAGGAAAAAGAGGTAAGTGGATAGCTACCATTTTAGAATATGATATCGAAATTAAACCAACTAAACTCATCAAAGGTCAAGGTTTGGCTCAACTCATGACTGAAACTAATTGCCAAGCCTTAGACATTAATGAACTGGACGACGAACAGGTGATGGCGACTCCACAGATCAGTCAAACTTTCTTAGATTCACCCTGGTACACTGATATCATTCATGTTTTATTAAACCTGCAAGCTCCTCCAGGGTTGTCCAGAACGAAAAGAAGATTTTTGAAAATGACATCTTTAAAATATTGTATTTTAGATAGCACTCTATTTTGGAAAAATCATGAAGGAATCTTATTAAATTGTCTATTGAAAGATGAAGCTGACAAGGCACTTAATGAATTTCATGCAGGGGATTGTGGTGGACATCTCTACTGGAAGTCAACTGCAGATAAAATCTTAAGGGCTGGTTTTTACTGGCCAACCTTGTTTTCAGATGTTAAGAAATTTGTAACAACTTTTCATAAGTGTCAGATCTTTGAGGGTAAAAGAAAGTTGTTACCTTTACCATTAAGACCAATTTCCACAGAAAGACCCTTTCAACAATGGGGATTAGATTTTATTGGAGAAATTCATCCCTCTTCTTCTGGACAACACAGATGGATTATTACTGCCATAGATTACTTTACTAAATGGATTGAAGCTATCCCATGCAGACAAGCCAATGATTCTGTAATTATAGGGTTTTTAGAAACCAATATACTTTCAAGATTTGGCTGTCCAGAGAAAATTATAACAGATAATGCTGCCGCATTTAAGTCTAAGAAAATGATTAGTTTCTGCAATAAATATCACATTACTTTAGGCCATTCAATAGCCTATTACCCCCAGGGTAATGGACTGGCAGAATCTTCCAATAAAAGCCTTATTAATATCATTAAAAAATTATTGGAAGAAAATAAAAAGAATTGGCATAAGAAACTTACCAATGCATTGTGGGCAAACAGACTTACAACTAAGAAATCAATTGGGACCAGTCCATATGAATTAGTTTATGGCATTGAGGCAAGATTCCCATCATCTTTAGGAATTCCTGTTATGAAATTACTTCAGGAGGCTCAAGTGGAACCAAATGATATTCAGAGGAGAATTAACCAAACAATTCACTTGCAGCAGACCAGAGAAGAAGTATATCAACGATCCCAAGTCTTGCAGGAAAAGTTAAAGAAAATGTTTGACAAAAGAACTAAAGCAGAAGATTTTCAACTAGGAGACAAAGTCCTAAGATGGGATTCCAGAAGAGAAGAAAAAGGGAAACATGGGAAATTTGATTTCTTATGGAAAGGGCCTTACATCATTCATGCCTTACAGGGAAACAACACATACTTTTTGAAGAATTTGGACAATTCAGAAGCTGAGGAAGGACCAGTCAATGGTCGAATGCTGAAGCAATATTTTGATCCTATTTACTAGGATATTCTGATTTTTTCTAACTTGTACATAATATATCCTTTCCTAATGCATCAGTTTTGATTGGATGGTGACTTCTTGGAGTTGAAGCCCGAAGAGAAGGCCCTAAGCTTCAAAAGTTTCACTATCATATATACAATAAAGCTACCAGAAAAAGGAGATTACATGGTTCAGTTTGAGAACATTTTGAGGCATCTGATCTGCTGTTCTTGACTTTTCACAAGGAAAAGCCATCCCCAAGTGGAGCCAGTGTTAGACTCCTATACCAATAGGTGTCATTTTTCATGATTGTCTTGATTGAACTATGGAATATGTTCAAGCCTTTTTCTTGAGCAAAGGTGTTCCATATTCTTGAAAAACCAAAAAATCAAAAAATTTAAAAAATGTAAAGAGGGTATACCCTAAAAGAAAAATCAAAGGGTAAGAAAAATAAATTGGTCAAGAAAATGAAAGAAATGAACCCCAAGCAAAAAAATAGACCAAGGAAAGTGTGCAAATCCAAATGCCACTACTATTTCATTTTTGTAATAAAGAAATTGTGTGCAGCTTGTCAAATTTTTGCCACAATTTATGAAGAGTCAAACTGTTTAAACTTGACTCATTCATGTTTCAATTTCATGTTGTAGAATAGAGAATAAATATCTGACCAAACAGTTTAATCTTGGCAGATAAGTAGATAGGTAGAGATAATAAAAGGGGCTCAACAGTTTAATCTGAGCCCTTGGATGTAATAAGGGTAGAATTAGATAGATTTGCCATGTAAAAGAAAAAGAAGATTGATAAGGGTTTGCAAGTCCAAATGCACCCTAATAAAGAAGAAAAAATGGTAGTGTAAAGTAGATAGGGTAGGTAGATGGTATTGCCCAAGTTCATGTGATGAATGATGGTGCTAAATGTGTTTAATATTCTACTTTCATCACAAATATTGAAGCAGAAAATGCACTAGAAAATTCACAGAAAGCAAAGTCAAAATCATTAACTTCCCACATCACTTTCTCCCTAAGATTTTTACTAATTTCCCCAAAGTGCTAAGGTATTTGGAGATTAAAGGGGCTCAAGGCATTTCCTTGACTTTTGGAGGGACCGGACCCTCGGCCTAATGATCAAAAAAGACCTAAGTACTTAAAGTTATTCATCATGATAATCATTCACTTTTATCTTTTTCCTAAGTAAAATTCTATTTTACTTAGGGAAATCATGTAAATTTCCATAATAAACCCTCAAAATTACTTACTATTCTATGTTTAAGTGTTGAACTTAAGATGATACAATTTTCTTCAGAAATCTTCACTTTCTTAGTTATAGTTAAAGTATTTTGAGTTTACCTTGTCCTTTGTCATGTTAACTTCTGATTTATTTATTAAATCCCTAGTGAAAAGACCTTATCCTATAGTACATAACTCCTTCTTACCTAAATATCCCAAAAACCCCTCTTATTATAAGTTTTGGCCAAAGTTAATTAATCCCTTTTGTTGAATAAAAATCCCCCAATAAAAACCCTTTGGCTAAAATATACCCATATAGAATATTTCCCTACCCCTATGGTGAATAAATGACATTTATTTATTACCATATAATAATAAATATAGAAAAAGGTTTTAACATATAGTTTTATATTTTTAAAACGAAAAAATAAAACCCATTCCCTTAGCATTTTAAATCTGCCCGATACTTTAACCTTAGTTAAAAACCCTTGACCCTGCCGTAACCATGTATAAACTATGGGGTTAATTAATCACCAGGATTAATTAATAACCATTCATTCCACCAATCAAACGCCCCCCAGGATATTTAATTAAGTTAATAATGTTTTAAAACCCCGCCGGGCCCGCACGTTAAAACTCTGCCAATTCCACATCCCGTCCATCGTTAGATCGCCTCCTCGATGATCAATGGCCCAGGATTATTCCGCTGGCCGTCTCGCGTCTGGAAGATAACGAGCGGGGGCATAGTGGTTTTGGAATAGTCCTCCAACCACGTGTCAAACGATTAATGGAATCGCTCCCTCCGCGCTGAATACCACCATCTCCCAAAGAGCGGTGCGGAAATTACCGCTTACCGCCCAGTCCCGGTGACGCGTCCTCCCGTACCGGATGACGTCATCCTCGAAAAAATCAAAATCCCCATTGACTTTGTAAATAAAACAAAAATTCGTGTTTTTCTGTCATTTTCACTGTTGAAAACGACTGCGTCCTCCTCTGAAGAATTTGAAAATTCCGCTGATTGAGACACCGCCAACCAAATTTCCGAACACCATTGTTAAAACCAGTGCCCAAGCATCCATCCTCCATCGACCAGTACCTGAAAAGTTCAAACTTCTCCATTAAACAGGTATTTATTCGATTTTCTTGCCGAAACTCTCTGAAAAATCCACTTTCCTGTATTAAAAATTCACGCTAGAGTCTAGAAAAGGGTTAATATCAGTCTATTCTAGTTCCTGCAAGTAAAATCAAAGCTCCCAGAAACAAAATTGCGCCCGGTCTGTGAAGAAAACCCCGAAACTTCCATTTTTAATACACAAGAACCAAAATGGAAGCTCTGGCAGCTCTGAATGTAACCCCATTAAATGCCCCTCACAGAGAGTTAGAATACTTACCAGTAGTGGATAAAGACTTTCAAATTAAAGACTTAGTTTTCGATGAAAGTCCCCTTCGAAGTTATTGTCGCTGCGGAGATGATTATTCGAAAGTTTTGGATGTCATTGGGTTGTGGGAATCCAATTTCCCGAGATATCTCATCCCCTCAGTCCATATTTTCCCATAAATTATCCACTACTGTCACTCCAACTATGATTCAACTCAAAGGGCAGTGTTGTCTCCTGACCAGAGTATCCTTTTCCCCATCACTCCTCAAGCTATCAATACAATGCTCCATTTTGAACCTGATCAAGATCTTACTCCTTTATCCATGGAAGAACTACTTGAAAAGTCTACCCAACTGTCTCCAGAAAAATTGAAATGCATTTGCCAGACTTTTATGTTACCTGAACATCAACCTAAGGGACCTCCTCCCTATGGTTTTGCTTATTTTAATAATTTAGGCAAACTCATCCTCAATATGATATCCTTTGTCATGGGTTTCAATACAAGTGAATATGTTGATGAAATAACCCTGGTATTGCTGTCTATCTTTTCTCCTGGGCAACCTCCTGTAGTAAAATATGACTATGCATCTTTCATTGCTAATAAAATCCATGACCAGTTCATGAGGCTAGACAATGAGAAAGTGTTTAAATATTCCTCAATCATTTACCATCTCATCATCTATTATCAATCAGAGAAGTTTCCTTTTCCTGTCAAAAATCTTGATGCCAAGGGAAACCCTAGATGAGTTATATTTTGGTCTGCCATAACTCACTCTTCCTATAATTCTCCCTATTCTTATGTTGAGTTCATCGATATTTTTGTATATCCTGCAACTACCTTGTTGACTGGAATTCCTCCTCCAAGGCTCAGTAATGAGATTAAGAAGACTTTGTAGCTTTCAAGGACATATAAAGTTGGGGACTGGTATTTATACCAAAATCATTCAGTCATCAGAATATATGGATGTGAATTGTATCCATTCAGATTGCCAAAATATGTTCCTATGAGACTTTTTGCCTTAGAATATTTCAGGCAAATGAATAATTATGATATGATTCATTTTTGTAGTGTAAAAAAGAAAGCCCAACTCAGGATCAAAAGTCAATTAGGTCCCTTCATATGCAATTCTAGGGACGCTGAGCGAGAAGCAGAAGATATACTACAAAACCATTGCAAGTTACAAAGGAGTTTCCGTTGGGTTCCTTATGATCCATTTGGTTTTATCTGTGATAAAATAATGAAGAAAAAATCATCCCCATACTTTCACCACAGGATTCCTGAAATAGAACAATATGCTAATCAATATGAGTGGGTGGAAGGAACACTAGTGGAGCAAGATAATGAAGAAGACAATATAAACAAAATTATGAAAGATCTTGAGAAAGAGTTTGACTTAGAATCTTTTGGTCAAGTGCAGGTACCTCACATTGGCACTTCTTCAGCAGGAAATCTCCAACAGGGATTACAGGAAGAGAGTCCATCAATTGCAGTAGAGTCTAAAGGCAAAGGGAAAGAACCTGAAATACAGGTCATTGAAACTTTCATCATGGCAGAGAAAACTCAAACCTCCAGGGCACCAGATCAAACACAGGTTTCTCCTACTCAAGTAAATCATCCTGAAGTTTCAGAATTGAAAACTCCATCTACTATGGAAATAGGCAAGAAAAGACAGGTTCCAGATCCTACTCCTCCCAAAGAATCCCCAGAGCTACATCAAGCTAAAAAGCAAAAACTCAATCCACTCCCAGAAGTGGAAACTATAGATGAGATAATTCATGATGAAAGAGAAGGTAGTCAACTAACTGGCACAGTTAGTGAAACACACACAGGCCACAAAGGAAAAGAATTGAAAAAACAGTTGAGTACTGAAGTATCTTCTTTTAAACCACCAAAAACAGATGCAGGTGATATAAAAAGAACTTTCATTAATATAAAAGCAAAGAATGATCCATTGAGAATGAAGGTATATGATCAATATCTGAAAATGGCTCCACACAATCAGGAAAGATTAATGTCAGCCTTTGACATTCAACAAGGAAAAATGATGATGAGCCATTTCAAATCCAAGGTGCCAAAACCCATGACAACATCTGATTATATTAGGACCAATTTTGAGGTCCTGGCAAAAGACATTCATCCCTTGGACCAGATAGAGTTGCATAAACAAACTGGGGAAATGGTATATTCCACTCTTATTGATAAGGCCATGTCAGCCCTTAGGCTGCAAGATTCTTTAAATAATACAAACACCCAGTTGCAAATTCAGAAGGCCTCTTCTCAGGCAAAAGATAACAGAATAAAGTCTCTGAAATACATAATCATTAGTTTGGGTCACAACCCCAAAGATATCAAAAGCATTGAGGCACTAATTAAAAAGAAATATGATGATATAGCTGCACTGAGAAAAAAAATTAAATTGCTAGCCTCAAGGCATCCCCAGACTCAAGAAGTTTTAAAGGAAAATTCACAGGAAGAAATGATGGAGTTGCTCTTAAAAATGACTGAGCAACTGAGTGAAACAGAGAAAGAATTGGAACAAGGTTTACAAGAAAAAGAAGCTATCATGCAGACATCCATCACAGAAGCTACCACAACTACAGGTACCACAACAGCAGATCAACAAACAGAATCAGCACAGGTAGACACTTCTGGTTTAAGTTCTGATGAATTGGTAAAACAAATGGAAAGTTTAAAACTCAGAGTCACAGAACTTCAAACCACAAAATTACAGCTAGTAAATTTGGAGCAGAAATATGATATGTCTAAAAGGACTGTTGCTGATAATACCAGGGAAATTAAAAGATTGGAAAAATTGGTTAAGGCTTTAGAAAAAGATCTTTCATTAGAAAAGCCTTTGAGAGAAATAAATGAAATTCTTTGGGATAATATAATTGAATCAATAAAAAATATTTGGTCTTTTGTTCAAACAATCTTTGAACAAAATGACTTGATCAAAGTAGCTCAGGAAGAAATAGCCAAAACAAGAGATGAATTAAAGGGCAGACCTGAGCAAGGCAATCAACTTATACAGTTTCTGAACACCCGGACTAAGCAATAACTTTCAGAATTAGGAATTGATGACAGGACAGGCACTATTTTAGAAATAAAAAGAGTTTTTACCAAAAGAACTCTTATGCAGAATTTGGAAAGGAAGTGCTCATATATTCTAGAAGAAATCAATGCTTTTAAAGGGAAATTTCAGGTTTTATTAGACAATGGGTTACCCAGTCCTATGCTCGCAGGTGACAAGATAATGGACCTGGAAACCTATGTTACTAAAATAGATATACATGCTCATAACACAACTGTTCTTTCTATCAATTCGTCACAAGCAACATTGCCAACAGGGAGGAATCTCTATGACAGATTGAAGAATTTGTTTCATCTGGAGCATGAAATAAAGTATTTGTTCCCTAGTCAGCCCACTTTTTACAGATACACAGAGGCCGATGAGACATTGAGAAAACTTAAAAGAACCATAATAGCATAAGATAAATGGTGAGAAGACTTATTGGACATTTTATGAAATTTACCTTCAGGTTGAGAATTTTATCTTTTTGCTATCATGTAAAGGATAAATAATGAGCATATGTTAAAGAGTATCAGTTGGGCAGTTGAAAGAGTATAAGTAGAAATGAAGAGTATCATACAAGCAAAAGAATTACTCAAAGGGACAGCATCAAGCCCTATTATAGCACCTGCCTCCAGCACATCCACAAAGGAAGGAAACAGCACATCAGCAGTTACTTGTTATTCTGTCTACGAGACCATTTGTCTCCTTTTTATTGTAACCTACTCATTAGTCACCCTAGATTATTGGCTAGGTTAGTGTGAGATATTTTCAATCATTTTTTGTATAAATAAACCCTCAAAGAGAGTGTTGAGGGTGGATTCTACTACTTTGCTGTAACATTGATCTTTTGGAATAAAAGTGCTTTGGAGAAACTTCTTTGTGGCTTGCTGGATGACAATTTGAAGCTCAGTACTTTTTGCAGGATTCATGTGTCGGATTGCAGTTCAATAAGTCTTTCTATCCTATGTCTTAAGTTCTATATCTATTTATAATATCATTGTGTCCATTTCTGAATAATTGACATAAAAGAATAAATTAGAATTTCCTTAATTGTACTCTGATTTCATTTGTGATTATTCTTAATGTTTTCCTCTAAATTGGTTATAAGCAACGAATTCTTAATTGTTCTTGCTTCGCTAATTTAAACATCTTGATTACTATAGTAAATAATTCTTAGCTGCTCTTTATATGTAATCATTCACTTTCTTTCTTTTGAACATGTTGAAAGATTCTTAACTACCTTTCATCCCTTCAAAATCCATTCCATTCACTTTAAATTCTAAAATTGTTCTCTGTTTGGCTATCTTGCCCTGCAAAGCCATCTTGTGTGTAGAATATTAATCCAGTAAAGCCATCCTTTCGACTCCATAGCCCAATGGCCTGGAAATATTCAACCTTGCCCTTAGTTGGCGGATTCCACCATTCAAAATCAAACAAAATTCTTGGACTTATAACTAGCCTAAAACTTTCTAAGAACAAAGCTAAATTTTAAAGAGAGAGCCCTCTCTGGATGCAGATTGGCTAGATTCTGCATCTGAAGGTTGGTTTGTGGTTACCTCGGATATACTTTCCTTTTCTTACAACTTCAAGGAAAACCTGAGTGATAACACAACGGTTTGATGCCCAAAGGAGAAGAAGTGGCAATTAAGAGATTGCCAGCCATTGGTAAAGGCTCCTTTTATGACCATGGCTTTTCCGCTGAGATTCAGACTCTAGGAAAGATTCGTCATTGCCGCATAGTCAAATCTCTTGGTTTCTTCTCTAACCAGCAATAAAATCTGCTTGTCTATGAATACATACATAATGGGAGCCTAGAAGACCTGCTTCATGGCACAAAAGGTGGGCACCTGCAGTGGGACACAAGGTACAACATTTCCATAGGCGCTGCAAAGGGGCTCTGCTACTTGCATCATGACTATTGTCCTCGGATATTGCATCGTGATGTTAAGTCCAACAATATCCTGCTGGATT